>JANAVB010030420.1:1957298-2232075 GCA_029216955.1 Iris pallida | reverse complement strand
ATATCCCAGTAATACAATATATAGGAATCCTTAGATCGTGTCGCATCCAAGCAGGGCTAGGCACTCTATTATATACACGCCCACAAAATACACGGTCGAAAGGCCACCGTGCTAGAACAAGCAATAACGGTTCCATCCCTCCTATAGGGAGAGGGCTCGGCATTCACAAATCAGATACTGTACTCCATTAGTGCGGATGACTGTACAGTATCCGAGGTGGCCAACCCAACACGTTAGGACAGGGCCTAGGGTGGCTGGTAACGTACGATCGGGATTCTGTTACCTCCCAATTTTTACCAATTTAAGTTGCTTAGATTAACCCTATATTGATCTTGGAATCACATTTCGTGGTCACATGGTCATCCTCCTATATGTCGTACCATAGTATGTGTACCCTAAGTATGAATCCACATCGGCCAAGGAGTCCCAAATCTAAATCCATGCTTAGTGTAATACATCAAACAAAATCAATATACCACAACACTATTACTGACCAACTATAATAACTATGCTGGAAGGTACACATGTATTGACATATAACATGAATGATCACTTAGCACGCAGAGTCACACCTCAGTGCATTAATTAAATTATACCGCAGTGCATACCAATATTGTATCTCAATACACATTTAGAAAAGGTACCAACATGTATACAGGTAATCAAGTCAGGAATACGGTCAAGTCAGAAAGTCATATGGACCCCTCGTGACATAAAAGTCACACAGGATACGCAAGTCTCAGATATTCATGGCACACTAAGGTCAGGACAAAAAGTCAAGGTCAAAGGTGTGCAAGGTGTGCAAGGTGCACAAGGTACAAGGTACACGAACCAAAAGGTACACGAGGTGTAAGGTATAAGGTACGCGAACCAAAAGGTGCGCGAGGTGCAAGGTGCATGAACCAAAAGGTACGTGAGGTGTAAGGTGCGCGGACCAAAAATTGCATGAGGTACATGGTGTGCAGACCAAAAGGTACACGAGATGCAAGGTGTGCGGACCAAAAGGTGCACGAGGTGTCGTCCCTACCAGCAAGCTTTTGGCCATAGAATTTTAGAAACTTCCAATGTCCATAACTTAGGCTATAAGACTCGAAATTGGGCAAAATAAAGGTCTAAACTAAATAAAATTAAATTCTCTACAACAGAGAATAAGTAGTTATCGAAAAAGAGTAAGTTTGATAGATCAAAACTATAAAAACCCATAAACACTAATTTTTGGAACATAGATCTACTCAAAACTAGCCAATAAAATCGAAATGCCAAGTATTAAACTTGTAGAGGATGATGAGAAGAACAATATAGACAAATCATATCAAAGAAAAAAAATTAAAAATTAAAAAATGTAAAAATCTCTCCATTTGGTGCAAGGTGTACTCGCCTAAAAGTTGGTTTGAGAAAAATAAATGAAAGAGTGAATGAGGAGAGAGAGTGTGGAAGAGATTATATATAAGGGTTGGGTTGACTCATAGAAACCCTAATCTTAACATGACCTAACCATATGACTAATGACATGTTAAATGCTACATGATACAACTAATCAAATTAATTTAATAAAAATCCTAACCACAGTACGGTCTAAAAATCTTATCATCGAAGCAGTGAGCCACGCCTACAACCCGACAAGGACAAGGGGTGGCACACTAATCCGTGACAAGATACTGTTTCATGCCATGACCAGTTATAAATACATGCAATCAAGATACAGGTGCCAGATACTATATACAGAAAAATCAAAAAATTACGTATTCTGGGAACGGGGAGGGACATCTCTACCCTCCTTAGAAAAATTTTATCCTCGGAATTTCGATAAGGCTAGTCGAGCGCGCTCTCAGATCACGAAATACACTCATGACATATAGCAAGCACAATTATTAAACAACACATAATACTTGAACGGATTAGGGAAAAAAGAACAATTAAGTAAAAGCACAAATAATAATCATACCCTAGAAGGAAAGTGATCGGAGATATATGAATAAAATATGCCTTCCGAGTTAGTTGAGTAGAAATTCGTCCTCGCGGTCCTACGCTGACTCCCAAAGTGGACAAGAGTCAACGCTTGAGATAAGTCGGTACCAATAACTTAATCAAGAATGAGACTCTGTCCAGGATGTACTCTCGTAATCAAGACACATGATGGATATCACGTATCATATGATACGAGAGCAGATGAGTGAGACGATAAAGTTGTCTTTACTCTTCGAATATAGAACTCAAGGAATTATAATGGATAATACTCAAAACTTAGCCACGATCTGACCGCCTTTGGCCAACCTCTGCTCTAATACTCCACATTCTATCTGTCTTTGCCCCCATTGGACTTCCTACTACTATCTTCCGTGGACATGCTGCTACGGCCTCTGATGCCCTACCTGATGCTGTACTTGTCGGTACATCTGAGCCTACATCGGTAATGGATGCTGGGCTAATGGCCTTACTACTAGTGCTGGCCCTTGATACGGTGCTACCTCTGGAGCTGGCAACGTCGGAACTGTTGAACTAGCCCTCCTGGCCTCTGTATCTGTGGGTACGCAGCTATACGATGGTCTGAACCTCCATATCTTAAATACTGCCCATTCGTTAACCTACACAGTTTTCGAGTGTGCCCTCCCTTACCACAATAAGTACAACCCACTGGTGCCTCCTGACGTTGTTGGTGCCTCGGTTGCTGCTGTCAAACTAGTACTTGTTTGCGAAGAACAAAAGAGGTTTTGATTTCTACAAACTGAAAAAGAGTATAAAAAGTACAATTGAATTCTGGAGAAGTACAACTATAGAAATCTGATCAGATACGATCACTTTATCCCTTGGACGATGTGATATTGAAGACATTAGCCTCTAGAGGATGCAATAGCACTTTAACAGGCGGTTATGATCATTCGTGATGCTTTGAGACTGATTTGAAACTTTATTTATAGAGTTCTAGAAATAACTGTTTAGCAGTTATTCTGGGTTGCACGAGCTTTAGGTTGCGCGCCTGTTCACTTGCGCGAACGGTTACACCAACTGCTGTGGACGCGTGGCATCGTTTGATTGAGATGCGTATTATCGTGGGCAATATAGTGGGCATGTTCTATGAAGTTAGTGGCTTGTGCGCTACGTTACCCTATTCTGGATACTGTTTGATCACCTTGCACGAGCTTCATCAGGTTGCACGGGGGCACAATGTAGCAACTTGTGCGAGCAGTTGTACCAACTGCTATAGATACGTGGCATCATTTGAGGGAGATGTGCATGGTCGTGAGCAATATAGTGGATACGTTCTACGAAGTTAGTGGTTTGCGTGCCACGTCACTATGCTCTGGATATTGTTTGATCACCTTATGCGAGCTTCATCAGGTTGTGCGGGGGTGCAGCATAGCAACTTGTGCCTGGGTTTAACCTTGTGCAACCTGACATATTGCGCAAACTGCTAGCTTACTAAATCTTCTCGAGCGCCGTGTTTGTACAGAATTCGAACGGATTTTTCTTGATATATGTGTTGTTAGTTGTCTGGTAATGATGATGCTGTTATAGTCTTTCGAAAAAACTGCCACGTGTCTTTCACACAACCTGAGATTGGCGTAACCTGTGATGGGCGCAACTTGACGTGGCGCAACTTGATATAGGTGCAACCTGATATGGCACAACCTATTGATATAATGCTTTTTGATGAGATGACTTCTGGGTGAGTAACATAGCTTAATTTTTAGCCTCTACAAGACCCCCTTCAAATTTTTCGAAACTTGAAAAGTCTTTAAAGTTTTGAATACTTTGAATTAGAAATGACTGTGTCTAAGTTGCGCCAGTTAACTCGAGCTCGATTCTTCAACGCAAGTTGCGCGGTTCAGCCTCACTTGCAAAGCTATAAATAGCCATACCCTTTGGATTTTTTATTATTCATTACTGTTTAGGATTCCTCAAAACCCTATTTCTTCTCCTTCTTCCCGATCTTTAAGAGTTTCGACCAACACCAATGGCGCCCAAGTATTCTGCTGCCGAGAAGGGCAAGAATGTGGTCGAGTCCTCTACGTGTGCTCCGCCTTCGTCATACCGAAAGACGGCCAATCCGGCCATGGAGGATAAGTATCTGACCATAGACTCGATTGTCAACCATCCTATTTAGGGTTTGGCCTGATTCTGTCATCGTGCAACCACACTCTTTTTAGAGTTGGACGCACCCCATAACTTGTGCCTTCCTTTTTAGGGTTTGGTTACTGTCGACCCGCGTTGCGCAGTGCTTCGAAAAGTTGTGCTATATTTTGGGCACAACTTCGACAATTGTGCGGTATGATGCGGCGCAACCTGATTGCTACGCATGATCGCACAACCTGATGGTCGTGCAGTCTGAGTGCTGCACAACATGAGGGTCACATAATCTGACTACTGCGCAACACAATAGTCGTACAACCTGACTGCTACGCAACACAAGAGTCGCAAACCTGACTGCTTCGCAACCTGTTGATGTAACATGTTCTGCTTCAAAACATTATTTAAAACTAATTTCTGTTTGTTCATCTTCATGTAGTTGACTTGAGAGAAGATTCCAATGCTGAAAGATTTGCCACTGCATTTAATACTCCTGAATACAAAGAAGATTTATCACGTGTCATATCCGTATTGTGACCTTCCTGAAGCCAGGAGAGCTATACTTGCAGCTCAAGAGAACTCCACACTACTGTGTTTGATGAATGGACAGCCTCTAGAAAGTATGGATAATATAGTTCATAAGAAACCAGGCTTCTTGTTTGGTGATGCTATCAAGAAGACGTCCCAGCCCAAGGCCAAGAAGGAAGGCAGGGTTTATCAGTGTAGTGAGGGCAGAATGATATACCCAGAAATGTCGAGATATCTATCGTTGTCTCGATATAGATTTTCGAGTTACCTCCGTCGGATGGCATGGGATATAACTCCACAGCAGCAGGCAAGAGTGGGAAGGATCTGTTACAGACTAGGTCCACAAAGTAGGGACCAATTCTATAGCAGCTCAGATAAATACAGCTCCTATCTGAAAGGTCTAAGGCCTGGTTGTATACCTCCCGAGGATTCTTCGCTGTTATTCTCAGTCAGAGTACCAATTTTTGTGAACAAGTTTGCCAAAGTTGAAGGAAGATACCCAAACCAGACGAATGACAGGCCTGGTAAATCCAGATAACAAGCTCTGGAGCAGCTTGGCTAACTGGGTTCTGAATCACTTCAAGGACATGCTTCTGGAGATAGGTCTTTATGAAGCAGTCTGGGCTACAGTTTATAGATTTTGCTCGAATGCGCACATATTCCTGGCTCTGGTAGAAAGGTATAATGATAGGACCGGTACCTCCATGACCCCGCATAGGAAGATCGGCTTTGCTCTTTACGAGATGAAGTTTCTTTCTCATCTGCCGATGGAAGACAACCCGTACGAGGAATATGTACCTACCAATGAGGAATTGGACATACTATTAACAGAAAATTTTGAAATGGTAGGGGTTTTTGAGGAGCTCTTGTGTCACTACAAGATATGTTTCCTCTACTACAAGAGTGCCATCGTAGGGACCTGCTACACATCCAAGTGGCTGCCTTATTTGTTCTTGGGTCATATTCATGAAGACAAAATATTCGATCCTCAGGCTTGTGACCCTTGTTTCTTTAAACCACTCGACAAAAGCGATATCCAAAAACTGATGAAGAAGTACAATCAGTTTGACAATAAGCTAGATGAAGATTGGTCCCCGTTCAAGGCAGGTGACAAGATCGAAAGTTATTTCAGACAAGGTTATAGACCTATGTCTAAAGAAGCCCAGTTGACGGACTTTCTTTCCATATGGTTACGACAGTTCGTAGTCCCTGGAGACAGTGCTGTCGACAGGTTTCACGGGGTGTCCTATTTGCTACAGTACGTCTTGTGTTGGTTACAAGATGGACCTCCTTTCAGCAATGACTTGTTACTTAAATACGGGCCTACGCTCTTTTGTGTATACCATGCTGCATGATAAGAATGGCAGGAATAAATTTCCTCGCACTGAGATGCACTACACATATCTATATAGGTAGCTGCACTTGCATTATCCTAGTTTGATGGACCCAGATATGAGTGTAGTAGGAGGGGACTTCATGAGGCGGTGTTCCAACGTCCGTTGGAATATCAGCGCGTTAGCAGAATACAGACAAGCATTGAATAAGGGTTATGAATGGATATTTCAATGCGTCCCTCCCCCTCAAGGGTATGAACATATTCCTTCCAGTCTTATGGATCTAGAAGCTACATCGCTCTGTTTGATTCCATCTACCTTTGAGTGGTTAAAGTTTTTGGCCCTGTCACTTGGTGTTTCGGTTCGAAGAAGAGTGCTTCTTAGAACCATATCTGCCAAGCTGATTTGCCCGACAGTTTGGCTATGATCAACTACATGTGGGGAACGCCATAACTTGCGTAAGTGCCCGAGGTTATTTGATTGATGGAGCCAGGACGTAGGAATGCTACAACGCTCGGGGCACAAAAAAATATTCTCCATGACAAATGTCCCTACCAGACAGGTCCACGTATGTTGTACACATACACGAACTTTTATACTTCAGTGAATACTTTCGCCGAAAACTTCAATATGTCCCACAGCTTTGCAAGCGACAAACGTATGAAGGCTGGGGTTCGTACAACATTGTCATTCAGAGATGCTGAAAATCAAGATCCAGCCGACGATCCGTTAGAAGCTTCCTTTGTGGGATTTGCCGATGAAGCGACTGACCCACTAGACGTGCCATTGAAGGTACAAAAAGACAAATCTCCTATAAAGAGTCTTAGCAAGAAAAGGAGAGCTGGAGAATCATCAACTCATGATGATCTTCCTTCCTCACTCCAAGCTGCAGAGAAGAAGAAGAGGAGGGCCATAGTGGCCGTAACTGAACCAGCTACCACTAGGACAACACGATCCAAGTCAAAATAGATAATTACTGGGACCTCTCTTGGAGTGGGTGAGACGACTCCTTCGTCGGCTCAGAAGTAAAGCGGAGCCGTTCAAGAAGAAATTCACGAAGAAGAACCAATAGCACCCCTGCATCGGAAGCCTAGAAGGTAGTTGCTAGTAACCAGAGGAGATCGTCCAAGAGTTGGCTCTTCTTCCACTCTATCTGAACCAGAGACACCGCTACCTTTGCAACAAGATTTACCACTTCAAAAAGGTTTTTTTAAAATATTATCTTCGTATAATCATGTCTAATTGAAATTCCGACCACTACAGAAGGGATTTCAGAGTTAATTATCACCAAAATGACTATTCTAGTAACGGTGTTAGCTGCCGCAGGAATTATGATGTCATCTCCAACTCCAGGAATTCGAAAGACTACTCTTCCTGAGGAGGAAATGCCTAATCCTGGTGTCGCTGTCCCTTCTGTAACCCAAACTCCTACTCATTCTCAAGATGATCGAGAAATGATAGCGGCTCTTGAAGGTTGTGACTACGGTGATGTGTTTGACGATGATTCTATAAGCGCCGTTGAAGGAGATCAAGCTTTAGTGGAAGCCCCACTAAATCAAGAGTTAACAGTCGGAGAAGACCAAACTATTGCGGGTGAAGAGCACCCTGTTGTTGAGAAGGGGCATCTAAGTCCAAAAACAGATGAGCCTAAAAATAACGAAGATCGAATTATGGCTTCTGAAGATGTTGGGAATGATGAAAATCCCAACCTGTCACGACCCGCACCCTAGAGTAAGGGCACGAGAAGTGGGTACGTCCAGCCTACGCCGCAGTGTCGGCGGTAGAACGCTATCCTAGGTCAATCATCTAACAATATAAAGGTACCTGTACAGTATATACTCTCCGAATGGAGGTGACATAACAGAAAACAATCTCAATCACATCTAGGGTAGAAGAATGAAAGATAGATAGATAGACAGTAACTCAAAGAGAACAGTAGCATAGATGAAATAAGTCCAAGTGTCTAGGATAACATAACATCCAGAATGTTAACCCAAAATACAATATAAGTCTAAGAGTCTATACATCTCAACATCTCAAAATACAACTCAGAATGTGAGACAAAATGATAATATAAAAAAGACTGACTAGCTAAACTAGCCTAGACTACTGGGGCAACATCCTCAGCTGCAGGTGGATCCTGCTGAGGGTCCACAACATAAGTGTCATCTAGTCCTGCTCCATAATAGGATTTCACCAGGGCCTCATCCTCATCCTCTGTAATATTTTCAACAGGTCCAGTCAGGACAGGAACGAGCATAATACATCTCACGCAGTGCATAGTACGATAGGAAATATAAAGCATGCAATAGAGTAAAATACAGGAAATGCTGAAGGAAGATACATGTAGTAAAAGAGATAACTGTAATGAAATATCTACTATAATAGAGAACTAGCAGTGACTAGTGAGTCAGAGTAAAATATAGACATGTGAAATGGCATAGGAGATTCATGACTACAACTAAGAGTGATTCATGACTACAGCTACTGGGGTAATATCCACATGACTATTTCCACTCCCCCATCCCCAATCAATACACAAGGATCCGTTCAAGTTATGTTAAGATTCGTGATAAGCCCATAAATGGGTGATTCATGAGAGGCTCTATGAACATGAGAGTACATGAGTCACAAGCGATTCGTGAATCTATGGAAGCATAGAGATACATGATGATTCGTGAAACGCACAAACATGCTGTATCTGATGCTCCCGAGGGGGAAAACATCTCATGAAAAGATCCATATAGTACCAATCCGTGATAACAATCGTGTCAGCATCAAGTAAAGTAATCTAGAGAAAGAATATAAATCCTGGCAAGTATGAAACGGTCAGAGAATGTACTCGCCTGATAACTGAATGTCTGAAGAGGATATACTGCCTGAGGAGAGGTGTATGGCTCCTAATCAGAGCAATACAAGTCACAATGTATCCACAATGGTAAAAATAGAGTATACAATGCATACTACATAATTCTAGGTCAATCTGGTCAAAAGTCAACTCTTGGTCAACTCTAAAGTCAAACTAGGTCACAGGAAGTCAAACTAAGTCAAATAAGGTCAAACAAGGTCAAACAAGTCTAATCTAGGTTAAAGTCAACTCTTGGTCAATATTCTAGTCAAACTAGTCAAGTTATCTAGGGTCTACTAGTCAAGTTAGGTCAAACATGGTCAGACTAGTTAAACTAGTCATTTTAGGTTAATCCTAGTCAATTCTAGGTTAATTAGGTCAAGTTTTGACCTAAGGTTGACTTTGGTCAACTCTAGTCAAATAAGGGTCATTAGGGTACCTAGGTCAAGGGGTCACTTAGACAAATTAGGGTCAACCCCCAATTTGGCCATAGGCTAGTAATTAGGTTCCATGGGCTAATATCATATAGGTATCTATCTCTATACAATATATATATATATATATATATATATATATATATATATATATATATATATATATATATATATATATATACACACATATATAACTTTAGATATATACATATACAAACATTCTACATAGGCCTATAGACTATGTATACTCGTATGCCATATATAATATATATATATAGATACAATATAATCTAATACCAAATATATATAACATATATATATAAATATATATAAATATATATATATATATATATATATATATATATATATATATATATATATATATATATATATATATATATACAAAACTTTATATAATACATATAGAGAGAGAGAGAGAGAGAGGAAAATGAGAGAGTGAGTGAATTAGAGAGAGAATGAAATAGAGCGAGAGAGAGAACTGTTATGATACAAAAGGGTGGGGTGTTCTGTTCTCAGATTTCTGAGAACAGAAGCCACACACACACACACAACACACAATACACACACACACACACACACACACACACACACACACACACATATATATATATATATATAATATATATATATATATATATATATATATATATATATATATATATATATATATATATATATATATATATATATATATATATATATATATATACATAACTACATATATACATATATATATACCCTCACATCTCACCTACACACACATATATACATATACATATGTATACAATGTAATTACACACAGAAATACATATATATATAACACAATCTTAGTTAAAAATCTCATTTTGAAACTCAGAAAAAATACCAAGTTTAAAACCCAGGAATCACTGTTCACAGGAAAAATGGGTGAACCCGATACCCGATCCAAACCGAGCTAAGGCTCGAAACCCAAGTTAGGTAACACTTGCCCTAGGTATCCTCTAGTGTCCTAGGTGCCTGACACAAAGTCTAGACACGACACGACGTGTCAAACTCACTGGAAACCCAATCAGGTAAATACTGACACACACACATGTATAATGCGTCGTGCACGCGTACAACTCACTCTAGGACACGACACACACACATACGTGTCTCGTGCTCGTGTACGAAGGTGCGCCTGGGGGTTGTGCACGTGTCCAAGTGCCTGCCCCATGTCCACGTCACTCCAGGACACGACACGAGGTCCGTATCAGTCGTAAAAAATACGACTGATACGCGTGTTCAGACCACGTCGTGCACGGGTTCAAGTGCCTCGTGTTCACGATACAGGACACGACACGTCTCGTGCTCGTGTCCATGTGTTCGCCACATGATGGGCTACCCACTCGTGCAAACACGAGGTGCCCAAGTGTCGTGTTCGTGCGACACGATACGCACGAAGTTGGCCCCCGCGCGCGTGTGCACTGTCAGTGCACGACCAGTGCACGTGTCCTCGTGTCCTCGATACGACACGAGAGTGTCTCAAACTCGAGGGGGGGCTTGTCAGAGGTTGCCCCCACCTTTGTACCAAATGGCACGTGTCCACGTGGCGTGAGGAGAGAGAAAACAGGGTCGTGTAGCAGGGGATTGTGCGTGCACTGTCACAGTGTGTCCGTGTCGATTTTTGACACGAAATCAACACAGTGTCGTGCTCAGTCAAGTGTAGATGTAATCAACAAGTCTAGGGCTACATGAATATGTAATTTGTTTTGCAAAATAACAAAATTTAATCCTTTGGGGCATTTCATCAAACAAGGTTTTATAACCTAGGATACGTGTCCGATACGGACACCAAACCAACCCTAGATTTTACCAAACTTGACCCACAGCTAGGGTAGACCTATATGCATGCATTTATAAAGAAAAAAAATACAATATTAGTTAGGTTTATGGGTATTTACCTATTGATGCAAATTCCAAGGAAACTCAATAAAGAGGGAGTGTTTGTCCTTCCACTTGGTGATGCCCAAAGCTTGTGAAATCTGGATTGCTAGCCTCCCTTAGCACCCTTGATGTTGTAGGGTCCCAATGTAAAAGACTAGAGTTAATTTAGATAAAAAATGATCAAGTTATGGAGGTTTGAAGGAAAGGGAATTTTTCTAGGTTTTAATTCATGTAAAATGATCATGAATAAATATGATGGGGTTATATAGGAAGGGGGGTAGTGTAGGGGTGTCCTTTGGCCGGCCATGGCAAGGGGGGGTGTCCTTGGCCTTTCTTCATGGTGAAGGCAAGGACTTTTGGTGCCAAGCAAGGATATTTTGAGGGTTTTAAGCAAAATATCACATATGTGAATATCTAAATATTTTCCCTACTTTAACCAATGACTAATATCTATCCTCTAGCTTCTAGGTTAGTGGCTAACTTCTAGATTAGGGTAAACTAGGTTAGGAACAATCATGGTACTTAACAATAATTAAATAATGTTAAAAACACATAATTCCAAATAAAATCTAGTAAATTACCAAAATATCCTTTTAGGCTAAAATCACTAATTTGATGTTCTAAACCTATGGCTAGGCTCACATGGTCATGGCAACTTCTAGGTTAAGGAATAACTAGGGTTTACACTAGGGTTATACTAGTAAAATCACAAAGTCACAAGTCATGACTTAGAAATAGTTTTAATTAACTAAAAATCACCAAAAATTATATCATGACTAAAATACCATTAATAAATAATAAAAATAATAAATTTTCAAAAATACCCCAATTTCAGAAAACTGGGTGTTACAAGTCTACCCTCCTTAAAATAATTTCGTCCTCAAAATTTAAATGGTCGTACTCCTTCTAGGTCAAACCTCCAACAATCAGGGTCGAAACTACTACCTAGCAACATACAAGGTTAATAAGTAAAATATGGGTAGTAGACCTATACTGGGTCATGTCCAAAATTGGCTAGCAGTTTAGGTCAAAAGGTGTCCTTAATTCAAATCGAAATCAAAAGTAACTCCATGGGGTAAATCAGGATGGAGTCTCGGGTCAGAAAAATTGTACTAAGCAAATGAAGCACATGATGGTATGCCTGAGTGGGATACTAAGGTCATGGATGTAGAGTGTCATGTCTAGGTCATTATGTGAAGTTGTTTTTGAGAAAACAACTAGTCTTGTGCTCTAAATTTAAAAGTCACGGTAATGTGCCTACGATGATCATAATTTAGAGTGGGAAAGGTCTATGGTACCTAAATTGAACCGAAAATTGTGATGCAATAGTAGTATAAGGGGCAGGTTTAGTGGGATAGTCCTGGTCATAGGTATAGACTGGGAAGATAAGAAAACAATAAATCACAGGGCTAAAAGGGTTACCATTCTATGGTCAGAGCTACTCTATCAATTCTAAGTCAAAAAGGCATAGCACATACATTAATTCATTTAAGGGAAATTTCTTGACAAAAGAAGTTACTCAAAGAATTATATTAACGGCTAAAGCTACTCCTACTCCTACTCCTAAGTAAGAGATGAAGAAACAAACAATCGACAAAAATAAAAAAGAACTACCAGGTCAAAACTTATCGATAATAAAAAAACAGGTAGGAGCAGATGGAATTGGATTTCAAGATATATATAATGAAGCAAGGTGGGAATGGAATTTAGAAGAACAGAACCTGCAAGCACATTGCCAACTGCCTGGGCATCCTCAACTGTCATGGCGTAAGCTCGCCCCTGCTGGCCTCTTCCAGCCTGTTGCTGAAACTGCATAAATCTCTGCTGCTGTGGCTGTAACGGTCCCCTCTGCTGACCTATCGGAGCCTTGGCTCCTGCTCCTGGTGCTGCTCACTGTGCTACTCTGCCTGTGTACTGGGAACACTCCCTCAGCTGGTGGTCCGCTGCCCCACATAGTAGGCACCAGCCCAGCCTCTTCCTGTACTCTCCCCATCCATGTCCCGGCTTCTTACAGTAGGGACAACTGGTAGTCTGCTGTCTCGGGGTCTGTTGCTGCCTCGGCTGCTGATACTGCTGTGGCTGCCTCTGCTGATGCTGATAGTGAGGCCTCTTGGCCTGACCTCCACTGCTGCCGGCTCCCTGTATATCACGGCCCCTCTTGAGCTTCAGCTCAAGATCATCCTCAGCTGCCATCGCTCCTGCCAGAATCTCTTCAAAAGTGGCATTCTTGTCACTCTTGGTCAAGGACTTGACCTCCTTGACCAAGCCCTTCCTGAACCTCCTCGCCTTCGCTGTCTCGCTAAGGCCCTCCACAAATCTGCTCAACCGGCAAAACTCACCGGAATACTCCTCTACAGTCTGGTTCCCCTGAACCAGGTTCTCGAACTGGGTCTCCAAGGCACCGACTGCCTGATCCGGGAAAAACTTCCCCTTGAAGAGCTCCTTGAAAGCTCCCCATGTCTGTCCTGGAGTGCCTACTCTCGGGTCCGTCTGATACCAGGTACGGGCAAGATCCCGCATCTGGCTGGCTGCTGCCTCTATCTGGAGTCCGGCTGGTATCTCCGCCAGTCAAAAAATCTCCTCAATATGCTCAATCCAGTCATCAGCATAAAGAATCCCCTCTGTCCCCAAGAAGACCCTGGGGTTCATCTTCTTGAACTCCTGAATGCCCAGAATCCTCTGCTGTCGCGGCTGTCCTGATCCTTCCTGTGGCTGGACAGCCAACCTCTCCATCGTCAGCTGATGGACCTCATCTATGCCCCTGGTAAACTTCGTCGTCTGACGCTGCTGCTGGGCCTGCTGCGACTCTAGGAAATGCTGGAAGTATGTAAACATCTGTGCAGCATCCACTAATCCAGATGGCATCGGTGGCTGAAACTGCTGCTGGTGCTGCTGAAAATGTGGCTGACGAAACTGCGGGGGAGGCATGTCTGGGGTAGCTGGGATGGTCCCCCGAATAAGTAGAGGTGCACCCCCAAGTGTGGCAGAAGCTCCCACATGAGCTGGAGTAAGGGGAGCTGTGGTCCCCGGGTCCTGGTGAGCTGGACGAGAGGTGGCAGACCTCTCAGTGGTGTCACCTGGACCGAGACGCTGTGATCGTGTCTCCACCATCCTGAAGACAGATCAACAAGGAAGTCAATAACGGTACAAGGATGATAGTATCAAGGACAATATGAAATAGATTATGCAAATTTGAACAAAAGTCAGTAGGTTCAAATCCATGGAAATTTCCTAATTGTGATTGAGTATCCACTCTCTCTAAGCCTATTCCTCAAATCCTATCACAGGCTGTAGTGGTACTCTAGTTCGAATATGACTACATAAACTCGATCTGCATGGGCCACCACTAAAAATGTGTCACGACCCGCACCCTAGAGTAAGGGCACGAGAAGTGGGTACGTCCAGCCTATGCCGCAGTGTCGGCGGTAGAACGCTGTCCTAGGTCAATCATCTAACATTATAAAGGTACCTGTACAGTATATACTCTCCGAATGGAGGTGACATAATAGAAAACAATCTCAATCACATCTAGGGTAGAAGAATGAAAGATAGATAGATAGACAGTATCTCAAAGAGAACAGTAGCATAGATAAAATAAGTCCAAGTGTCTAGAATAACATAACATCCAGAATGTCAACCCAAAATACAATATAAGTCTAAGAGTCTATACATCTCAACATCTCAAAATACAACTCAGAATGTGAGACAAAATGATAATATGAAAAAGACTGACTAGCTAAACTAGCCTAGACTACTGAGGCAATATTCTCAGCTGCAGGTGGATCCTGCTGAGGGTCCACAACATAAGTGTCATCTAGTCCTGCTCCATAATAGGTAGACACCAGGGCCTCATCCTCATCCTCATCCTCTGTAATATTTTCAACATGTCCAGTCAGGACAGGAACGAGCACAATACATCTCACGCAGTGCATAGTATGATAGGAAATATAAAGCATGCAATAGAGTAAAATACAGGAAACGCTGAAGGAAGATACATGTAGTAAAAGAGATAACTGTAATAAAATATCTACTAAAATAGAGAACTAGCAGTGACTAGTGAGTCAGAGTAAAATATAGACACGTGAAATGGCATAGGAGATTCATGACTACAGCTAAGAGTGATTCATGACTACAGCTACTGGGGTAATATCCACATGACTATTTCTACTCCTCCATCCCCAATCAATACACAAGGATCCGTTCAAGTTATGTTAAGATTCGTGATAAGCCCATAAATGGGTAATTTATGAGAGGCTCTGTGAACATGAGAGTACATGAGTCACAAGCGATTCGTGAATCTATGGAAGCATAGAGATACATGATGATTCGTGAAACGCACAAACATGCTGTATCTGATGCTCCCGAGGGGGATAATATCTCATGAAAAGATCCATATAGTACCGATCCGTGATAACAATTGTGTCTGCATCAAGTAAAGTAATCTAGAGCAAGAATATAAATCCTGGCAAGTATGAAACGGTCAAAGAATGTACTCGCCTGATAACTGAATGTCTGAAGAGGATATATTGCCTGAGGAGAGGTGTATGGCTCTAATCAGAGCAATACAAGTCACAATGTATCCACAATGGTAAAAATAGAGTATACAATGCATACTACATAATTCTAGGTCAATCTGGTCAAAAGTCAACTCTTGGTCAACTCTAAAGTCAAACTAGGTCACAGGAAGTTAAACTAAGTCAAATAAGGTCAAACAAGGTCAAACAAGTCTAATCTAGGTTAACGTCAACTCTTGGTCAATATTCTAGTCAAACTAGTCAAGTTATCTAGGGTCTACTAGTCAAGTTAGGTCAAACATGGTCAGACTAGTTAAACTAGTCATTTTAGGTTAATCCTAGTCAATTCTAGGTTAATTAGGTCAAGTTTTGACCTAAGGTTGACTTTGGTCAACTCTAGTCAAATAAGGGTCATCAGGGTACCTAGGTCAAGGGGTCACTTAGACAAATTAGGGTCAACCCCCAATTTGGCCATAGGCTAGTAATTAGGTTCCATGGGCTAATATCATATAGGTATCTATCTCTATACATATATATATATATATATATATATATATATATATATATATATATATATATATATATATATATATATATATATATATATATATATATTTTTTTTTTTTTTTTAATATATATATATATATATATATATATATATATATTTTTTTTTTTTAAATATATATATATATATATATATATATATATATATATATATATATATATATATATATATATATATATATATATATATATATATACACACAAAAAAAAATATATATATATATATACACACATATATATAACTTTAGATATATACATATACAAACATTCTACATAGGCCTATAGACTATGTATACTCATATGCCATATATAATATATATATATAGATACAATATAATCTAATACCAAATATATATATATATATATATATATATATATATATATATATATATATATATATATATATATATATATATATATATATATATATATATACAAAACTTTATATAATACATATAGAGAGGGAGAGAGAGAGAGGAAAATGAGAGAGTGAGTGAATTAGAGAGAGAATGAAATAGAGTGAGAGAGAGAACTGTTATGATACAAAAGGGGGAGGGTGTTCTGTTCTCAGATTTCTGAGAACAGAAACCACCCACACACACACACACACACACACACACACACACACACACACACACACACACACACACACACATATATATATATATATATATATATATATATATACACACATAACTACATATATACATATATATATACCCTCACATCTCACCTACACACACATATATACATATACATATGTATACAATGTAATTACACATAGAAATACATATATATAACACAATCTTAGTTAAAAATCTCATTTTGAAACTCAGAAAAAATACCAAGTTTAAAACCCAGGAATCACTGTTCACAGGAAAAATGGGTGAACCCGATACCCGATCCAAACCGAGCTAAGGCTCAAAACCCAAGGTAGGTAACACTAGCCCTAGGTATCCTCTAGTGTCCTAGGTGCCTGACACAAAGTCTAGACACGACACGACGTGTCAAACTCACTGGAAACCCAATCAGGTAAATACTGACACACACACATGTATACTGCATCGTGCACGCGTGCAACTCACTCTAGGACACGACACACACACACATACGTGTCTCGTGCTAGTACACGAAGGTGCACCTGGGGGTTGTGCACGTGTCCAAGTGCCTGCCCCGTGTCCACGTCACTCCAGGACACGACACGAGGTCTGTATCAGTCGTAAAAAACACGACTGATACGCGTGTTCAGACCGCGTCGTGCACGGGTTCAAGTGCCTCGTGTTCGCAACACAGGATACGACACGTCTCGTGCTCGTGTCCATATGTTCGCCATATGATAGGCTACCCACTCGTGCAAACACGAGGTGCCCAAGTGTCGTGTCCGCGCGACATGACACGCGCGAAGTTGGCCCCCGCGCACGTGTGCACTGTCAGTGCATGACCAGTGCACGTGTCCTCGTGTCCTCGATACGACACGAGAGTGTCTCAAACTCGAGGGGGGGCTTGTTAGAGGTTGCCCCCACCTCTGTGCCAAATGGCACGTGTCCACGTGGCGTAAGGAGAGAGAAAACATGGTCGAGTAGCAGGGGATTGTGCGTGCACTGTCACAGTGTGTCCGTGTCGATTTTTGACACGAAATTGACACAGTGTCGTGCTCAGTCAAGTGTAGATGTAATCAACAAGTCTAGGGTTACATGAATATGTAATTTGTTTTGCAAAATAACAAAATTCAATCCTTTGGGGAATTTCATCAAACAAGGTTTTATAACCTAGGATACGTGTCCGATACGGACACCAAACCAACCCTAAATTTTACCAAACTTGACCCACAGCTAGGGTAGACCTATATGCATGCATTTATGAAGAAAAAACACAATATTAGCTAGGTTTATGGGTATTTACCTGTTGATGCAAATTCCAAGGAAATTCAATAAAGAGGGGGTGTTTGTCCTTCCACTTGGTGATGCCCAAAGCTTGTGAAATCTGGATTGCTAGCCTCCCTTAGCACCCTTGATGTTGTAGGGTCCCAATGCAAAAGACTAGAGTGAATTTAGATCAAAAATGATCAAGTTATGGAGGTTTGAAGGAAAGGGAATTTTTCTAGGTTTTAATTCATGTAAAATGATCATGAATAAATATGATGGGGTTATATAGGAAGGGGGGTAGTGTAGGGGTGTCCTTTGGCCGGCCATGGCAATGGGGGGGGGGGGGTGTCCTTGGCCTTTCTTTATGGTGAAGGCAAGGACTTTTGGTGCCAAACAAGGATATTTTGAGGGTTTTAAGCAAAATATCACATATGTGAATATCTAGATATTTTCCCTACTTTAACCAATGACTAATATCTATCCTCTAGCTTCTAGGTTAGTGGCTAACTTCTAGATTAGGGTAAACTAGGTTAGGAACAATCATGATACTTAACAATAATTAAATAATATTAAAAACACATAATTCTAAATAAAATCTAGTAAATTACCAAAATACCCTTTTAGGCTAAAATCACTAATTTAATGTTCTAAACCTATGGCTAGGCTCACATGGTCATGGCAACTTCTAGGTTAAGGAATAACTAGGGTTTACACTAGGGTTATACTAGTAAAATCACAAAGTCATAAGTCATGACTTAGAAATAGTTTTAATTAACTAAAAATCACCAAAAATCATATCATGACTAAAATACCATTAATAAATAATAAAAATAATAAATTTTCAAAAATACCATAATTTCAGAAAACTGGGTGTTACACAACCCTATTGTTGCAGAGACTCAGACCCCTACTGATCAAGTTTTTGAAGTCAGGGATGCAGAAGAAACTGCCCCAACTGGACAAGTGGAATCAGGGTAGCCGTTTCTTATCAGGCGGTTCTAAAGCTGAAAGTAGTCACGCGGCTGTGTCCGAAACTACCATGGCCAGGCTTCGCTTTGATCTGGATATGCCCTGCAAAACCCTATATGTATTGCCAGGATCAGGTAAAATTTTGACTTTTATTTACCTTAATTCCTTTGATAATGTTCTAACAATGGTGTATATTGATTGCAGAAGGACCTGTGGGAACGACTAGTTCGACAATGGCTCCTTTGGACAGAGGAACTCATGTAGGAGAAGGGAATCCATCCCAGATGTCCAAATTCGTGTCTCCTGATGCATAATCTAAAGTACTTCCGACTGTTGTAGTAGTAGAAACTCGGATGGAAGTAGTAGCCACTCCAGGCGCCATAGCGACAAACAAATTTGTTGTGGCTTCTTTCACCAATGCCTTCTACACATCTTTGAGGCCTTTGGTTTAAAGGGTGATGGAGAGGGATGACGTTCCTTTTTCAACAGTCAAAAACCCTTCATCCTATATAATCGAAGGTATTCGTGTTAATAGAGACCGAGATCTGGCAACCTATCTGGAGCACATTTTGGACGAGCTGGAGGAATCCATTAAAGTCTACAAGGATCTCCAAAGAGGGAATATTCGACAACTCGTGGATGCCGAATGTGACGCCATAGCTTGTGAAGCTGAAATGAATAAGGCTAATTTTGAATCCTTCTTGGTGGCTTTCTCTCGATGCTCCACAGAGATGGACACCCAGTTTACTGAAACAGCCTCCAATTTTGAGTGTCACAAAACTGCAGCTACAGAGAAAGAAAAAGAAGTCCTTGATCTGAAAGCTGAAATTGCTCGGCTTCAGGAATAACTCAAGACGGTTAAGCAGCATATAGAAGAAGAAACCCAACTGCACCAGGCTGCTGCAAACCCATTGGATCTCTTGAAGCGTCAGAAGGATGAGTTTGTTCGAATTCAGAATAAAGAGATAGCCCGCCGGACGACCTCCCTATATCTCTTCGACCCAGTGTCTGGAAGAATCCAAGCTAGATAACAGGTGCTTGAGTCTTGTGTCGAACGAGCTAAGGCTTTGGAGAAGAGGATTGCAAATCTTAGCACTCAGCCTCTAGAATAAAAAGATCCCAGTTGTTATCTTTTTTTATATATGATGTATTTTAAACATTTTGAAACATCATTAATGAAATGATTTTTGTGGTTCCATTACTTGTTGCATATCTTGTAAAAGATATAAGTAATAGAATAGAAAATATATTCAGAGGTACTGGACGTGACATATTTCTTTGTGGAAAACAACAATATTCATTATATATGCTCAGAGGTAATGTTGACGTGGCAGAATATAATTCTTGGGATATTATTATTTCAAAAGACGACTTTATTAGAGGTAATATGGACGTGATAAGTCATTTAATATAGAAAATAGAATTCAGAGGTAATGTGGACGTGAATTCATTTTTCTATTGATGATCTTCAAGGCAGCTGGGACTCAAAAACAGGATATCATGTCTAAAAAGATGATATCTGTGATAATACGAATTTATCATAAAGATAATATACCTTTTAAAATAGCTGGATTTCAAAAGACATAATTGATGATTTGGATGGACTACACTGGAGATTTTGAATATTTATTATATGTGGCTTTATTTACAAAAAAGTAAATAAACGATAATAAATATAGGTTCGTTCATGAGGTGAATAAAGACGAAAGGATTGATGAATGAATAAACATGCCTTTTCGAGGAAAGGTCGCTTCGGTTCTCGAGACAGACAATGAATAAAGACCTCTTCATGAGATAAAAAGAGATGAAATGAACGAACATGCCTTTTCGAAGAAAGGTCGCTTCGGTTCCTGCGACAGACTGTTTTGGCCTTTTAGTCTATAAATAGTTCGAAACTTTTTGGAGAATGTTATCCACTCCTATTCTTTCATTGCAAATGTCTTTCGAAGATGTACCCAAGAAGGCTGAGATTATCCCGAAGATCGAAGCTGCTACCAATACTTCTTCTGACGAGCCTTCGTCGCCTATCCAGCCAGAAGTAGGAGAAAGCTCGGTTGTTCCTGAACAGAAGCAGGACATTCTCGCCAAACTGGTGGAACATGGAAGCACTGTCGAAGAAGATGCTCTGAGAAAGGTTGCCTGTGAACTACTGGTGTCATCGGGCAATAATGTCTTCGAGCTTCTTGCAAAATTTGTCTTCGATCAGGAGGGCTCTGGTCCTCGTTGATTTTATGTATTTCCTTCTGTTTGAACTATTGCAATAAAAAGGAATTTTACTTACATCCTGATTCTCTATGTTGATATCTTTTCGTCTTCAAACATAATATTTCTTGAGAAATTTTCCATTGATAGGTATCATGGTGACTCGACCAGCCATACCAGTCAATTGATAAGCTCCGTTTGAGAAAACTTTCCTTATAATGTAGGGTCCTTCCTACTTCGCTTCAAATTTGCCTTTGCTTATATGTGTCATATTCATAGGATGTCTGACGGTTAGAACAAATTCTTCTTTTTAAAATGCTCGTACTTTGACTTTACGGTTGAAAGCTTTTGATAGACGGGCTTGGTATAGCTCAATATGCTGTTGAGCTAGGAGCCGTTTCTCGTCAAGCGCTTCAACCTCCTGAAGTCGAAGACGATTATTATTTTCTCTTGTGAGTTCATTGGCAATTGCAATCCTTAAGAAAGGGATTTGAATTTCTAATGGTAGGATAGCTTCGTAGCCATACACCAAGGAGAATGGGGTACAACCAGTTGGAGTACGTATAGTAGTGCGATAAGCCCATAGACATTCTCCAAGCTTTTTACTCCAATTTTTTTTATTTGTAGAAACGAATTTCTTGAGAAGCTTGATGATAGTTTTGTTAAATGCTTTAGCCAAACCGTGCGCTGCACGATTCTAGGCCGTGGAAGCAACATTGTTGATTCTATTATCATCGCAAAATCGAGTAAACTTTTGATTAATGAATTATGGTCCATTATCATGAACGATTCGTCGAGGAATGCCAAATCTATATATCATATGATGTTTGATAAAGTTGATGACACTGCTAGTCTTGACTTCAGATAAAGGTATGGCTTTCGCCCATTTCGAGAAGTAATCGGTTACAGCTAGTATAAATCGATGTCCTCTAGATGACGGTGGATTGATAGGACCAATGACATCCATACCCCAAGCTTCAAAGGGCCATGATACAGCAGCCAGATGAAGGAACTCCAACGGTTGATGGATGAAAATCTATATGAATTCGACTGGCTCGACATTTCCTTGCATATTCAATGGCGTCTGATATCATAGTAGGCCAATAATAGCCCATACGCCGGATACGATCTTGTAACTTAGGACCAGGCTGATGTGCACCACATACCCCATCGTGGGATTCATGTAGTATTTGTATTGCTTCATCTCCCACAAGACAGCATAAGAGTAGAACATCAAATGTTCTTCGATAAAGGATCTTAGAAGTATGATTATAATAAAATCGGATTGATCGCCTACGGATTGTTGTAGCTTCTTTAGAATCTTCAGGTAAAATATCATGTACCACGAAGTCAACAAAAGGAGCTCTCCAATCTTCACTAACGACATTGATTTTAGTTAAATTGCTGAACTCAATATTTGAGTTATTCTCAATGCAAAATAACTCTCTATTAGTGACGACAATCATCTGTTGCCTTTTCACTGGGATTGCTAACACAACTGCCAGATTAGCCAATGCATCAGCCTCCGTATTACATGCCTGATGTACATGTTCAATGAAGAAATCCTTGAATGATGTAGCCAGCCTAATTGCTACTTCACGATATGGGACAAGATCTTAGTGCCGAACTTCATATGTGCCTCTAACTTGGTTAACAATCAGTTCAGAATCTCCATATACTTCAAGATATTCGATGTCTAATTGTTTAGCCAATTGGAGACCAATGAGCAGTATTCAGCCACATTATTGGAACGTGACTCATCTGAAGAATAAGCTCTTTGAATAGCCAACCCTTCTGGTGAGACGAGGGCGATTCCAACTCCAGCGATAATGGCACCTTTTGGTCCGATTCTGGATGCACCATCAAAGAATAGATGCCAAGTAAGAATTTCTTCTAAAATCATGTTGGAAGTTTCGTTTGGAATCTCGTCATAGAGTTTAGACGTTTCGAGAATTGGATGAGCTGCCAGAAAGTCAGCAAGAGCTTGACCCTTAACAGGCTTTTGAGGAACATAAACCATATCATATTATGCTAACAATATGGCCCATATTGCGAGCCTGGAATTGAGTGTAGTGGGCTTCCTTATCAAGACTCGGAGAGGGTTAACTCTAGAAATAACATGAATAGTTTGGCCAGTGATATAATGTCTCATCTTTTGAACAACAAACATCAAAGCTAGACATTCTTTTTCTACTAGGGTGTATCGATGTTCAACTCCAATCATTGTATGGCTAAGATAATAAATAGCCTGTTCATGACCTTCTTTATTCTTCTGGACTAATAAAGCACCTAGTGAATGGTCTATTGCTTGAACATACATCAGGAAGGGTATTTCTGAGACTGGAGGTACTAGAACTGGAGGGTTCATCAAGTACCGCTTTATGTCTTCAAATGCTTGTTGACATTCTTCAGTCCAAATAAAAGACACACCTTTCTTCATGAGTTGAGTGAACGGTCTACAACGTCCAGAGAGATTTGAGATGAATCTCCTGATGTACGCAAGCCGTTCCTGGAATCCTCGTAGCTCTTTTAGGTTGCGTGGAGGATGCATCTCTTGAATGGCTTTGATTTTCTCAGGGTCAACATGTATACCTTTAGAGGTAATAACGAACCCAAGAAATTTGCCACTAGAGACTCCCAGGAATGACTTGGCGGGATTCATCTTGAGTTGATGCTGGCACATTAGGTCGAATATAGTTCACAAGTCTTGAATGTGGTCTTCCTTTAGACGACTTTTGACAGCAATATCTTCTACATAGCATTCAACCGTCTTTCGTAAATGATCACAAAAGATAGTACTCATGGCCCGCTGATAAGTTGTACTAGCATTTTTGAGACCAAACAGTATGACAGTGTAGCAATAAACTCCAAGAGAAGTGCGAAAAGATGTATATTTCTCATCTTCTAGATGCATCTTAATTTGATTATATCCTGAAAATCCATCCATAAAAGATATTCGTTCAAATTCACAAGTACTATCGATCATGACATCAGTGATTGGAAGAGGAAATTCGTTTTTGGGACAAGCTTCATTAAGGTCTCTGAAGTCGATGGAGACTCGAACCTTTCCTGTTTTCTTTAAAACTAGGACAACATTAGCCACCCAGTCCGAATATTGTTCTTCTCTGACGAAGCCACAAGCGATGAGTTTCTTGACTTTGGCTTCTATGGCGTCCATCATGTCAGGTCAAAATCGATGCTGTTGTTGCTTGACTGGCCTTACATTTGGCAGAATGTTGAGTTTATGGGTAGCAATCTAAGGATCTAATCCTGGCATATCTTCATAACTCCAAGCGAATACATCAATGTATTCCTTAATGAGTTGGATCAGTTCTTGTTTATCCACTTCAGGGAGGCTTTTGCTGACGAATATTGGTTTTGGGAAAGTTTCATCTCCAACATCGACTTAAACCAACTGATCTTCGGTAGGTGGCTCACGTTGCTCAAAGCGAAGCTCCTATTGAGTATCCATCCTTTGTGCCCAAGGATCAGATCCAGAGGCTTCGGCAAAGTCTTCGTCGTCTTCCGAGAATTCGACAGTTACATATAAGAAGATAGAGTGACTCGATGGACGTGCCCTACACTGGTATCTGAATCCCATGAAAGAGAATCAGAAGAGTTAGATCGTTCTTCTTCATCGGATTCGGAGGCTTCTGGAGTCGGAATTGGCGAGGTATAACCTAATCCCTGCTTCTTTTTGCTGTAATATTGTTGTGACTTTCCTTTTGGAGCAGGGATACGAATATGAGTTCGCCTTCCTTTACCACCATTAAGACCAGCTTTAAAATTATAGCCCATCTTTTGAATGATATCTTTTGATTGTTGACTATAATGACGTAGTTGAAGTCTTCCGTTATCGTGATTTTCTTCTTCACTATCGGACATGATCTTCTGTTCTGTTCCTTTACTAAAAATTATTGGAAGTTCATCTTTCTTCCTGGAAGAAACTAAGAAGAAGGAGTCCTGTATTGGTTCGAGCAATACTTCGTCTTGGAGAGGTTGAACTGTTCCTATGGTAAGTGGTTTGAAGTTATCTAGCATTTTCTAAGTAACATCGAGTATAATAAAAAATATCAGTATAATGTAAAGGAGATGCTACTTTATTGATTTGTACATCATTATTTACAATAGGATTTTTAGCCTTAACAGAAGGCTTAGTAAGGTTGATAACCAGAGGAGGAGAGAAAGGATTCTTGGCCTTAACAGAAGGCTTAGGAAGGTTGATAACCAGAGGAGGAGTGTCAACTGACCAATTTTTCCTCTTATTTATTAAATTATTACCATTCGTTATTGTCTCATTTACTTGTTATATTTTTTTTATCTTTACTTAAATACCAATAGAGGATCAAACGGATAATATAGGAAATGGCAGGGGCCTTAGTGCAAATTTTATTAATTCAAAATATTCTCTTTTACAATCGAACCTTCAACCCCTGTATATGAATTCGTTTTGAATTCAAACAACCCTCACATAAGCCTTAGATAAGAGCAAATCAATTCTTCCTATCTCCTCCAATCCGATCATACATTAGTATATAGAGGGAGGATTGTAACCAACCCCGAAACCCCTCTGCAAACCCTAGAAGCTTTGCCGCCCTCCCTATTCCTTAAGTCGAGAAAGTAGCCTCGGAGTATTACAGAGAAGTGGCAATTAAATTCTTCAATAGGTAATTTTCTATCCTAAACTTTATGACTTCCTATTTTGAATTTAAGGTGTGATCGATAAGCTTTCGATTAGATTACTATGAGAAATCTACTGAGATAACCATGGTTTGAAGGGGGTATTCCCTGTACTCGTGTGTCAAACAAGACACAGACACATGTAGATACTGTTGTTCCCCACGAAAGCTGTTGAATGTAGATTACATGCATATTTTAGTACGCTATAGAACTGGATTGTTCAGAACTCATAGAAGAATAAGAAATGCTGAAAATAGTCGATACAGGACCCCATATTGCCTGGACGGGTTAACTCGAAATCTAGGTCGCTGTTCTGATGAATGATGTGTTCCTTGTAAATAATAAATCATCACAAATCAATTAGAAGTCCTGTGTAGATTATGGGTACTGTTGTTCAGGTTGGCCAGTTACATTGTAAGGTAGATTATACCATTTTGTTGTTCAGTGCAGGGAGTTGCGGTGGCATAAATTATTGTACTAAAATTATATAATGCAACGACCAGTCGAATTAGGCATTATAGCACATATCAGTTGCATAGGTAGGTTAATGGCATACTCGAGAAAGATGCAGGTGGATCAAGAAACAGAGGGTGTAGCACATATCAGTTGCATAGGTAGCTATTGACACCTTGATATCCTAGTTGCCAAACCCATAGGCAGTTGTGACTATACAATACAGGGGAAACCTGGAACCAATGAGTACTGCGGTCTCGTGTCAAGGTGGTGTAGGCAGAGTATCAAATTTTTCTTAAATGTTCAAATGTTGTATAGATGAAGGAAAAAGGGGTAATGGCACAACTAAGCACTATATGTTGCTGCTGCTATTGATGATTCTCATTTACCCTTCGTTTAGACTACATGACTAGAAGTAGGTACCACTATATTTTCTGAGTATATCCTAGTACTTTGAGTACCTGTAGTATCCGGATACATAGGGGGTGCCAACTGTGATGGAAATACAAGAAAAAGCAATTGTTCTGGATCTGGTTTCATGTTTGTATTTTGGCACATTATGTTTAAGATATATTTATAGTCTTATTTGAGTTTGTGTTGACATTAAAGGTACTTAATAAGAAGAGTGCCAGGGTTCTGTTCTCTAAAGATATATCTCTTGATAAAGCCAGTAGGATGTGAGTTCAGATGGTTCGAAGGACCAGGGTTCATATACCTTATAGATATCAGTTAGATAACTGGTTGGATAAATATGTATCCTGGAAACATGAAAACGTAAGGGGATGAGTGTCCTAAGGACAATGTTAGTCATAAAAAAAGAGAGTACCATAGAGGGACTAGTGGCAAAGATAATTGGAGCAAGGGTGTACAGTAATGAGAATTCAGGTGACTGTATATACAATACAGATAATTAGATCATTGGGTTCAGCTAAAAGCAACACTAGAACAAATAGATGTAATACACAGCCCTGTGACCCCAAATGGTTAGCTTAGCAGAGTATGGGTGTTCCCAATGTTCTGTTAATAGGAGTTAGGGTGGTAGATACCTAGTATATAGGCTAATGAGAGTCCTATCTGGTTTGAAGGTATGGTTCTAGGCCTACCTTGTAGAGGAGCTAAGGAGTATCCAAAGGGTAACCATGCAACACATATACCTATGAGTAAAATAGAGGGAGGTAAGTTGAAAGGTGAGCATTCTAGGTAGAGCTTTAGTTTGTCTAGATATGGGAAGGGTGTATCCTGGAACATCACTTCTGCATTAAGAATGAGTAGATAGGCTATTCCTATTTTTAGTTTGTGAATTGATCATTATAAATTATTAAATAGGCTACTTGGATCTCGATTCGGATTTGTTCCGTGCAACAGCTCAGGACCACATGCAAGTATACCTTGCCTTTCTTTACAGCTTATTTACATGCACTGTCTTTTCATTATCCAGTTTTTCTATCATGCATTGTTGACATGTGTTTTTTATATCATGCTAGTATTTTAGTTCGTTGATACATAGCCCTTGTTCACAGTTAGTCTTGTGTTTTATTGAATATTGTTTGCCATAAAATATAAAAGAACAAAACAATTATCGGAGGCCTGGACTTTTACTTCACAATACAAACTCGCTTGTACAAAGAAAGCCTAGGAACGAAAAACCTAGGTACAGCAATCTAAGTATAATTGTTTATTTTAGATTCTGGGGGGTGACGGTAGAGGCTCGGGAAAGCGACGGCAGCTCTGCCTTACTCCTTGGACGATCGGGTGCAGCCTTGGCTCTGTAGAAGAACTGCTGGGCGTTGATGAAGAAATGCTCTCTCTTCAGGCTCTCTGGCTCTCTCTGTATATCTCTCTCTGTCTCTTTGTATGTCTCTATATGTCTCTCCGTATATGTCTGTCTCTATTCGCAAGAAAATGGCACCCTGCTATTTATAAGAGTGGGGGGCCTCATTAGGGTTTACAATGATTGCCCATTCTTAAAAGTCGGCGGCTAAGGATCACGGAATCTGGGCCGTTCATCTTGATTTAAGCAATAAATATGATTGCATCAAATCTTTTGTGGGTAATTAATGCTGATTGACATAAATCCTCCTGATTTGTCATGCCAACCTCGGATTCCTCGATACGTGTCTTTAATTAGCTTATTTACAAATGATCTGATTTGATCCCAATATTTTGTTGGGATTTATTGAGGGATTTTGATCAATCTGATGCCACGTGCCCTGCTATCATGCCACGTGTCATAACAGCAGAAATCTGAGCCGCAGGAAGGTCGCTCCTTATTGAGCCGCATAAGGCTGGCCACGTGTCCTGGCTGCTTGAGAGTGCCCCTCTGACTATTTGGACCACATAGTAATAATTTGAGCTGCATGAGTGTGGATGACCACATGAGTGAACCGCATGGAGATAGTCCTCGTGAGCCGCATGGGGATGGTCTTCGTGAGCCGCATGGAGCTAGTCGTCGTGAGCCGCATAAGGCTAGTCTTCGTGAGCTGCATGGGGGAGGTCTTCGTGAGCCGCATGGAGGAGCCTCTGCTTGGGCCGCATGGGGGAGTCTCCACTTGGGCCGCATACGACTGTCCACGTGTCAAGGCCGCATGACAGTTTTTGACTCTCGGGGGATCGTGTCAGAGATTTTCTTTGCTTCCCAAGGAGTTCGTCATTATGAAGGAGTCATAATGATATCTTTGTGTCAGAACTGTCACCTTGTCAGAGCTGTCAGCCGTCAAAGCATTTAATGCAGTAAAGGACGAACGGAAGGGGTGTTTGCAGGCCACGTGGCTCCTCTCTGAGCCACATAGAGCTTATTTGAGCCGTATAGATGCTTGAGCCGCATGGATACTTGAGCCGCATGAACTCTCTGAGCCGCATGGGGCTCTCTGGCCGCATGGATCTTTCTTTATTCTTTTCTATGCTTCTACAAGATCCCCTTCAAAGTTTTTAATTTACAAAATTGAAATACTTTGAATAAGAAGCATGGCCATGTATTCTTCTGGCCGCATACGATGTTCTGGCCGCATGGATGTCTCGGCCGCATGGATGACTCGGCCGTATGGATGTTTCGGCCGCATTGAGTCAATCAGTTGCAGGGACTTTCGGGCCGCATAGCTCCTCGCCACGTCATCCTGCCACGTGCGAAGATCTTTTGTAATAAATATCGTTGATCTGCTGTCAGTTTTAAGGCTACTTTTCGGGGGAGGATCCCAGGAGTTTGGCCTTCATTTTAGGCGGCTCGCCTCGATAACCGAAGGGTCGGTTTTTGTGTTTACACGAGAATTGAAACGCCCTGCTTTTGTTTATAAATAGGGATGAATTCAATGGGAGGGATTTCTTTACTTTCTCTTTCATCCCCAACTCTTGCAGTCTCCACTCTCTTTCCTTCTCCGACCGTCGAAAATGGCCTCCAAGTCTTCCACGATCGCCTCTGCGGCTGCAAAAGGCAAGAAAACGGCTTCCTCGTCGGCCGCCGTGCCCGAAGTGCACCCTGATGTTCGCCCTGCTTTCAAGGGTAAGAAATGGATTTGAATACTTTAAACCTTAAAGACCCATGGCTCTGTTGCATAACATATGCACAAGCCTTCATCCTTCGTTGTTATTGAACCGCCCAAGCTCGACCATGATGGAGCCGCATATGTTGCATGGGCCGCATGACCCTCTCATATTCGAACCGCATAGGGCATGCCCTATGTTTGAGCCGCATTGAGGAAGATTTGAACCGCAGGAGTGCTTCTGGGTTTGAACCGCATGGAACCTCCTTTGAGCGGAACCGCATATATCTCTGACAAACTGGCCCGCATAGAATCTTACTGAGTCGCGCCGCATAAACTCCTCTGCGAGATAGAACCGCATAAGTTTTAATTCGAGCCGCATAAGCTATCGAATCAGTGTCACATGGAACTCCCAACTGAATTGGGCCACATGAAGCTGTGTTGACCCGAGCCGCATAGGCTCTATTAAAGCCGTGCCGCATGAATCCCTGCTGAATCGGGCCGCATAAGGCTTCGTCGATCCGAGCCGCATAGGCTCATAGAATTTTCTTTTTAAGAAACTTTAAGTGGTTTCGTTTTAACCTATCTTTTAATCCTGTTTCTTTTGTCCTTTTCTAGTGAACCTCCCAACCAACCCGGCCGGAGAGCTTCTGGTGGTTTCAGCTCAGTTTGTCGTGGGTGTGCGGCTTGACGGCCTAATTCGACATATGACAGATCAACTTCCCTCTAATGAGCCTTTGGAGAGGGTGGCTGCCATCAACAACCAGCCTTTCCATTTTTTTTGTACTATGATGAATTCGGGAAAACTGGACGGAGAATATCTGAAACCAGCTTTTCTCTTTGGGGATGCTTTATCCGTAAAGAACTCTCGAATGCTGGACGTTTCTGAGAACTAGGATTTCACTATGGATGGGGTGGATATCCATGTTCCCGAGATGGAGCAGCATTTTCCCCTCTCGTGGTTTAATATGGTGCCGTTGGGCAGGAAAATGGCGGGCTCTCTAACTCCAACCCAACAGGGGATGTTCGTGGGCAACATCTACTATAATATGAGTATTAGGCCAGCATGTGCAAGTAGGGAGTCAGTCAGTCGGACTGTGATGGGGCTGATTCCTGGTACTTTTATAAATGTGTCTGGTCCTAACTTCACTTTTACCCGAGCTGATACCTTCCTGAATCAGCTCGCTCGCAAGGGGTCTTATCCTGTGGGCAGATTGTCGCTGCTGAATTGGATAAACCCTATTCCCACATGGGTCAATCTTTCCTCATGGATCCTGAGGAACTACGAGGAACTCCTTCGGGAGATTGACCTTTACTACGCCATCCGGGGAACCTATTACGGATTGTCCATTAACAAGCCGCTGTTCATGGCCCTTTTGGAGATGTATAGCCGGCGTACGGGGACTTTCTTCGCGCCCGGGGGAGAGTTGGGACTCGTTCTCCATGAAATGCATGCTGTTTCTAAGCTGCCGTGGGGAGACGAGGCCTTTGAAGTATACACCCCGATGAACGAGGAATTCGACGATCTGGATCGACGATTTCCTGGTTTCGTCGCTGTGTACCGGGAATTGTTGTGCCACCATAGCATCTGTCATCAGACTGCTATCAAGAAGAATAATAGTTCAGTAGGGAACGCCCCCATACTACGGCCTAGGTCGCGTATCTTTTCAAATTACGTCCTTCCGACCGGGTTTCTTCTCGAGGTCCCCAAACTCAGGCGGAGGTAAAAGACCTGATGTTCAATACAAAAAGGTCGAGGTCCACCCGTGATAGATTTGGGAGCCGTACTGACTCCTTCAGTTATTTCCACTGCGGCACCCGGCAGATGTCCGAGAAAGCAATCTTGGCCGGGTTCTTGATGGTATGGCTACGACATTGCGTAGTTTCGGGAGGGGCAGGTTCTACGGAAAGGATCAACCGCCACTTCGTTCTCCCGGCTGTGAAGCTGGTCTTCAAAGTAAGACTGGCCCTTCTTCCGGCTATGGTGTGTAGCATACACCACGGCCTCCGTGCCTTTTCGTCTAAAGTCATTGCTCGCAAGACGACGCTAGATTTTGAGCGGATAGAGCTACCATACCACAATCTCATGGGTGGTTATTGATGCATTACCGGTCATTGATGAGGCCCAGGACAGAGGATGATGTCACCGCTGATGACGCCTTCCTTTTCTGATACCGCCATCAATCTTGGAAGTATGACACCATGTCGGCTTATCAGAGGGCGTTGGCGAGAGTTGATGGGCCCGACTTCTTTGTGTCTCTTCCTCAGTTTACCCCTAGAGAAGTGAGGGGGGTACACGTTGATGGCATTGAGCCTCCCCAGCTCTTATCTGAGAAGATGCTTCTATGGCTGCACAACATTCGCCCCGCGTACCTAGTATATCGTTACCAAAATAACTTATACTTGGAGCCTTATTTGCCTAGCAGGTTTTCTCGTCAATTCGGATATAGTCAGCTGTTCCTTGACTGCTCTAGTACTTGCCTGGGCTTCGAGGGCAGTATCCTTGACGGCATTCGGACGTGGCATTATTACAATGCTGTTCATACCCGGGCTAGCTTCTCAGTCCCTGATGCTAATACGCAAGGGGATATTCTGTATATGGCGGCTCTTTATCACGTTGCGGCGAGCAAATCTCTCGTGAACTTTGACATGAACACCAGCTTCATTGTCGGGACCGGCTTGGCAGAAAAGCCCGAGGGTTCCAGGAAGAGAAAGAGAGGGGCGAATAGGGTTCCTGTGCCAGACTCGAAGTCTACTGCGGCGGACGAAGAGGATGACGAGCAGGCCGCTGATGACTCGTCGTATTCTTCGGACGAGGAGGTGGGGGACCAGCCTCCTACTGTGCCGGACGAAGAGGTGGAGGATCATCCACCTGTTGTGCCTGGTGCTTCGTGCCAACGAGGCAGGCGTCTGTCCACTGACGATGGCAGGACCTACTCCATAAAGCGGGCTGTGGTAAGACGTCGCAGGCTATTTATTGATGTTGACGCTGTTTCTGAGGTGATTGGAATTTCAACTGCCTTTTCCTTCTTTTTCTAAGTTATGGCCTAATCATTTTTTTTGCTCTTTGTAGGCGTCCGGGGAGTCCGCTTCTCGGGACTCGACTACTGAAGTCGATCCAGCCTTGTCTACTTTGATCAATGATATGTGCACCTCCATCACTTCCGCTGGGGTTCTTCCGGAGGCGGCCGGGGAGTCTCGCCTTGCTGAGACCTCAACCCATGGGGACGGGGGCTCTACTGCCCCTGTCCCTGAGACAGCTAAATTTCAACAGGATGACACTGACCTGGCTGGCTCCCTTTCAGGGGTGGCTGGGGCAGAGAAACCAGTTGAATTTGAGTTGGAAGTTGCGGGTGGGGAGACTATGCCAGCTTCGAACGAGCTGCAGCCTCCGAGCTCTTCCCCTGGTAAGATAAACCAGCTTCTTAACTTGTGAGGAGGCCTATTTTCTCTATCATCCGTCCTTCGTGGATTAATGATTGCTTTGGACGTACAGGTCCCACCCCTTTATTGCCGGTGATGGACATTGCCAGGGCGGACTCTACCGGGGGGGGGATCTGATAGAAGCACGTGTGCCTCCTTTTTTTCTAACCCATACTGAGGGGCCTCCATCTGGGTCAAGTTCGGGAGCCTTGGTGATAGCACAGCTGGAGCAAGGGACGACGCTTTCCGTGCCATCCTCTGCGAATAGGGTTTCGGGAGTTAACCTTTCCGCTCTACCAAGTATCCAGGCTCTTCGGGCGGCGGAAGAGGAGCTAGCTGCCATCCATGCATCTTTTTGCACAGAATTTGTTTCCCTGGTGGCAGGGACGGTAAGTTTTGAGGCTACTCCTTCGGTACTGCCTGCCACACTCCCTTTGACGCCGTCCTCTACGGAAGTTTTGGATGAAGTATCCCAGGATGTGGTCGACAGCTTCCACCGCCACCTGAAGAGGGGGATTGAGGCAGCTATGGAGAGGGGGACTCCCTTTGCTATGGCCCATCAATGCGCTGGTGGCCAAATTAATATCCTTAGAACACTTTTCGGTGGGACGGGACTAGCGGCGCTTCTGGAGCCTAAGCTGTTAGAGGCCGATCGTCTCGTGGCCCAGTTTCGCATACTGCGACAAGCTGATCTATCAGTGGCAATAGATCAAGAGCGTACTTTCCTCGCAACCACGGCAGAGAAGGTGAGGATTGCTCGGGAATCGCTCAAGCCAGCTATATTGAAGGATCGCCGGGATCTGACTGAGTTGTACGATCAATGGAGCCGTCGCACTGAAGATTGCGCGGCTCGGGAAGCGACTGCCTCCCGCGAGGTAACTGACACCCGGGAGCAGATTCTCGAGCTCCAGAGAAAGCTGGCCTTTCTGGAGTCCGAGCTCGACGCTGCTCATACTGAGAAAGGGTTTGCTATTCAGGAGGCTGACAAATTTAGTAGAGCTTCTGCCAATCTAGAACTTGCTTTGAAGAAGATGGAAAATAATTTACAGGCATATATGTACTTGAATGATGTGGAGCAGTTATCCCAGGCGGCTGAGCGCAGGGCTAGACAGAGGCTTGAGCGGGGTTCTGCCTTGGTGAGAAACCGCCTCTTGGAGTTGTGTAATGCAGAACTATAGTCGGCCTTTTCTTCTTTCGTTTCTGTTTTCTTCTTCTTCTTCTTCTTTTTTTTCTTTTTTTCTTCGAGAGGGACGTGGTCCCAAAACATGTAATACTTTTTTCGTCTATCAAATAAAGAGTACTTTCTATTCTACCCTTCATTTATATTGCTTGTTTGTGCCTGTGGTATTGTGGTGATGTTTGCCCCGCATGGAGGACTTGTTTGTGGACCTGTTACCCCTGGCATACCTTGGTTTTAGGTACGGATAACAAGTTTGATTGGGGATACCTAGAATATCTCCACGATAATGTTGTTGTGGGCGTTCCAAGTATCGGGAGATAGAGTGCCATGGAGCAGCTGGGCTCCCGGGGCATGATGAGGAATGGTGGGCCTGTACTAAGAGACTTAGCAAAGGACATTTGTGGGCCTATTATCCTTGGCGTACCCCGACTTAGGATACATATAATAGGATGAGGGGGGAACCAACATACTTACTCAGAGGTAATGAGGACATGGCAAGTATGAGGGTTTTAACCGTAGAGTCTTCCTACTCAGAGGTAATAAGGACATGGCAGGAGTGGACTCAACAGAAGATATTTGTGGTCAACAGAGGACATTTGTGGGCCTATTACCCTTGGCGTACCCCAACTTAGGATACAGATAATAGGATAAAGGGGAACCGATATACTTACTCAGAGGTAATGAGGACATGGCAAGTATGAGGGTTTTAAACGAAGAGTCTTCCTACTCAGAGGTAATGAGGACATGGCAGGAGTAGACTCAACGGAGGATATTCGTGGTCAACAGAGGACGTTTGTGGACCTATTACCCTTGGAGTACCCTGGTTCAGGGTACGGATAATAAGACGAAAGAGGACCAACATACTTACTCAGAGGTAATGAGGACATGGTAAGTACAGAGGTTTTACCGTGGAGTCTTCCTGCTCAGAGGTAATGAGGACATGGCAGGAGTGGACTCAGTAGAAAATATTTGTGGACCTATTATCCTTGGCGTACTCCGGTTGTGGGTATAGATAATAAGTCGAAAGGGAATCATCATACTTACTCAGAGGTAATGAGGACATGACAAGCATGAAGGTTTCTTCGACGGAGCCTTCCCACTCAGAGGTAATAAGGACATGGCAGGAGTGGGCTCAATGAAGGAGGGTACATAGAATGACTCAGAGGTAATGAGGACATGGAAGTTCTATGTAAATGGGTGATTTATTTTTGGCGGATGTGAAACGACTCAGAGGTAATGAGGACATGGCCGTTTTGGAATTTTGTGGATTGGTTACCCTTTTTATGCACTGGGAGTGCGGGTAGTGGATCATGAGGAAGGATCTCTTCCAGGAAGAAAGTTCAGAGGTATGGTTATACATGACTTACTATCTGAAAGAGTGACCGGAATGTGAGTTCAGAGGCACCTGCGGGTACATGACTCGATAATCTAGAATATTGTGAATATGAGTTCAGCGGCACCAGCGGGTACATGACTCGATAATCTGGAATGTTATGGATGTGAGTTCAGCGGCACCAGCGGGTACATGACTCAATAATCTGGAATGTTGTGGATGTGAGTTCAGCGGCACCAGCGGGTACATGACTCGATAATCTGGAATGTCGTTCAGACATAATATTTCTTCAAGAACTTGCCGTTGACGGGCAACATGAGCAAGTCTCCATTTTGTTTTACGAGGCGGTAAGCACCGTTGGAGAATACAGCTTCGATGATAAATGGACCTTTCCATTTTGGCTAGAACTTTCAGGTGGTCTTGTGAGTCATGACCATCGGCCTCCGGACTGCCAGAACAAGATCGCCCACTTGGAATGTTCTGATTTTAACCTTCTTGTTGAAGGCTCCGGAGATACGTACTTGGTATAGCTCGATCCTTTACTGAGCCAGGAGGCGCTTTTCATCTAAGGCCTCTAACTCTTGTAGTCGGCGTCGGTAGTTATCATCCGTCGTCAATTGATAAGTGAGGGCGACGCAGAGTGAGGGTATTTGAGTCTCCAATGGAAGAACTGCCTCACTCCCATACACCAGGAAGAATGGTGTGTTCCCTGTGGCCGTTCGGACTGTGGTACGGTATGCCCATAAGCATTCACCAAGCTTCTCGTTCCAGTCGCGTTTATTGGACGACACGAACTTCTTGAGTAACTTGATGATGATTTTGTTGAATGCTTCTGCTAACCCATTCGCTGCTGGATTGTATGGCGTTGAAGCAATATTCTGGATGCGGTGCTTGTCACAGAACCGATAGAAGGCGTGGCTTGCAAACTGTGGACCATTATCGTGGATGATCCTTCGGGCAGTCCAAAGCGATAGATGACGTGATGCTTGAGGAAACTGATCACGTTTGAAGTCTTTACTTCTGCGAGCGGGACAGCTTTCGCCCATTTGGAGAAGTAATCTGTGATTGCGAGTATGAAGCGATGTCCTCGGGAGAAAGGTAGAGTAATTGGACCAATGATATCCATCCCCCATGCTTCGAACGGCCAGGACGCCACTGTCGGATGTAGAAATTCGGATGGTTGGTGAATGAAGTCCGCGTGGACTTGGCAGGCTTTGCACTTTCTCGTATAGTCTATTGCATCTGCTACCATCGTGGGCCAGTAGTAGCCCATTTGGTGAAGACGGTCTTGCAATTTAGGGCCAGGCTGATGGGTCCCGCAGACACCGTCATGAGCTTCTCATACGGCTTCTTTGGCTTCTGCGTTTGACAGACACTGAAACAATAATACATCATAGGATCGGCGATACAGCATCTTCGTCTATGTGTCGTAGAAGAATCGGAGAGAACGCCTTTTGATGGAAGTGGCTTCCTTTGGGTTCTCGGGCAGGATGTCGTAGACTACGAAGTCAATGAATGGTTGTCTCCAATCCGGGACTTCGTCAATCGTCTGGGCAGAATAACTCGCCACGAATTGTACATTGTTCTTGGGACAGACCAGTTTGTGGCCTATCATATCCACTGATTGGCGAGCATAGTTCGGAACTGCTAGGGAAGCGACAAGGCCAGCTAGGGCATCGGTTTCGATATTTCGGAGTCTGGGAACATGTTCGATGAAGAATCCTTCGAACGACGAGATGATGTCGATCGCTATTTGGTGATAGAGGATCATGTCTTCGTGGCAGACTTCGTATGAGCCACGGATCTGATTGACGATTAACTGAGAATCGTCGTATGCTTCAAGATATTCTACCCCCAGCTCTCTTGCAAGTTGAAGGCCAATGACCAAAGCGTTGTACTCGGCCACATTGTTAGAGAAGGATTCTGTGAGAGAATAAGCGCGGTTAATCACCAATCTGGAAGGGAAGACCAGTACCACCCCGACTCCGACGACGATATTGCCCTTGGGTCCAGTTCTCGAAGCACCATCGAAGAACATTCGCCATATATCATCGTGAGAGGTTGCATGCGAGTCGGCGATCTCATCTGGGATTTCTTCATATATTCTGGACGACTCCGAGCCCGGGTGGGCTGCCAAAAAGTCTGCCAGGGCTTAACCTTTAACAGCCTTTTGTGGGACGAAGATCATATGATAAGGGGACAGCAATATTATCCATGTAGCGAGGCGAGAGCTGAGCGCCCCTGGTTTAGTCATGAGGACCCTGAGAGGGTTGACTCGTGAGATCACATGTATTGTTTGTCCAGTGACATAGTGCTGCGTCTTCTGAATGGCGAACACCAGGGCGAGGCATTCCTTCTCCACAGCGGTGTATCGGTGCTCTGGCCCAATCATCATTCGACTGAGGTAATATATGGCTTGCTCATGGCCTGCATCATTGTTTTGTGCCAGCAGAGCCCCGAGGGAACGTTCCATTGCTCGTACGTAGAGCAGGAATGGTTTTCCAGCAACCGGGGCCACCAGGACTGGAGGGTTCGACAAATATTCTTTGATGCTGTCGAAGGCCCGCTGACATTCTTTATCCCATACAAATGAGACGCCTTTCTTCATGAGATGGGTGAATGGTCGGCATCGCCCGGAGAGGTTAGAAATGAACCTCCTGATGTAAGCTAGCCATCCTTGAAGGCCTCTGAGTTCGCAGAGATTTTTCGGGGGACCCATCTCCATAATTGCCTTTGTCTTCTCAGGGTCTACATGGATATCCTGGGTGGTGATGATAAAACCCAAGAACTTTCTGCTGGATACGCCCAAGAAGGATTTTGTGGGATTCATCTTCAGATTGTGCGCTCGCATTAGGCCGAATATCGTCCTCAGATCCTGCAGATGGTCTCCCTTACAACGACTCTTGACGGCGATGTCATCAACATAGCACTCCACCGTCTTACGTAAGTGGTCTCTGAAGATGATACTCAAGGCTCTTTGATAGGTGGCACCGGCATTCTTTAAACCGAAAGGCATGACTGTGTAACAGTATGTGCCAATCGGTATTCGAAATGATGTATGCTTTTTGTCGTTAGGAGACATCTTGATTTGGTTGTACCCCGAGAAGCCATCCATGAATGACATACGTTCGAAGCAGCAAGTGTTGTCAATCATGATGTCTGTGATAGGGAGGGAGAATTCATCTTTGGGGCATGCCTCGTTCAGATTGCGAAAGTCGATGCAGATTCAAATCTTTCCATTCTTCTTGAGGACGGATACTTTGTTGGCGACCCAGTCAGGATGTTGCTCCTCATGAATGAAGCCGCTGGCTATCAGTTTGTTGACTTCGGCTTCGATCGCATTCATGATGCCCGGGCGGAAGCGTCGTTGTTGTTGCTTGACTGGCTTTGCATCCGACCGAATGTTGAGTTTGTGAAGAGCAACCTTGGGGTTTAGTCCTGGCATGTCTTCATAGCTCCAAGCGAACACATTAATATATTCTTTGACAAGTTCCAGTAGCAATTCTCGCTCTTCGTCTATTAGGCTTTTACTGACGAAAATTGGTTTTGGAGAAGATTTACTGTCGAGGTCGACCTGTATGACCTCATCTTCAGTAGGAGGTTCTCTCTGTTCGAACCACTTTTCCCATTTTGCATCCAACTATTGGGCCCACGGCTCTAGCTCGAGGATTTCAGGAATGTCTTCATCTTCTTCATAAGCGTCGGCGAATGCCATGTTGACTGACATGACTTGTCTGAATACGTCTCCGATGCTGGTATCTGAGTCAGAAGTTGGTGACCCGGTTGAATGTGAATGCCAGTCACATTCTTCATCTGAACTCTCAGGGGTCGTTATAGGCGTAACATGCCCTAATCCATATCGAGTCTTGCTATAGTAGTCCCGTGGTTTGCCAGCCGGGACCGGTGGCTTCAAAGGTAATCGTCGTCCAGTACCGTAGTTCAAGCCTGGCATCGTCTCCAGATCATACCCCTGTTTTTGCATGAGATATTTGGATTGGGGGCTATAAAGATAAAGAGGCAGTCTTCTGGCATCTGATTCAAGGTCGACTTCTTCTATGGTGAAGGGATGCGGATCGTCCTTCCGGCCGAAGATGATTGGATGGTCCCCTCCCTCGATTATGCGGTAAGCGTCTTCCACTGGAGTAACCTGGATTGCGGTGTACACATTTGTCACCTGTGTGTGTAGGTGAGTACCTATACCGTGTTCCATAGCATATATTGTACAAGGCTTATTAAGCTCGAGGTAGTTCAAAGATAGCCCTTTATTGATGAAGTAAGGTATCTTTTCTAGGGGGATTACATCATCTGCGGAGGGAACATCAGTGTGGGCGGCCACATACTTGGCTAGCTCTAGTTCCTCTTCGGCTACCCCCTGTGTAAATGAAGACTGAGAGGACGACCTGGGCAGCTTGATCGTTAAGGGTTCTGCTGGTGGAGCAGAGCGTGGAGTTGTCGGCAGACTAACGACCCCCAGTCTGGTGCTCGATGCTGGGTGGGGAGTGGTTGGTTCGCTAGAAGTTCCAGGCCTTGCATCGGGTGACGACCCTTATTGGGAAGGCGTATCGTCATTGGCTTGTCGGAGGGATTGAGCTTCTCCGTTTGCGGCTGGCCGACTCTCGGCAGCCTGATTATCAGTGGCTCCGTTGTGGGTCTTGGCACTTGGCCAGACCTTGGCAGCTAGATTATCATCTGCTCTTCTTGTGCCAAGAGGCTGATTGCGTCCTTACGCAGAGTGGCTGTAAGGGGTGCAGACTTGCCAGGTTTGCGAGCTTGGAGGTAGATCGTCAGAGGTTCTTCTGATCCTGTGGCTGTCTCGGTACGAGCTTGCACATCTCCTTCATCAAGGTGCCTCTTCGACTTTTCGTATAGGCAGGAGTCTGAGTAGTAGGATTCGACCCCTTTGAAGGGATCGATGTCGACAAATTCCGTCCTCACAAAGCCGTATTTGTCGACATATTTGAAGCACTGGTGCAGCGTGGAAGGCACGATCATATAATCGTGTATCCACGGGCGCCCCAAGAGGATGTTGTAAGAAGTATCTGTATCTATGACGTAGCAGGTGACTTCTGATTGGAGATCGCCAATCTGACACTTCAGACGAATCTTCCCAATTGGGTAGTTCCTACCCGAATTGAAACCGCTGATAGCGGTACTTGTAGGCGTCAGGCGATGCATTGGGATGCGGAGATGATGTAGCAGACCCTTCGGGATATTGCTTATGGAAGAGCCAGGATCAATGTGCATCCGATCCACCTTTACGTCGCCGATGTATCCAGTGTAGTATAGCGGGCGATCGTGCAGGTTGGTTTTGATGAGCATATCCGGCGGAGTGAAGACAATATTGGGCATTGCTCCCTTGCAAGCGCTGTCTTGGAGATCTGCAGGCGGGTTTTCTCCCGTGAGGTTGACCTGAGCCAGGTACGCGTCGGCATTTTGGAGTACATCGCTCAAAGCCGCACGAACATCCTTTGAGAGTCTCAGAAGCTCGTATAATGACAACTTGACCGGTGTGTTGGCCAATTGTGCCAAGATGTCGAAGTTGTAGGGCTTCTCCAGCCCCTGCGGTACCTCTTTTCGGAGGGATTTATCAAAGCGAGTCTCCTTCGGCCTAGGCTTATCGGTCGTCGGAGGCTGAGCCGGTCCCGGAGCGTCGGTTGTAGCGGGCTGATGATCTTCAGCCGAGTTGTCAGCCACGGGTTGGGATTGTGCCCCAGATCGAGTGACGACGGCTGTAGTTCTTCGATATCTGTCGAGATTATGCGGCAGGACCTGACTTTTCCACTCTTCTACTTGCAAGTGGAAGATGGTGTGGGCTGAGTCACTTCTGATAGCAAGTCTGGATGGACCCACATGACCTCCCTCGTGATGTGGTGAGGGGCACTAGACCAGCAGCCTGATCTCGGGGAGGTGGAAGATTAGCAATCTCCATCGTCGCCAGAGGGATGGGGACCACACCGTCTTGAGTTTCCGTCGGAGGGAAGCTGCCGAATTGTACTAATACCATATTGGCTGCCACAGTTATCTCTTCGAAATTGATGGCCAGAGCGTTCGAAAAGATGAGATTTTGGATGTACCGTTTTAGTTGGTAGCAGTCGTGTGTGGCATGGTGGACGTAGCGGTGGTAATGGCAGTACTTTGGGTTCTCCATGTCTACTGGCCGAGGTTCCCGTCTTGGTGGAGGAAGCTGAATTCTGTCTTCTTGTATGAGCATGTCCAAGATGGGCTTGACGTGACCGTCTTCGAAAGAGTAAGTGATTTGCGGCCATTGTTTGTCTGCCGGTTTTGACTCGAGTTTCTGGGCTGTATCGGCCACCATAGCCTGCTTGCCTTTATTGTCCCGATTGTTGGTGGAGCTACCCCCATTGTTGGTGTTGGCGTTGGGACGCCTGCCCTTGTCCTCTTCCTCTGAGATGTGTAATCCCAGTTGGCGAGCCTTCTTCAACCGTTCTTCGGCACTTGTAGCACTGATGATAAACGTCTTCCAGTCTTTGAATTGACTTTTGCCTATCCAGAGACTGATTGTTGGGAGCAATCTCTTTTGGCAAATTTCAATCAAAGAGAAATCCGGATTTCCAGATGGCAGCTTCATTGCGGTTTGGCGAAACCGCTCGATATAGTTCCTTGTCAGCTCTTTCTCCCCTTGAACGACGTCCATGAGGGTGGATATTGTGATGTCCTATCCTACTTCGTAGAATCTCTCCAAGAACATGCGCTTGAAGCCAGCGAAGGAGTGGATGCAGTTGTCTGGCAGGTTGCGATACCAGTCGAAGACGACTCCTTCCAATGCCCCAATGAATAACCGTGTGAGGATGGCATCGTCATGGGGCAGATGGTCGGTGGTGACCTCAAGTGATGTACCGACTTGCGGAGGTCTTGCCATCATAAGGATTGATATTGAACGGCTTATATCTTGGTGGGAATGGAACATCCCTCCAGGCAGCAGGGTATGGTTGCCGTATTCTGAGGTCTTGAGAGTTTTCTCGAGCGTGAAACATAGCTCGGAGCTCCTGGACCTCTCTTCTCGCCTCTCGGGCCTCATCTACGACGGTGGGAGCCGTTACTTCAGGAGGATTGTTGCCCGGATTCGGTGCCGCTGAATTCGAGTCCGTATTGACCGCGGGACCCGCGCTTGTTTGGCCCGGCATCCCTCCTTACAGAGTTGGAAGGGCCTCTTTGATCTCGTCTACAGACTTGACCAAGGCAAGCAATATGGCTCCGAGAGTGTCGATGTATTGGCGATCACTGGAACCACCTTGATTACTGTCCGTCATGAATACCGTCCTTACGTGAGGAGAGATGGATGGCACAGTGGAGGACGTGTCTTCCGAGTCATACCCCTGTAATGAGAAATCATCGGAGTATGTGGGAATGTCTTCTTCCGGTTCGAACTCAGAAGGAATAGTACCTCCAGTTTCTGAGTTCGCCTCGTCTTGGGAGTTGTGGACGTCCTCGGGGACGTCAGGGTTTGCTGCACCTGATGGAAGAGTTGTTTCCTCCGGCTCGTCTTCTTGGAATATCGGATTGTCGTGGAGGTTCAGAGAAGTGCTACCCCCAGTCCCAGCAACCCCCAGTGGTGTGGACAATGAATCTTCTACTGTAGCAGATTTCATCTTAGAACGGGTACCTTGGAAAACTCCGGTAGTTGGCACCCGCTTAGACGACAGTCTTTTAGTTATCGTGGTTAAAATCTTCGGGATGGGAACATTCTTCTTCCCTCTCCCATCGGTGGGGACTTTCTGAGCAGAGTTGCAGGAGACGACGGGAAGTGCCTCGTCTTCTGAAGATGGTTGTTACAGTCTTTGAAAGACGGACTGTCGGTCTTCTCGTACCGTCGCATTATTGCAGCAGCAGTTGACGATGACTTGGGTGTAGTGACGTCCGTAGGAGGACACTTTGCACCCCGATGCATCTTCTCTTTCCTTGCGTTTGTGGAGGATGGCCTCACGCAAGTCAGATGGGTCTGGATCGACCATGTTTGCTCCCTGGATTTTGGAAGACTTTTGCGAACCTCTCTGTCCGTTTGCCACCGGGGGATGGACTTGAGTGGTTTTGTACAACTTTCCATCTGAGGCCCGCATAACAGTAAGCGGGATGCTCGGATGGTCAGAGACCGGAACAGCGGACCGAACTTGCCAAGCTCGCGCTGCCTTAGACTTCTTCACTCTAGTGCGTAAGGGCACATAGTAGGAAGAGTCTAAGTGATACTGGAGAGAGTCAGACATATCTTCTTGGGAGCACAAGAGATCAGGACCACAGGAGAGGCGGTCGAAGACAGAGCCACGTGGAGTGGTTGTCATGCGGCTGACATCAGTAATCTTCATGCGGCTGGCAGACGTAGTCGCATAGGCTTTTTTCATGCGGCTGGGAGTCTCGGCCGTATGAGTTTTCTTTATGCGGCTGGATGATCTGGCCGTATAGACCTTCTTCATGCGGCTGGCAGACTCAGCCACATGAGCATCCCGCATGCGGTTGGCAGACTTGGCCATAGGAGCGTTCGCTTCTTCTTGGGGCGCATAGAATCACTCTTTGTCCCTACAAGTCCAGCATCGTAGTACTTTCCTTTGCCGGACTTGGGGACAGCAGAGTCCTCTACGGCTTGAAGTAGAGCCGTATGAGAGTCGCCTTCGCCGTCTTGGGTAGCAGAGAGTATCCCGTCCAGAGCTTGTGGAGGAGCAAATGATTTTGGCCTCCACTCGCAGTGAGTTTTCTTTGTACGGGTTCGCTTCTGGACCGGGCCAGCACTTCCTTCAGAGAGCATTTCTTCAAACGCCTGTTGGTCGAAGCGGACGGCCATCTTCTGTTACGTGGAGCCAAGTTTGGCTGCATCCGATTGTGTCACCAATTCCTCAGCCGTGGAGAAGTTTGTCCCCAGCAGAGTTGCCATCGTGTTTGCCATAAAATATAAAAGAACAGAACAATTATCGGAGGACTGGACTTTTACTTCACAATACAAACTCGCTTGTACAAAGAAAGCCTAGGGACGAAAAACCTAGGTACAGCAATCTAAGTACAATTGTTTATTTTAGATTCTGGGGGGTGACGGTAGAGGCTCGGGAAAGCGACGGCAGCTCTGGCTTAATCCTTGGATGATCGGGTGCAGCCTTGGCTCTGTAGAAGAACTGCTGGGCGTTGATGAAGAATTGCTCTCTCTTCAGGCTCTCTGGCTCTCTCTGTATATCTCTCTCTGTCTCTGTGTATGTCTCTATATGTCTCTCCGTATATGTCTGTCTCTATTCGCAAGGGAATGGCACCCTGCTATTTATAAGAGTGGAGGAGCCTCATTAGGGTTTACAATGATTGCCCATTCTTAAAAGTCGGCGGCTAAGGATCACGAGATCTAGGCCGTTCATCTTTATTTGAGCAATAAATGTGATTACATCAAATCTTTTGTGGGTAATTAATACTAATTGACATAAATCCTCCTGATTTGTCATGCCAACCTCGGATTCCTCGACACGTGTCTTTAATTAGCTTATTTGCAAATGGTCTGATTTGATCCCAATATTTCGTTAGGATTTGTTGAGGGATTTTGATCAATCTGATGCCACGTGCCCTGCTATCATGCCACGTGTCATAACAGCAGAAATCTGAGCCGCAGGAAGGTCGCTCCTTATTGAGCCGCATAAGGCTGGCCACGTGTCCAGGTTGCTTGAGAGTGCCCCCCTGACTATTTGGACCGCATGGTAATGATTTTAGCCGCATGAGTGTGGATGACCGCATGAGTGAACCGCATGGAGATAGTCCTCGTGAGCCGCATGGGGATGATCTTCGTGAGCCGTATGGAGCTAGTCGTCGTGAGCCGCATAGGGCTAGTCTTCGTGAGCCGCAAGGGGGAGGTCTTCGTGAGCCGCATGGGAGAGTCTCTGCTTGGGCCGCATGGGGGAGTCTCCACTTGGGCCGCATACGACTGTCCACGTGTCAAGGCCGCATGACAGTTTCTGACTCTCGGGGGATCGTATCCGAGATTTTCTTTGCTTCCCAAGGAGTCCGTCATTATGAGGGAGTCATAATGATATCTTTGTGTCAGAACTGTCACCTTGTCAGAGCTGTCAGCCGTCAAAGCATTTAATACAGTAAAGGACGAACGGAAGGGGTGTTTACAGGCCACGTGGCTCCTCTCTGAGCCGTATAGAGCTTATTTGAGCCGCATAGATGCTTGAGCCGTATGGATACTTGAGCCGCATGAACTCTCTGAGCCGCATGGGGCTCTTTGGCCGCATGGATCTTTCTTTATTCTTTTCTATGCTTCTACAAACGTGTTCACACTTGTGTCTTGATTGAGTCGTGTCATGGGTCGAGGAGTCATAAACTGAACTGCTATACCTTCTTGTCTTGAAATCTTGAAGCTAACCTGCGAGTCCACATTAGGGGCAAGGGTTAGTAGTATTTGGGTCCACACCTGCGAGTCCACACTAGGAGCGAGAGTGATTCTTGAAGCTAACCTGCGAGTCCATACTAGGGGCGAGATTTAGTAGCTGATCAAACCTGCGAGTCCATACTAGGGGCGAGGGTTTGAGTATTCGATTTGGTTATCCGTTGACATCTTGTCACGAGTTCTCTCGTCATTGTTCAGCAGTTCATTTATGCGTAGTCAGTTCACTGGTTCGTGTACCTTTATTTCTTTTATTCTATTTTGTTTTTGAATTTTCTCCATACATGATAAACTATTAGAAAGGCTCATTTTTATGTATCTTGCTAGTCCTCTGAGAACCAGATGATCTCTTCAGGTTAGTCGAGTTTGAGCCAGGACAAACGAGCAGTTATGAGCCAGCATCAGACCATGGTGCCTTTGCAGTTGAGGTCGTTATTTGAATTGTAGTTTAGACTCAGTTAGTTATTTCATGTATTGTTTTATTCCGTCTATTGGTAGGATTTGTGTCCACCGGACGTGACCTGATTCTTGGAAACAATCAGTTATATTCTTTATTGTTCAGTTTCATGTTTTATTCATTAATCATGGTTGTGTCTTGATTATTCTGTGGATGAGATATAGATTTCCAAGTGATTCTAGATTCAGTGACTTATGATTTATAGACAGTGCTCTACCGTCGACACTGCGACGTAGGCTAGGCTTGGACACGCTTCGTATCCGAAATACGGGTGTGGGTCGTGACAAGAAGAAGGAGAAAGTTTATTACGACGAAGGTCGAAAACAAGAGGCTCAGAAGTGGTGAGCTCTCCTTGTTCCCTTTCTACAGCAGGAAGCTGTTTGTTATGAGAGGAAAGATGGATAGTCAACGCCTGAGAAGAAGAGGGACGAGTAGTACATCCTTTAACGTGGATTATGAGAACATCTTTTGAAATATCCTTCTGATCTTCCTCACTATCCATCACTAATACAACCTTCATGAATTCTTTCTTGTACATCCGAGAATCAGTACAATATGCTTCAATGCCTTTGAAAGGATTTAGGTCAGCTACTTCCTTTTGGACCTCTCTATTGATGTTTACATATTTAAAACATTGGTATAGAATGGATGGTACAATGTTATGCTCATATAGAAATGGTCTTCCCAGCAAGGCATTATAAGAGCCATGATTGTCGATCACATAGAAAGTAACCTTTGTACGAAGATTGCCTATTTGAACTTTCAGGTGAATCTTTCCCAAAGGTTCACTTCTTCCGGAATTAAATTCCAAGATTGTCGTGATGGTTGTTGAAAGATTATATATAGGAATCTTTAAGGCATCTAGTAAAGTCTTTGGCATGAAGTTGAGCGCAGACCCATGGTCGATCAAGATGCGATCAACCTTTATAGTATCGACATATCCTGTAAAGTAGAGGGGTCGGTCATGACGATTATCTTCCAGCAACATATCATCTTGTGTAAAAGTGATGTTGGGCATCAGCTCCATCACACTATGACAATGAAAGCAAGTTATAGGCTCCTCCTCTGGCTTCTTGAGGAGTGCTAGACAAGTATCAGCTTGCATTAAGGCTTCACTCAATGTCTCTCGAGTTTCTTTTGAGAGATGCAGTAGTTCAAAAATTGATAACCTTGCCGGAGTATTAGCCAGTTGAGACAGTATATCAAAGTTATATGGCTTCCGAGTCCTAGAACTGGAGTCTTCTTCAATACTTTGTCAAAGCGAACAGGCTGCTTTCCTTTGTCAGCTGTCATTGGTTTGGAAGGAGTTGGTTCCACTGGAGGTGATGAAACTAGTAGAATATTGACAGCAGGAGAAGATGATACTGGAGGAGTCTCTGGAGCTAGAACAGGGTTCTCCTGGCCTGCTGAATAATCTCTTAGGTAAATTTTTCCAGACCTGGTACCAGTTAAGGCCTCTTCCGCGGATACAGGTTCAAAAGCTACCATATTGCAACTTTTTGCCTGGGTCCTGCTTCTGGAAGGTTTCTTTTGACAAGATAAAGAGTTCATCCTGTAACCCAAACCAACCCGAGATTGGTTACGTAAAAGGCATAGAGATAGAGGTACTGGAGAACCTTTTCCATGATTCAAGGTGGGAGCCCTTTGTTGATCATATTCCATCTTTGTCATTAGTTTACGGGACTGTGGACTATATAGATGAAATGCTGGTTGATATTTGGCTTTTGGCTTTGACAGTATTGTCTCAGAAGGGGAGAAAGAAGAAGGATCTGCAGCAGAAGTGAAAGTGGTAGTTATAGGTGTAGGACAATATTCACCCAACGAAGTCATGTGACATGACTTGTATTTGGTTGCTTTCTTGAACTTTATGGATGAAAAAGGTGCTTCAAAGTCAGCCACCAAATCAGGATGAATCCACATAATCTCCCCCTTATCAGTAGACAAAGGAACAAGAGCATTAATTCGGGCAGGTGGGAGATTAACAATCTCCAATGTGGTTCTCAGGATAAGAATGACACCGTCCTGCATAAGTTGAGCAGGAAAATCACCAAACTGTAGAGAGACGACATTAGCTGTTACAGTCTTTTCATCTTGTTAGAGAGTAATTGCGCTAGAATTAACCATCTCCTGGATCTTGTCTTTAAGCACATAGCATGCTCGAGTCAGATGTCCGATAAATCTGTGGTCAACATAATATTTGGGGTGGTCAGTTTTACCCACTTAATCTGGCCATTTTGCCCTTGGCAGTTGAAGTTTATTGCTCTTTATCAGACAGTCAAAGATACTCATGATATCATCTTCATCAAAAGAATATCCTTCTTTCGGACGTGGTGCCTTCTGTGGTGGTACCGTTGGAGTAGGTGTTGATTGACCTATGTTTATGGCTAAAGTTTCTTTGCCTTTGACATTGATAGCCAAAGTCTTTTACTCTTGCGGTTGTTCTGACGGCCATTATTATTAGGTGTAGCATGTTCATCTTTGTTAAGATTAGGTATCTGAATACCTAATTGTTTGAACTTGTCAGCACTTTCTTCTGCCGCTTTAGCATTCACTATGAATGAAGGCTAATCATGGAACCGTGTCGATCCGGTCCACATGATGATTATAGGCAACATGTTTGATTTGCAAGTGTCTATAGTCAGAGCATCATTGAACCTTTCAATTGTTTCATTATGTCGCTGTTTAATTTTAATGAGAGCAGACATAGTCATGTCATTTGTTCCCTCATAAAATTGTTCTAGAAACATTTGTTTGAATCCAGAGAAAGAGGTTATACAACCATCTGGCAAACTATGGTACCAGTTGTAAGCTGCACCTGCTAAACATCCGACAAACACTCGAGTGAGTAGAGCGTCATTTGGCTGGAGTTGATCAGTCAGTACCACAAAGTGATTGAGGTATTGACTTGGCGATGTGCTGCCATCAAACAACATAATAGTAGAAGGTTTATACTTGGGAAGAAATTAGACTTCTTCCCATTCTATGGGATAAGGCTGCTTAATCCTAAGTTTCTGTAAGCCGTCTTTCTGTTTGAAAGCTTTAAATTGAGTATGTAAAAGTTTTACGGCCTCATTGGTATATCCTGATGATTGTGGAGCAGTGGATTGATTTGATATGTTAGGAGGGAGTACTGCATGATAAGTACCACCCCAGCACCAGATTGGCTTGGAATAGCCTGTGCAGGTATGAAAGCGGTGTGAGGAGACTGTACCCCCAGATCAATATTGATGGGAGCTGGTGTTGTTACAGGTCCTTGAGTCGGAACCAGATTCATAACTGGTGGAACCGTATGTTGTGCCATAATCACAACATGCATATCTGTCATCATCTCAGCCATGTTCTTCAAACTAAGCCTCCAAAACAACAATTCTCTGCTCTTGATTGTTAGAACTGGAAGCATCTTGATCTTCTGTGGTGACATAAGCAGTCACTTCTATAACCATTGAAGACGAGCTAGTGGAGAAGAAGGTCCTTTCGGAACTTTCACTATCAGTATCAAAGTCATATAAGGAATCACCCCCAGAATAAGTGATAGGGATGTCCTGTTGACCGAGAGGATCTTGGTTGGAATCAAGAAGGTTCCTTTGATCGATTGTTTCTTGGTCAGAAGGAAGATTCCTTTGACCGATTTTGTCTTGGCTTCTTGATCTAGTATATTGGCATACTCCTTCGCCGGATTCATGAATCCGATCTAAGTATTGTTGACTGAGATTGCGGGATGCAATACGTCTTGGACGTTTTCTATCTCCAGTGCTTCGAGATGCCATATTGACAGAAGCGTAGAATGGTTCATCTTCGTCCACTAGAATAGGTACATGAGTCTGAACATAGTTCAAACGGTCAAAGACAGACCGCTTGGCTGACTGACAGCTGTAGAAGCATGGAAAATATGGGGTTTATACGGATCACAATTTGTCGTATATATACTTTAGGCCAAACTGGTCCGCATAAAGGAGAGCCGCATGATAGATTCAACACCCTATACGGCCCGTCGACAACCAGACTGATTCAAGCCGCAGAAGAAAGATATGCTGCCAAGTTGATCAGTTCGTCTGATAAAGTTGACAAAATCTGTCAAAACTGGAAAAACGACAGTTCTGACACTCAGACAAAAAAGATAAGACGTGAGACGTGAGCAGACAAAATGTTATTTATGCACTTTCATGCAGCCAGAAGGAGTGTTACCCAAGCCGCATGAACCTTATACGGCTCAAACATATGCAGCCCCAGAGTCTCCAAACTTTATGCGGCCGAGGGTGAGTGTAACCCAAGCCGCATGAGCTTTATGCGGCCCAAAATACAGAATCTATGCGGCTTAAAAGTCCTTAAGCTATATGCGGACTGAGGAAGATTGCGACTTAAGCCGCATGAGTCTCATGCGGCCCAACGTGGTCAAAAACTGAGAGACTCATGTGGCTCAAAATGATTCCTATCCTGCGATAGGACACATGGCAGGCTGACCAAGTCTCAATCACCCAGATTTGTTGCAACAAAAATCCCAACAAATCGACAGCTGGCGGCCAAAGAACGGGTCTCCACCGTCACCCTCCAGAATAAAAAACTAAACAATTATATTTAGATTGTTTCCTAGGATTTTTTTCTAGGCTCTTCTTTGTACAAGCGAGTTTGCAATCAATTTTAGTGTTTCTGTAATACATGTCTTTGATATTTAATGGCAAATACGATGGCGACTCTGCTGGGGACGTCCTTCTCCTCTGATGAGAAGCTGGTGACGCGATCTGACGCATCTAAGCTCGACTCTATGCAATAAATGCTTGTGGTTCGTTTTGACTAACAAGCCTTCGAAGAAATGCTCTCTGCAGGGAGCGCCAGCCCGTCATAGAAGCGAGCCAACCCAAAGAGAACTCGCAGGACGTCGGCACGCAAAACTGTTGCCCCCGACCAAGTTCTCAAAGAAGCTCCTTTTGCAGCCCAAGACCAAAGCCCTCCTGTGGCTTTGCTTTCGACAGCAGAGGACCCCACTGTCCCCAAATCCAGCAGAGGAAAATGCTATGATGCTGAGTTTTTGGGGGCACAAGGAAAATCCATACGGACAAATAAGAAGCCGCATAAGAGAGATGGGCAGTCTTTCCATGCGACAGCCAACTCTGGCCGCAGGTAGACAACTCATGCGGCAGCCAACTCTAGCCGCAGGAAGACGACCCATGCAGCAGCCAACTTTGGCCATAGGAAGATGTCCCATGCAGCAGCTAACTCTGGCCGCAGGAAGATGGCCTATGCGGCAGCCAGATCTGGCCGCAGGAAGATAGCCCATGTGGCAGCCAATCCTGGCCTTAGACACGATGTCTCATACGGCCCCATGTCAGAAGCTCTGTGTTCGACCGTCTCTCATGCGGACCCGATTCCATGCGGCCCATTGAGAATGTAGAATATTCTAATCAGGACTCTTCTTACCATGCGCCTTCAGGCACTAAGTTGAAGAAGTCCAGGACAGTGCGGGCCCAATAAGCCTAGTCAACTGTCTAAGCTACTGATCGTCAGCGGGCACCGTTAGCTGTTATGTGGACTCCTGATGAAAAGTTGTACAGAACCACCCTCGTCCAGTCCCCCAGGGCTAACGCACAGGGTGGGTCTTTAAAGTCTCCCTCCAACGATCGAGATCAAGTGCTTTTACTAGCCTCGGATCTGGGAGCAAACATGATACCTACGCATCTGTGTGCTCGGGATACCTGAGTCCACAAGTTTGATGCAAAGGTAGATCAGCCTGCTATTGGCTTGCGTGAGGTGATTACTCACAAACGCAAGGAGACAACCTTGGCATGTGATGAGTTCCTCTCGGGACGTCGTTGCACCCAAGTCATCATCCATTGCTGCTACGATGAGTCGGTAGCACCTGAAGATCGGCAGTCGGTTTTCCAACGACTGCAGCAGCCAGCACCTGTCCGACAACAACTCAAGAAACAGGTGCAAATTCCAGAAGACGAGGAGTTTCCTTTCATTCAAATTTGAAGGTTCCTCCCAGTAAAGGAGGAAAGAAGACCGGCTCTTCCAGTCCAACAATCTCGGCCAGTATTGCAAGGAAACTCTCATCTGGAGGGTTTCCGCCGACAACCACAGGGGTGTCTATTTAGGCACTCGATCCAAAAAGAAACTTCCAGTACCTAGGGGTGCACCTTCGGCCTCCTTGGGAGTAGATGAAGCTGGGGGTAGCAGTGACCTCAATATATGTGACAACCAGGTGTACCAAGAGCACACACAGGGGGTAGAGATCCCCCAGAACTGCGCAACGGACCTGGACTTCCTTGAAGGCCACTACCCTCGCCAAGATGATGCAGCTTCCTGCACATGGGGTAACAACCCTTCCGAATCTGAGGAAGATGACATTCTGATATTCCTCGATGATTTCTTTATACAAGGGTACGACACAGAGAGCACCTCTGCTACGATCCCTTCCACCTCTATCTATGTGAGGACAGTCTTTATGGCTGACAATGATCATGAAGCGCCTACTGACCGACAATGTCTAGAAGTACTTGAAGCCATGCTCTTGTCCTTGGTCAAGTCCGTAGACGAAATCAAAGCCTCCTTGCCAACTCAACCAGCAAGGACACCCAGAAAAATAAGCCTGGGACCCGCGGTCAACGTGGACTCCAACACAACGCCCCTCCTTTGGGTGATGATCCTTTAGGAGCATCCGTTCCTTTAGCTACGGACGAAGCCAAGGAGACGAGGAGAAAAGTCCAGGAGCTTCGAGCAATGTTCAATGCCCGAGACTCCTCTCGGGACCTCAGAATACGACAACCGTTTCCCGTTGCATGGAGAGATGTGCCTTTTCCACCACGGTACAAGCCGTTTTATATCGATTCATATGACGGAAAGACCTCTGCTAGTCGGTACATGACCTACTTTGAGGTCACAACCGACCACTTGCCGCATAGTGATGCCATCCTCGCACGATTATTCATCGGAGCATTGGAGGGGATCGCGTTCGACTGGTACCGTAACCTTCCCGACAACTGCATCCATTCTTTTGACGGCTTCAAGCACATATTCCTGGAGAGATTCTATGAAATGGGGCATAATGTGATGATATCATCTCTCATGAATGTTGTTCAGGGAGAGAGGGAGCTAACAAGGAACTATATCAAGTGGTTCCGCCAAACCGCAATGAGATTGCCCCAAGGTAATCCCGAGAGTTTCTTGATTGAAATCTGTCAGAAGAAGTTGCTCCCCGCAATTAGCTTCTAGATGGGTGACGATCAATTCAGGGATTGTACGACCTTCATCATAAATGCTACCAATGCAGAGGCAAAGTTGAAGAAGGCTCGCCAGCTGGGCTTACACATCCCATATGGAGAAGATAAGGGTAAACGTCCTAGTTTCACCTCCAGCAACAACAACAGTGGAGGCACCTCCAACTGGGACAATAAAGGCAAACAGGCCATGGTCGCTGATGCGACCCAGAAGCCCGAACAAAAACAGGCGGAAGGTCAGTGGCCCAAGGCTAATTACTCATTTGAAGATAGTCATGTCAAACCTATCTTCGATATGCTCTTGCAAGGGGGTAGGATCCAGCTCCCTCCACCAAGGCACGAGCCCTGAACGGCAGAAATGGAGGACCTAAAATATTGTCACTTCCACCGCTATGTCCATCATTCCACTCATGACTGCTTCTAATTAAAGCGGTACATCCAGAGTCTTCTCGACTCTAAAGCTCTATCGATCGATTTCGAAGAGGTTACTATAGCGACGAATATAGTGTCAATTCAGTTCGGTAACTTCCCTCCAACAAGCACTCCAGACGGGATAATACCTGTCCCTCGGGCAATGATGGAAGTTACTAATCTTTCGCCCGTTCGAAACCAGACATCTGAATTGGTACCTCTCACCACATTGCGAAGAGAGATCATGTGGGTACATCTGGACTTAGTACCCGAAGTTACCCCGGCGGTGTCATCTCTTATCAATAAGAAGAAGGACAGAAAGTCTAGATCCTGTCACACAATTTTAGCCGAAGCTGGAGAAGCGGCAACCATTATTACCTGGTCTGGGGCACAAGTCCTGCCCACACTGGGCAGCTCAGTCGAATATCCTCAGCCGGCAATATTGCCTCCCTCTGATGTTCCAAGGCCATCTCAGCCTCTACTGGCGGATAAGTCCCAGCCAAAGGAAACTCGCTTCGATAGGCCATTCCGTAATGACGTACCTCAGGGGCTGGAGAAACCTTACAACTTTGACATATTAGCACAATTGGCTAATACGCCGACAAAGTTGTCATTATATAAGATCCTAAGGCTCTCCAAGGATCTTCGTGTCGTATTGAGCGAAGCACTCCAAAATACTGACGCCTACTTAGCCCAGGTCAAGCCTCCAGGGGAAGACTTGTCAGCAGATCTACAGGGCAGCGATGGCACAGATGCAATGCCCAACATCATATTTACTCTGCAGGACATGTTGATCAAGACCAACATGCATGATCACCCCTTGTACTACACTGGATACATAGGCGACAACAAGGTGGATCGGATGCATATCGACCCTGGCTCGTCGATAAGCATCATCACGAAAAGCTTACTTCAAGTCCTGGGCATCCCTATGCACCGCCTAACGGCGACCAACACTGCCATTAGCGGTTTTAACTCGGGAAGGAGCTATCCCCTAGGGAAGATCCGCTTGAAATGTTAGATCGGCGACCTAAAAATGGAGGTTACCTGCTATGTAATAGATATAGACACGTCCTATAACATCCTCCTGGGACGTCTATGGATACATGACTACATGATCGTGCCATCCATACTTCACCAGTACTTCAAGTATGTCAGTAAGTATAGTTTCGTGAAGACTGAATTCGCCGACATCGATCCCTTCAAAAGGGTTGAATCTTATTACTCTACGGAGGCTTGTCTATATGACGAATCCAAGAAACACATAACTGACGAACTGGAGGCCATCACAGGGCCAGAGGAACCCTTGATAATTTATCTCCAGGTCCATAAACCGGGCAAAGCTGCACCCCTTGTCGCAGCTGTGCATAAAGAGGTGCCCGGTTCTCCTGCCTCACCTCCACAGTTCGAACCGATGGTCATCCGGCTCCCGAGATCCAGCCAGAAGCCAAAACTCGTCGTAGGGCCGATGGTAATCCGATTGCCGAAATTCAATCAAAGGCAACAGGAAGAAGCGAGACCCTTTATGACACCGATGGTGATCCAATTGCCAAAATCTACTCAAAGGCAACCGGAAGACACAAAGTCCCTTGCCGAGCCAATTGTCATCCATCTTTCCAAGATGAGTCGACAATCAAGTGTTGATTCGACATCTTCAGGCAAGCCGATACCACAAGCTGAACCCTTGGTGATCAAGTTGCACAAGACAGCATCCCGACCTCCGATCACGCAGAGGGTAGTCGAAGAGGATGTAGAACTTGCCAAGTACCTGGTTGCACAGGTGGATAGCCCCTCTCCTGATGATGTAATCTCTGTCGACAAAATTCTTTATTTCATCAATAAGAGGCTACCATTGAACTATCCTGAGTGTAATAAACTCAATCTGATGTATATTATGGGACTCGGTCGGGACACTAACCTGCACATACATGTGACAATCGTTTATACCGTAAACCGACTTGCTCCTATTAAAGATGCCTACTTCCTAGTCCCAGGCAGAAGAGAAGGGGATCACACGATCATCTTTGGCCGAAAGAAGGTCCTCAACCCTTCATGCCTCGAGAGTTTGATCTCGAACCCGATACTGTAAGGTTCCCGCTCTACCTGTATAGTCCTCAGGCCAAGTACTTAATGCAAAAGTAGGGGTATGACATGGAGGCTACCCCAGGTCTAAATTATGATAGCGGTCGACGATCACCTCTGCAGCTCTCAACTCCGTTTGGGAAACCTCGGGATTATTATGGCAAATCTAGACACGATCTCGGGTATGTTACACCAGCAACAACGCCCGAGAGTTCCGATGAAGAATGCGAGTGGCACTCTCATTCGTCCGAGTCACCCACTTATGACTCCGATGGCAGCATTAGAGATATATTCAGACAGACATTATCTGTCAACATGACATCCACTGATATCAAAGAGGAAGACGAAGATCTACTCGAACCACTTGAGTTGGAGCCATAGGTCCAGCAAAAAGATGCACAACGGGAGAAACGCTTTGAACTTCGTGATCCTCCTGCTGAAGACGAGGTCATGCAAGTTAACCTCGGTGATGAATCCTCTCCAAAGCCAATCTTCATCAGTAAAAGCCTGACAGACGGCGAGTGGAAGTCATTGTTGCAACTCATCAGAGAATACATTGACGTCTTTGCCTGGAGCTATGAAGACATGCTAGGGTTAAATCCCGAGATCGCACTTCATAAGCTCAACATTTATTCGGACGCAAAACCAGTCAAAGAATAGCAGCGGCGGTTTCGTCCAGACATCATGAACTCCATTGAAGCAGAAGTAAACAAGCTTATATTTAGCGGTTTCATCCGTAAAGAGCAGTACCCAGACTGGGTAGCCAACATAGTACCAGTCATCAAGAAGAACGGAAAGATCCGAATTTGTATCAATTTTTGCAATCTGAATGCGGCATGCCCTAAGGATGAATTTTCTCTTCCGATCACCGACATAATGATCGATAATACGTGTGGTTTCGAGTGTATGTCCTTTATGGATGGCTTTTCAGGATACAATCAAATCAAAATGTCTTCTAATGACGAGAAGCATACGTCATTTTGAACACCGATCGGCGTGTATTGTTATACGGTCATGCCCTTCGACCTGAAGAACGTCGGTGCTACATATCAACGTGTTATGAGCGTCATCTTCAGAGAACATTTGTGTAAGACGGTAAAACGTTACATTGATGACATCACCGTCAAAAGCTGCTCCAAATGGTTACCTACATGATTTGAGAACAGTGTTCGACCTCATGTGAGTGTACAACCTGAAGATGAATCCCACCAAGTTTTTCCTGGGAGTGTCCAGCGGAAAGTTCTTAGATTTTGTCATTACTTCCCGGGGCTTTCACGTAGATCCCGATAAAACAAAAGCAATCACGGAGATGAGTCCACCGAAGAACCTCTGTGAACTCCGCGGCCTTCAGGGAAGACTAGCCTATATCAGGAGGTTTATATCTAACCTCTCAGGACGATGTCAACCCTTCACTCAACTCATGAGGAAAGGTGTCTCTTTCGTATGGAACGAGGAATATCAACGTGTCTTTGTTGATATTAAGGAGTACCTGATGAATCTACCATTTTTGGTAGCCCCGGTCGTCGGAAATCCCTTCCTGCTCTACATACGGGCGATGGAACACTCCCTCGGTGCTTTGCTAGCACAGAATAATGATGAGGGACATGAACAAGCCATTTATTATCTCAGTAGGATGATGGTAGGACCGAAACATAGGTACACCGCCGTGGAGAAGGAGTGCCTTGCCCTAGTGTTCGCCATTCAGAAAACACGACACTATGTGACAGGGCAGACCATCCATGTTGTTTCACGAGTTAATCCTCTCAGGGTTCTCATGACCAAACCAGGCGCACTCAGTTCTCGGCTAGCCACCTGGGCGATACTGTTATCCTCCTACACATGGTTTTTGTTTCGCAAAAGGCTGTCAAAGGTCAAGCCCTGGCTGACTTCTTAGCAACCCATCCAGGCTCAAAAATAGCCAGAATTTATGAAGAAATCCCCGATAAAGTCGTCGCCTCAAACATGACTTCACATGATGCCATTTGGCGAATGTTCTTTGACGGTGCTTCAAGAACGGGGCCACAAGGTGATATTATCGCTAGAGTCGGGGTGGTATTAATTTCTCCCTCAGGACTAGTAGTCAATCGAGCGTATTCTCTTACAGAACCCTGTTCAAACAACGTAGCCGGATATAATGCTCTATTCATCGGACTCCAACTCGCAAAAGAAGTGGGGATCAAGTACCTGGAAGCATATGGCGACTCGCAGTTAGTTGTTAACCAGATCTGAGGTTCATACGAGGTTCGCAATGAGGACCTGATTCCTTACTATCAGACAGCAATTGCCATCATTGCAACCTTGGAAGGGTTCTTTATAGAGCACGTTCCTAGGCTCCAGAATATCAAAGCCGATGCCCTAGCAAAACTCGCCACTTCCTTGGCACTTCTAAATGATACTCATCATCTAGTCGACGTGATAGGCCATGAGCTTGTCTGTCCTAAGAACATCAACCGGGTACGAGTTACTCCATCCAGATATCCAATGACATGCAAGACTGGAGACGCCCGCTCATCGACTTTGCAGTCTACGAAATTTTGCCAGAGAATATGAAGGAAGCAACTTCAATCAGAAGGCGCTCTCTCAGATTCTTCTATGATACATAAACGAAAATGTTATATCGACGATCCTACGATGCGCTACTATTAAGATGCCTGTCAAATACAGAAGCCAAAGAAGCCTTACGCGAGGCTCACGATGGCACTTGTAGGGCTCACCAACCTGGCCTAAAATTGTAAGACCGCCTCCGCCGGATGGGTTATTACTAGCCCACAATGGTAGCAGATGCAGTTGATTATGCAAAGAAGTGTAAGGCTTGCCAGATCCACGCAGATTTCATACATCTGCCATCCAAATTCTTGCACCCAACTGTAGCCTCTTGGCCATTTGAAGTATGGGGAATGGACATCATTGGGCCAATCACCCCACCGTCGTCGAGGGACATCGGTTCACACTTGCAGTCACCGATTACTTCTCCAAATACGCGGAAGCTGTTCTGCTTGCAGAGGTGAAGACATCGAACGTGATTAGATTCATAAAATATCACGTTATCTACCATTTTGGACTGCCCCGGAGGATTATTCACGACAATAGTTCGCAATTTAAAAGCCATGCTTTCTATCGATTTTGGGACAAGAATCAGATTCAGAATATGGCCTCGACGACATATAACGCATCGGCTAATGGTCTGGCTGAAGCTTTCAACAAAACCATAATCAAACTCCTCAAGAAGTTCGTGTCTTCAAACAAACGCTACAGGAATAAAAAGCTTGACGAGTGTTTATGGGCGTATCGTACTACGATTCAGATGGCTACAGGAAATACACCGTTCTCCTTGGTTTACGGGAGCGAGGCAGTTCTCCCATTGGAGGCTCAGATCCCCTCGCTTCGTGTGGCCCTCACTTACCGATTGACGTCGGACGATAACTACCGCCGACGGTTACAAGTGTTGGAAGCGTTAGTGTCACAACCCGCACCCTAGAGTTAGGGCACAAGAAGTGGGTACGTCCAGCCTACGCCGCAGTGTCGGCGGTAGAACGTTGTCCTAGGTCACAACATCTAACAATATAATGCTAAGCAGTTTATACTTCCCGAATGGGGGTGACATAGCAGAATGTAAACTCAATCACATCTAAGGTAGAGCATAAAGGAAGATAAATAAAACATGAAATCCAAAAGAGATACAGCAGATAGAAGTCTAAGTGTCTAAGATACACAAACCCAGAAATACATCTCAAAGCTCAAATACAGTAATCCATAAATACAACTCAAGACAACTGAAAATAAACTATGAGCAAAACCCTAGATATGTATACAACCTCTACTGTGTCTTCTCTAGGCTAGCAGGCAACCTCCAAGCTATCTGTAAAATTTATCAACAGGTCCAGTCAGGACAGGAGCAAGCACAATACATCTCAACAGATCATAGTAGGTTAGAAAATATAATCATGCAGTAAAGTAAGATACAGATACTGAAGGAAATGCAGTATGTAAACAGAGAGAGAGCTGTAATAGAAATATCTACTATAAATAGAGACTAACAGTGACTAGTGAGTCAGAGTAGAATATAGACATGTAAATGGCATAGGAGATTCTGATGCTACACTATGGAAAGATTCTGATGCTATACTACTTGGATAATATTCACATGTCTACTTTTACTCCCCCATACCCCAAATTAATATACAAGGATCCAACCAGGTTATGTTATGATTCCATACAAAGGCCCCCGAAGGGTGATACATGGATGTCCCATAAATGAGAATTCTAGGAGATTCTAGAAGACCCAATAAATGGGATAAGGATTCAAGGAAGACTCTGTGAGCATGAAAGTACATGTCACAAGTGATCGATGAACCAATGAAGCATAGTGATACGCCATGTAAGTGAAACGCACAGAACATGAAGTACCCGATGCTCCCTGAAGGGATAACATCTCAAGAAGGAATCCATATAGTACTAATCCGTGTGACCAACGTGACAGTATCAAGTAAAGTAATTTAATACAGAAAAATAATTCTAAGCAGGATATGAAATGATCAAAGAATGTACTCGCCTGATAACCTGAACAGCTGATAAGTATAGGAGGTCCAACTGAAGCCACATGGTTCTATTTAAAGTAACACAAGTTACAAGGTGTTCAAGTTGTAATAAAAGAATCTCTACAAGCAATCTATATTATCCTAGGTTCTTCTAAGTCAAATCGACTCTAGGTCAACTCCGATCAACAATCTAGTCAAACTAGGTCAAGTGTTGACTTACAGTTGACTTTTGGTCAACTGGTCAACTCTGGTCAAAACAGGGTTAATTCTAGTCTAATTATTAAAGATATAAAGTGTACTTCGTTATTCGTACGTTGAAACTTACGACACGCAATCGAGATAAGATGATCAACGATAAAGTTGATAATCTTATTATAGTAATCCACTTGTCCATCTTGTCAATTTCAGCGATGAGAGATTACTGGAATTGACTGATCTCAGTTTCGTTGTACTAATCCCGAAATACGAACATTATAAGAATTAATTATTAATTATTTATAAAAAGGTTAAACTCAGAGAAATTATCAACAAACATTGTCGGACGATGAAATAAACATCGCCAACGTGTCCAGAATGGTCAAATTAGCTAGGATAGCCTACCCATCGGTCCAATTTGGACATAAGGGCAAAAAGGTAATTTTGGGTCAAACGGTATCCGTGTCGGAGCCGTTTTGCACCGAAAAATGTGCAAGAAAATAAGTCTACAAAATATATCAAATTATATGTCCACGAAACCAGAATGTCGATATGAACCCAACGGTATTTCCAGAATTGGATTCCGTTGACCCGATCTCAATTTGGTCCGTTGACCAGAACTTGGAATTCCGGTTTGCACGGAAATGCGTGCCGGAGCCAATGTTCTCAAAACTTAGCAAACTATATGTCAACGAGTCCAGAATGATGATACGAACTCAACGGTATATCCGGAATTGAATTCCGATGAGCCGATCTCAAAATGACCCGTTGACCCAGATATTGGTATCCGACTTGCACCGAAATGTGTGCCGAATCCAATGTCCACCAAAATCTAGCAAATTATATGTCAACGAGTCCAGAATGACGATACGAACTCAACGGTATATCCGGAATTGGATTCCGATGAGCCGACGTCAAAAAGTTCCGTTGACCCGGACCGTGGGACACACTTTACACCGAAAAACGTGCCAGGGCCCACGTCCTCCAAATCTAACAAATTTTATATGAAAATATGCCAGAATGACGCCACGAATCTACTGGTGGTGTCAGAAATGAAATCTGGAGTCCCGTGTTCAAAAATAAAATTTTACAAGTTGAAAATTACGAATTCGGACGACCAACTTTGGCGTCGAATTCAACCAATCAAACAAGCTCACTGTGAAACGAAACTGGAGGGGTAGTAAGAGGGTTATACCAGCTTCGTACGGGAACTGGTAGTATGTCAAATGGAGCTGCGGTGGAGGAGGTACAAGCTGACGAAGTTGACTCCGCGAAACTGTCCAAAATTAATACAATTTAAACGGTCAACTTGGTGGCCGATTTTGATGTATCAAACCATAAAATTAACGGACGAAAATTGATAGGAGTGAAGGTGGATATACCGAGATTGTGACGGAGCGAAGAATTCGCCGATCCAACGGTCGAATTTCCGGAAAAATGTGTGCGAAGTTGCTGCGACGGAACGCGAATTCTGGATCGATCCCGCGTGCGTCACGACGAAACTTCGTGCGAAACGCACGAATCGCCTCGACTGTGCGTCCCGAAGGACGGTGGCCGCCATGGGAGTGCTTGCCGGGGGGAGCACGTGCGTGGGTGTCGCCGGAGCCACGGCGGCCGGCGGCGGCGCTGTACGCGCACGCCAGGGGTGTTTCCCGGCTGGCCTGTGCGCACAGCAGCTGCTGTGCTGCTGCGGGAGGCTGCACAGCTGCGAACGGGGCCGACCTGGCCGGGTACGACGAAGGCGAGGCTGGGGGGCGGTGGCGCGCGGCCACGCGCGTGGTGGTGGCGTCGGAAATGGTGATGGTGGTTGGTGATATTGATGGAGAAGGAGGAGGAGATGGATGGAGATTGCTGGTGGGTAGCCGACGGCCGTGCGAAGCTCGGCCACGGCGGAGCTTCGGCCAGGGGGGTCGCGGGCTGCTGGCCAAGGAGGAGGGCTCGGGCTAGTAGCTGTGTGGTTGTGGTTGTTGTGAAGGAATTTAGGAAGAGAGAGAGAAAAAAGTGGTTTTCTACATTGAATTTAGGGCCGGTTGCTAGGAGGGAAATTGTGTGTGGGTTGAGTGTTTGGGAAAATTAGTGGTGAGGATTGAATGAGAGGAAACCTATGGCTAGGATTTAATATAGGGAAAATTAGGTTATTCCTATAGGATTTAGTATCAATAGAATTTTCTATTAAATATAAAAAAATAGGTAGAAAGAGTACTTGATATTTTTCAAGGATAATGAGGCTGAGGGTGTCATGATGGAGAGTAACATGGAGCTTGGACTGGGTTCGGTCAAACCGGGTTGGATCAAAATCGGATATTGTAAAATAATCGAATAAAAATAGGTGTTGATGATCATGAGTAAATAAGTAGCACATGGGGATTCCAATAAATGGGACACAAGTCTCGTACGGGTAGTAGACTCAATGTGGGCCATATCCATATTTGGGGCTGACAGGTTTTGGTCGACAGGGTACCCACAAATCAAGTTGGAAAATGAATGTGACACCGTGGGGTGAAATAAAATCGGGTCACATGTCAGGAAAGTTGTGTGAACAAAATAGACCACAAAATGGTATGTCTGAGTGGGACACGAAGGTCGTGGGTGAAGATCGTCTCGAGTAGATCATGCATGAGAAGTTGGTTTCAAGAGAATGACTGGTCTGGTGCTCCCAATTCAAAAGTCACAGTAACGTGCTAATAATGATCAAGGAAAAGAGTGGAAAAATTAATTAATAATCAAATGGTCTAAATCGACCCGAAGTTCTGCGAAGCAAAAAGAATACAAGAGAACAAGTTTGAGTGTGACACTATATACCAAAATGAAGGTAATCTCGTCCACTTCAAAACTCGTGAAGAAGGTTTCCAGAGTTGAACATCCCTGACACTCCAAATATCAAAGGCACGGGAAAGTACATTTAAGGAAAAAAAATAACAGAATAAATTATTTATTGAAACTAAAACAATCAGAAAAATTAAAAAAAATCAACCCGAAATTAAGGTGCTCACATCCTACCCACCTTATAAAAATTTCGTCCTCGAAATTAAAATGTTCATACTCCTTCTAGGTCAAACCCCCACAATTAAGTCACAGAACTTAAATAAAATATACGATTAAAAAAAGGCATACATGGTCATGGCATACGGTGGTAGTGAAAGTCTCATCTAGGTATACTAGTCATGCTAACCGAAACGGTCATAGGGTATCAAAACACACAAGCAATCTAGGGTGCTAAACTAGAAAAGTTACAGAAATAATAAATCATCAAAACTATAAGGCAGTCTACCACCCTATATGAAAACTGGTACTTATCAAAAATAAAATAAAGATAACTACCAATTATCTATAAGGGGTACTATTCAAAGGAAAATCAAAATCAAAATTTTAAAAGCACAAATGTCGAGCATTGAAATCCAATCACATTATATATATAGAGAGAGTGTGTTAGGGAGGGAAAAGCTAGCATTATGTAACTGTTATGTGGTTTGTGTATGTATAGGTGTATGTGGACATGTTCATATGGTTAGATAGTAGGCATGTGTGTATGTGAAATATACATGAAAGTGTATATGAGGATTTGGGTTTCAAAACAACGGCTATCAAGTTACACTACTCATGGCATATTGGTTAAACAATCTACAATACACAACCTATTTACTCATAACATGCATGGCTAACCATATACATATATAAAGAGGTAGAGACTTAGTTATGTATCTATATACATTATAACATGTATGCCTAAACTCTATATATATATCTATATAGGTATATGAACATAATATAGAGAGGAAAGGTTAGGTTTACATGGCAGTGTATTCTAAGTTAGGGTGTGTGTGTCCTTGTACAGGGTATAGCTTAGTATTGAAATGTTAAATCCAGTTTTAGTTCAGCATTTACATACAAAATCTGAAAATAAGCTAACATTTAAACCAGTATAATATTAACATAATGCAGTTTCAGATTTTTAGGGATTTGAAACATCACAACCAACTCAATGCTCTCAACACATCCTAAACATGATGGAGATGAAACCCTAACATACTATCCATACCTTTAGCTACACATATAGTTCAATATTACATATTAAATCTGAAATTGAATTAAACATTTGAAATCAATATAAAAATGTTAACATGTATTCAGTTTTGGGATATTAGAGAAATTTGAACATCAACCAACCCAATGTTTATCACAACCTAACATGTAAGAATATGAAACCTAAATTTATATCCCTACATACCACAATGTATATAGCTCAAAATATTACATTTAAAAAAAAAAATAAACAGCAAATTGAACTAAACATTTGAAATCCAGTATTAAGGGTTAATATGCACACAGTCTTAGATTTGTCAAATTCAAACACAAAACTCAACCAATTCCCTTAAGAGTTGAAACCCTGTATATAACATACATGTGCCGTGATGTAAATAAAACTACTAACATGAAATTTATATTTGAATTACGAATTTAAACTGGAAAAAGCAGAGAACCGGAAATATTGGGGTTTTGACAATTTAAACATCAACAACATATTAATATATATTTAGACAGGTGGGAAATCAAGTGTAGCATGCATACGTGTCAGACAAAGAGTCTGTGTCCACTATATATATATTTTCATGTCCCAATATAAAAATTTAATTCTACGTTAAGACCAACATTTAAATTTCTACCAAGATTGCAAAGTAGGTGATTGGTGTATTCAAGACAGTTTTATTATTATTATTATTAATACGAGAATAATAGCAAGAAGGAAATAACAATGAAATCTATTATGCTTATCTGTTTAAAGGAAGAACCATTTTGAAACCAGAGCTATAATATTAAATCCAAGATAAGGTCTAGCAAAATCGTCGATTCGTTGTATTAAGAAGAAATTCATAGTAAGAAGTTGCACAAGGTTCATAAAAATAGCTAAAGCTACTCCTAAGTTAAATAATGAGAAGCAAAACAAAGCAAAATAAATAATAATTCTTTTTTTTTTGAAGGACTGAAACAAAAGTAGAGAAAACATGTTCGAAAACATTTAAGGTACAATCTGATAATCATATGCGTCTATCCAAAATCATGGTACTTTAAATCCTCGTCATACTAGTAAGCAAGGCTACGATAATCACAGAGTCCTCGATTTAGGCACATACCTCTAGAATCATGGTATTTAACATTTTTGCGATGCCGCTAGCTTGGCTGCGAAAACCTTAAATTTCCACACCCGAGAAATATATCCAAAATCAGACTATATGTCCTCACCATGCTGGCTAATGTGACTATAGAAGACTAGATTCCATAACTTAGATGACCTAGCCCATATAATTTCATCTTGACAAAATTTAAATTAAATCAACAATGAATACCCAAAATTAAATCAAATTTATCAACGAACATCAAGATTCAAAAATGAACAAAAATCCTTCAAATCATATAAATACAAACTCGGATGCTACAGCTAACATCAAGATTCAAAATTCAACAATCTTCCATCAAAATCAATAAATACAAACTCAAATTCAACAATAATCCATCAAAATCAAATTCAACAACAGAAAGTAAAGATAAATCAAATCAAGGAAAGAGAGTTTTCAAATCGAAGTTAAAATAAGATTCTCAAGGGTCGTCCCAGGAATCTCTCAAGAAATCCTAACTGTGATTGAGTACCTTCAAAAATATATCCTAATTCTACTGCAGACTGTAGTGGTACTCTAGTTCGAATACCACTACACAAACTCGACCTGCATGGGCCACCACTAAAAACGTGTCACGACCCGCACCCTAGAGTAAGGGCACGAGAAGTGGGTACGTCCAGCCTACGCCGCAGTGTCGGCGGTAGAACGCTGTCCTAGGTCACAACATCTAACAATATAATGCTAAGCAGTTTATACTCCCCGATTGGGGGTGACATAGCAGAATGTAAACTCAATCACATCTAAGGTAGAGCATAAAGGAAGATAAATAAAACATGAAATCCAAAAGAGATACAGCAGATAGAAGTCTAAGTGTCTAAGATACACAAACCCAGAAATACATCTCAAAGCTCAAATACAGTAATCCATAAATACAACTCAAGACAACTGAAAATAAACTATGAGCAAAACCCTAGATATCTATACAACCTCTACTGTGTCTCCTCTAGGCTAGCAGGCAACCTCCAAGCTATCTGTAAAATTTATCAACAGGTCCAGTCAGGACAGGAGCAAGCACAATACATCTCAACAGATCGTAGCAGGTTAGAAAATATAATCATGCAGTAAAGTAAGATACAGATACTGAAGGAAATGCAGTATGTAAACAGAGAGAGAGCTGTAATAGAAATATCTACTATAAATAGAGACTAACAGTGACTAGTGAGTCAGAGTACAATATAGACATGTAAATGGCATAGGAGATTCTGATGCTATACTATGGAAAGATTTTGATGCTACACTACTTGGATAATATTCACATGTCTACTTCTACTCCCCCGTACCCCCAATAAATACACAAGGATCCAACCAGGTTATGTTATGTTTCCATGCAAAGGCCTCCGAAGGGTGATACATGGATGTCCCATAAATGGGGATTCTAGGAGACCCAATAAATGGGATAAGGATTCAAGGAAGACTCTGTGAGCATGAAAGTACATGTCACAAGTGATCGATGAACCAATGAAGCATAGTGATACGCCATGTAAGTGAAACGCACAGAACATGAAGTACCCGATGCTCCCTGAAGGGATAACATCTCAAGAAGGAATCCATATGGTACTAATCCGTGTGACCAACGTGACAGTATCAAGTAAAGTAATTTAATCCAGGAAAATAATTCTAAGCAGGATATGAAATGATCAGAGAATGTACTCGCCTGAGAACCTGAACAGCTGATAAGTATAGGGGGTCCAACTGAAGCCACAAAGTCCTATTTAAAGCAACACAGGTTACAAGGTGTTCAAGTTGTAATAAAAGAATCTCTACAAGCAATCTATATTATCCTAGGTTCTTCTAAGTCAAATCGACTCTAGGTCAACTCCGGTCAACAATCTAGTCAAACTAGGTCAAGTGTTGACTTACAGTTGACTTTTGGTCAACTGGTCAACTCTGGTCAAAACAGGGTCAATTCTAGTCTAATTATTAAAGATATAAAGTGTACTTCGTTATTCGTACGTCGAAACTTACGACACGCAATCGAGATAAGATGATCAACGTTAAAGTTGATAATCTTATTATAGTGATCCACGTGTCCATCTTGTCAATTTTAGCGATGTGAGATCACTGAAATTGACTGATCTCAGTTTCGTTGTACTAATCCCGAAATACGAACATTATAAGAATTAATTATTAATTATTTATAAAAAGGTTAAACTCAGAGAAATTATCAAAAAATATTATCGGACGATGAAATAAACATCGCCAACGTGTCCAGAATGGTCAAATTAGCTAGGATAGCCTACCCATCGGTCCAATTTGGACACAAGGGCAAAAAGGTAATTTCGGGTCAAACGGTATCGTGTCGGAGCCGTTTTGCACCGAAAAATGTGCAAGAAAATAAGTCTACAAAATATAACAAATTATATGTCCATGAAACCAGAATGTCGATACGAACCCAACGGTATTTCCAGAATTGGATTCCGTTGACCCGATCTCAATTTGGTCCGTTGACCAGAACTTGGAATTCCGATTTGTACGGAAATACGTGCCGGAGCCAATGTTTTCAAAACTCAGCAAACTACATGTCAATGAGTCCAGAATGACGATACGAACTCAACGGTATATCAGGAATTGGATTCCGATGAGCCGATCTCAAAATGACCCGTTGACCCGGATATTGGTATCCGACTTGCACCGAAATACGTGTCGAATCTAATGTCCACCAAAACCTAGCAAATTATATGTTAACACGTCCAGAATGACGATATGAACTCAACGGTATATCCGGAATTGGATTCCGATGAGCCGGCGTCAAAAAGTCCCGTTGACTCGGACTGTGGGACCCAATTTGCACCGAAAAATGTGTCAGGGCCTACGTCCTCCAAATCTAACAAATTTTATATGAAAATATGCCAGAACGATGCCACGAATCTACTGGTGGTGTCAGAAATGAAATCTGGAGTCCCGTGTTCAAAAATAAAATTTTATAAGTTGGAAATTACGAATTCAGACGACCAACTTTGGCGTCGAATTCAACCAATCAAACAAGCTCACAGTGAAACAAAACTGGAGGGGTAGTAAGAGGGTTATACCAGCTTCGTACAGGAACTAGTAGCACGCCAAATGGAGCTGCAGTGGAGGAGGTACAAGCTGACGAAGTTGACTCCGCAAAACTGTCCAAAATTAATACAATTTAAACGGTCAACTTGGTGGCCGGTTTTGATGTATCAAACCATAAAATTAACGGACAAAAATTGACAGGAGTGAAGGTGGATATACCGAGATTGTGATGGAGCGAAGAAATCGCCGATACAACGGTCGGATTTCCGGGAAAACGTGCGTGAATTTGCTGCAACGGAACGTAAATTCTGGATCGATCCCGCGCGCGTCACGACGGAACTTTGTACGAAACGCACGAATCGCCTCGACGGCGCGTCCCGAAGGACGGTGGCCGCCATGGGAGTGCTCGCCGGGGGGGGGAGCACGCACGTGGGGGTCGCCGAAGCCACGGCGGCCGGCGGCGGCGCTGTACGCGCGCGCCAGGGGTATTTCCCGGCCGGCCTCACTACAACAAAAAACTCTTTTAATGACGGCTAAAAAGCGTCATTAATGACGAACCATGATGCTTTTTTTTTTCCATGACAACCGTTATGAAAACGGGTGTTATAAATGTTTTTTAAAAGCGTCATAAAATAACCGTCATGAATAGTTTCTATAAAAGCGTTATGAATAGTTAATATATAGTGCACAATTCAGAACAATTTTAAAACGTCATGAATAGATAATATGTATAGGCTCAATGCAGCACATTTATAACACTTTATACTATTCAAATTAGCACATTTATAATGCTCTATACTGCACAGTATATATTACATTCCAAAAACTTAACATTATATATCACCATCTTTATTACATTTCTCAAAATAGAGTACATATCAACATCTTCATTACATTGAATATCCAAATACAGATTGTACCCAGAAAATAGAAATAAATCTCATTTTTGCTATCCAAATTATTAGAAATATTTACTTAAGTAGATTCTGATCATGGATCTTCTCTCTGCCATCTCTTGAAGATATCGGGAGTCCCAAAGAGAAGTAGTGTCGCAGCTGAGCGATCTGAAGGAGCAACCAAATCATCATTGCCAAAAAAAATTCTTGTTCTTCTTCTTTTCCTTGACTGCACTGACCTTGACTGCCAATTCTCCAATAGCCCAACAAGCATTATTTGCTACTGATGCAGCCTCCTTACACTGACTTGGGTTCTGAAATAAATTATAAAGACTTTGGGGATCAAAGTCCGTAAAATAAAATGAACTCTGTAGTTTCAAAAAGATAAATAAATTAATCACTTACCAATTGTTTGGCTGCAACATTTAGAAATTCTGATAAGCGGGAGTACAAATGTACAGGGCACACCTGGAAATATTTTGCAATTCTTAGAACTGCTGCAGCATGAAACCTTTTTTAATGAACAAGTATAAAGTTTCAATTTTTCACTAAGAAATCCGAAGGTCCAAGAAAGGTATGTCAAACAAGGCACTCATTATGTTCTGAGATGTCAAACAAGAACATACAATTTTCAGAGACATCTCAGAACAATCCTTCCCCTGCAAATGAAAAAGTTAAAAGCTATGCCATCAAATAAAGGAATGCAAAAAGGAAACAAATATAGCAGAAGAACAAGGAACTAAAGAGCAAGTTGGAGAAAATACGACTTACTTAGCTCATTCAATGAAATATTACTGGCTGCAGCTTCCCCGGTTTTGATCAGTCGAACTTTGCCTATATATGAGAGAGCAACTGGATGAGAAATCATTTGGTGCCCATTCTCATCAATGAATAGCAGAACATGAACTACTGCTATACAGCCCACTCGGCCAGAGCTAGAGCAACAGCACCAAAACCTTTACTCCATATCTTTTGGTCAGTTAATACTAAATAATTTTCTTCTATTCAGCTCCACTAGAAAATTGATCATTTTCTTCCACTAATTACAAATTTTACTGCGCCTCCCTGGAAGAAACTGGCATTTAATAGGTATCAACTTAACTTCATTAGATTTGGATATATTTGATTGGCTGCATATATAACATTGTAGGGTGTGTATAGTAAGTCCTAGGAAGCATGGACACTCCAAAAATTTGGGTTGTCATGTCGGGCGCATATTGGACACGTATCAGACACTCCAAAATAAACTAGGACACACCAAAATAGGTGTTGTATCTGTGTCCACGTTGTCTCGTATCCATGTCCGTGCAACACGGGAGTCCCAAGATTCACTTTTATTATAGAGTGATTATATGGAATCTCCCAAGTATTTTTATGGGAGGCTGACGATAGAGCATGATGGTTTATATTCTGGCATTATAACATTAATGATATTCTAAAAGGACAGGATATCTACAAATTTGGTTTTTCTTGACACTAATGAAAATTCCCTAATAATAGAATAAATAGGAGTGCCACATGTATTACAGAATTTACAGTTGTAGAATATAGTGACTGATAAGAACATGGTCAAATGGAGAAGGTTTAATATCTTAATTTGCATATAATTTAGAGTGTTACAAGCTCACGCATGAACAGATAAAATTCTACTCCTGCTGAGTGCCTAATAAGATGTTATTAGCAACTTAATGAATACTTAAGCAAGATTCATTTAGATGAGAAGTTTTATGCATTAAAAAATTGCATGCCATTTTGTAATTTTTGGGCTATTTTAGTACACCACCGACACTCATTATGTTAGAACTACAATCATCTCCATGTCAGAGAACTTTTAGTCCTTCCTATTGGAATGTTAACTATGTCATTGGAACAACAGATTATTTTCTCTGACATATAAATATTCATATATAAATATTTTTTACATCCAGGACAACGTTCAAATCAAAATATTGTGGTGTGATAGGGACTTGAGGCATGAAAAAATGAAAATGCTCAAAAGGAACCTGGTGTCGGTCCTCCGTGCGCCTCCGAGTTCGGCAGCCACCACGAATTCGCCAACGCCCGATCAAAGCTTTCAGAAGAAAATGATGGCCAGGAGTGGCGTTCATGTCCTCAATCAAAACAAACCCATTTTTCCTTTTAAATCAAAAACTATCAGTGGGCTGAAAGAAATCCATAACAAATTCAATGAGACTGTAATCAGGAAGACAGAAGGGCTCACATTGATGGGTCGAGATAGTGTTGAGAGAACTCGTCTCCGCCGGAGCTCGGCTTCTACAAGGGGGCGCCCGACAATGGTCCCGGCGACAAGTGGAATATATCAAATTTGATCAAATTGAAATTTATCCAGGAAAAAAAATATTGCTAGATACAACAATATCATACAAATGTTCACAGAATTTTATCGGTTTAAAAAATATTCATCTATATGGATATAACAGAGTAGTAGGAAAAAAAAACCAAATAGTAATTGGGCTCTAATAGAAAAATAAAGCATAAGCATACCATTGTCAGTCTCAACCTCACATTGGTAACAGAGATATAGTAAGGCGCTCTGCAGCAATATATACCAAAGAGGGGCATATGGCAAACTTACGAACCGTATGATTCTAACCGAAAGCCCAAAGTACTATAGAATCAAACCTTGCGCAGGTGCGGGCTTGGAGGGGAGCTCGCTGCTTGCGGCCTTCGAGGACTCTTCCGAGAGATGAACCTGAGCGAAATCAGCCTCCAGACCCTTGTTTGGTCCTCCTCTTCCTTCCGCCACGACCTTCTCCTTCGTCTTGTTCCCCACGTCAGAACCGACCAAAAGAAATACAAGGAATAGATACCTAGATGGGGTTTGTGATCCAGCGTCGATACCGACGTGTCTCCGTGCCGAGGACAACCCCGACCGGATCCCGAGCCCACGCCATCCCGAGCCCTCCTCCGACTCCACTTCCTGTTCTCGACCGAGCGTCGTCCCGCTCATCATGAGCACCGACCTCCCCGATCTCCTGAACCCGAAGCCACAACGCCTGGACGGCCTCGACCCACCATATCGTTTCCGTCGCTGCCGCTTCCGTCGATGAGCGAGGGGTTGGGAGCTTAGGGCTTAGGGTTCGTGGGAGGAGGGGTTGGGGGCTTAGGGCTTAGAGTGAGACCTAGAGCTAGGGTTTAGAGTTAGACCTAGAGCTAGGGTTTAGAGTGAGACCTAGAGTTAGGGTTTGTGGGAGATTGAAAGGAGGAGATGGGAAATTTTAGGGTTTGGAAAGAGGAGGGAAGAGGGGGCAGAAGGAGAGCAAGGAGAATGAGAGTTCTTCTAAGTAAAATCGGAGGGGGGATGGAATATATTACAGAAAGTTTATTACAAGTTTGCCACCGCTCTAAACTATTAATAACGCTTTGTTTTATAAACGTTATAAAAAGCCCAGAATTAGCCCAAACCGTCATAGAAAAAAGGTATTTTTCAACTTGATAACGCTTATGTATCAGCCGTCATTAAAACTCCTTGTCGAGCGTCATTAATAGGTCTTTTTATTGTAGTGCCTGTGCGTACAGCAGCTGCTGTGCTGCTGTGGGAGGCTGCGCAGCTGCGAGCGGGGCCGACCTGGCCGGGCACGGCGAAGGCGAGGCGGGGTGCGGCGGCGTGCGGCCACGCGCGCGGTTGTGGCATCGAAAATGGTGATGGTGGTTGGTGATATTGATGGAGAAGGAGGAGGAGATGGATGGAGATTGCTGGTGGGTGGCCGACGGCCGTACGGAGCTCGGCCATGGCGGAGCTCCGGCCAGCGGGGGTCGCGGGCTGCTGGCCAAGAAGGAGGGCTCGGGCTAGTAGCTGTGTGGTTGTGGTTGTTGTGAAGTAATTTAGGAAGAGAGAGAGAGAAAAAGGTGGTTTTCTACATTGAATTTAGGGCCGGCTGCTAGGAGGGAAATTGTGTGTGGGTTGATGTTTGGGAAAATTAATGGTGAGGATTGAATGAGAGGAAACCTATGGCTAGGATTTAATATAGGGAAAATTAGGTTATTCCTATAGGATTTAGTATCAATAGAATTTTCTATTAAATATAAAAAAATAGGTAGAAAGAGTACTTGATATTTTTCAAGGATAATGAGGTTGAGGGTGTCATGATGGAGAGTAACATGGAGCTTGGACTGGGTTCGGTCAAACCGGGTTGGATCAAAACCGGACATTGTAAAATAATCGAATAAAAATAGGTGTTGATGATCATGAGTAAATAAGTAGCACATGGGGATTCCAATAAATGGGACACAAGTGTCGTACGGGTAGTAGACTCAATGTGGGCCATGTCCATATTTAGGGCTGACAGGTTTTGGTCGACAGGGTATCCACAAATCAAGTTGGAAAATGAATGTGACACCGTGGGGTGAAATAAAATCGGGTCACGTGTCAGGAAAGTTGTGTGAACAAAATGGAGCACAAAATGGTGTGTCTGAGTGGGACACGAAGGTCGTGGGTGAAGATCGTCTCGAGTAGATCATGCATAAGAAGTTGGTTTCAAGAGAACGACTGGTCTGGTGCTCCCAATTCAAAAGTCACGGTAACGTGCTAATAATGATCAAGGAAAAGAGTAGGAAAATTAATTAATAATCAAATGGTCTAAATCGACCCGAAGTTCTGCGAAGCAAAAAGAATACAAGGGAACAAGTTTGAGTGGGAAACTATATACCAAAATGAAGGTAATCTCGTCCACTACAAAACTCGTGAAGAAGGTTTCCAGAGTTGAACATTCCTGACACTCCAAATATCAAAGACACGAAAAAGTACATTTAAGGAAAAAAAATACAGAATAAATTATTTATCAAAACTAAAATAATCAGAAAAATTAAAAAAAAATCAACCTGAAATTCAGGGTGCTCACAGTTAGACGAGAAGCGTTTACAAGCTCAACAAAAGCATAGAGCTCTACCAAACGCGTATCTCTCGAGCTTTCAACAAGAAAGTCAAACAGAGAATTTTCCAAGTCGACGATCTCGTCTTGGCCATTCGTAGACCAATGGTCATGACTCACAAGACCTCCGACAAATTCTAGCCTAAATGGGAGGGTCCGTTCACCATCGAGACCGTATTCTCCAACGGTGCGTACCGTCTCGCAAAACAAAATGGAAACTTGTTCATGATGCCCATCAACGACAAGTTTCTCAAGAAATATTATGTCTAAATGACATCTTTCAACTATCTTTCAGATTGTGAGTTATGTACCCTATGGTATCGCTGAACTTATATTCTGACCTCAAATCTTCCAGATTGTTGAGTTATGTACCTTCAGGTACCCCTGAACTTACTTTCTGCCAGCTCCGAGTGGAGTCGTATCTCGTCTACTGGTCATACCTTTGAACTTCCACACTAAATACTTTTGTTACCAGAGTTTGCCTCAAAATCTATTACTCGCACCACCAGTGCACAAAAAGGGTAATAGGTCCACAAAATTCTCCAACGGAAAAAACAACCACGTCCATATTACCTCTGAGTTGTTTTCCCGTCCATCACAAACAAACCACCCAATACATATAACTTCCACGTTGATAGCACCTCTGAGTTATTATGTGTATCCCCATTAGACCTACTCCTACCACGTTCTCATTACCTCAGAGTAGGGAGGCTCTACTTTAGACCCATATTTACCATGTTCTCATTACCTCTGAGTAAATATGTTGGTCTTCTCTCCACTTATTATCAGTACTCATATCGCCAGTACACAAAAAGGGTAATAAGTCTATAAAAGTTATCCTAATCTATTACTCGCACCATCGGTGTACCAAAGAGTAGTAGGTCCATAAAATATTATTCAAATTTATTTGCTCGTATTTCCAGATGCACAAAAGGACAATAGGTCCACAAAAAATCCCCTAGTGGGATGTCCTTTATCAAACACAAATGCTGTATTAGGTCCTCTAGTACAAGCACCACAAAATACCATAAATAAAGAATGAGTGAACGTATTCTGCTTATTCAAGATCAATTACATTCATAGGACTACACCTCCAGTAAAGGATTACACTGGTGTCCAAAAGAAGCAAAATATAGACTACAGCTAAAGACAGACAGAAACACAAAGACAAATACGAACACTTATTTGTCATATTCCTGGAAATAGCAATTATATGGTATCCCATGGATCCCTACAGTCAAGGATCATAGTTGTGTTGAGGCATATACTATTCTCTCAGCCATTTCGTATACGAAAGATCTATTTGATTAAGGTCTTCGGCGGGAACATGAGGGTCAGAACTCCCAGTGCTGCTACCCTCAGACTTGGGTTCCTCCTTCACAGCAGCCTCAATCATGGGAGTAATTCTCTCCACGGTGGACGCTAGCTCTTCTTTTACCTTAATTTTTGGTATCACCTCCTCTTTAACAAACAGTGACTCTTGTTTGATGAAAGGGGGCATCATCTCCTCCTTCACAATGGTCTCAGCCTTCGGCACAGATACTATAAAAATCAAAGAAAGAAGATAGTCATATAAAAATAAAGGACTCCTTTTTTTAGCTATACGACCTAACAGAACTCATGCAGCTCAGTCATGAGACACTTAGGCGGCTCAGTCATGAAGTGCTCATACGGCTCAGTCATAAGGCACTTATGTGGCTCAGTCATGAAGTACTCATGCGGCTCAGTCATAAGGCACCTATGCGGTTCATGCAGCCCAGTCATGAAGTGCTCATGCGGCTCAGTCATGAGGCACTTATACGGCTCAGTCATGATGTGTTCATGCGGATCAGTCTTGGGCCACTTATGCGGTTCAAGTTTGAATGAGCAGCGCTTATGCGGCTCAGCCCATGCGGCCCTATCATACAGAACACATATGGCACAAATGAGATAGGGCATGCATCGATCAGGCTTAAAGCACAGAGGCAATATATGACAGGCTCGTGCATAAAATATGCGATATGGCCATTCAAAATTTCAGTCATCGTCTTCCCACCGTCCTTACTCTTGATAGGGGGTTGCACGTCAGGATGAATGGAAGGAGAGTCTGTCGCTCTCGACGGAGAGGCAAGTCCCATCCCTTCGGCCGTTGCACCAGTCGACTTAGAAGCTTTTAGAGCCATAACAGAAAGTATAATGAAGACGAAGAAGAAAAAGATGAAAGAGAAACCTCTTTCCGAATGACCCATATTTATAGAGTTTCTGAAGAATGCCTCTTCGTTTCTCGAGATCATTAAAGATAATGACGATGTTTGGGGACTTTATCCTTAGTAACCGTCAGTTTTATCTTGAAGAGTGCCTCTTCGATTCTTGAGATCATTAAAGGTAATGACGACGTTTGGGGACTTTATCCCTAGTAACCATCGGCTTTATCTTGAAAAGAGATCCACAACTGAATCAAGAAATTAAATACAGCAGTAACAGCTGGCAGGATGGATGGGGTCTCTCTGCGGCTCAAGATTTTCCTGCGGCTAAAGATCCCTCTGCGGCTTAAGATCTCCCAGGGACTAAAGGCCACTCCTGACTTGAAGACTCCATGCGGCTTAACATATGTCCATGCTTCTTATTCAAAGTATTCTAAATTTATAATTTGAAAACTTTGAAGGGGGTCTTGTAGAAGCATGAAAAATATGGGGTTCATGCAGATCATAATTTGCCGCATTTATACTTTGGGCCAAACTGGTCCGCATAAAGGAGAGCCATATGACAGATTCAACACCCTATGCGGCCCGTCGACAACCAGACTGATTTGAGCCGCAGAAGAAAGATATACGACCAAGTTGATCAGTTTATCTGATAAAGCTGACAAAATCTGTCAAAACTGACAAAAATGACAGTTCTGACACTCTGACAAAAAAGATAAGACGTGAGACGTGAGTAGACAAAATGTCATTCATGCACTTTTATGCGGCCAGAAGGAGTGTTACCCAAGCCGCATGAACCTTATGCGGCTCAAACATATGCAGCCCCAAAGTCGTCGAACTTCATGCGGCCAAGGGTGACTATAACCCAAGCCGCATGAGCTTTAGGTGGCCCAAAATACAGAATCTATGCGACTTAAAAGTCCTTAAGCTATATGCGGACTAAGGAAGATTGTGACTTAAGCTGCATAAGTCTCATACGGCCCAACGTGGTTAAAAACTGAGAGACTCATGCGGCTCAAAATGATTCCTATCCTGTGATAGGATACGTGGCAGGCTGACCAAGTCTCAACCATCCAGATTTACTGCAACAAAATCCTAACAAATCGATAGCTGGCGGCCAAAGAACGGGTCTTCACATGCTGTTCAGCCACGTGGCCACATGCCATCTATGCGGCTTAAAATATATACCACTATAAATAGCAGGGTGCCATACCCCTGCAAAAGGCTGGCAACCTTCAAGAGGGAATTTCTTCAAGAGCTAAAGATTGCGTCGGATAGTCCAAGGAGTAAGGCAGAGTTGATATACTTTCCCGAGCCTCCACCGTCACCCCCATAATCAAAAACTAAACAATTGTACTTAGATTGTTTCCTAGGATTTCTTTCTAGGCACTTTTTTGTAAAAGTAAGTTTGCAATCAATTTTAGTATTTTTGTAATTCCTGTCTTTGGTATTTAATGGCAAACAACAGCAATATTTGATTACAACTTCATGGTGGTGATTACAATGATGTTCTTGCTGTTGGACCACCGCTGGACGGGATGGCTTTGCAACCTTCCGCTTCTGTATCAAGATTTCATGGAGATCAGTAATAGGACAAGAAGAAGTTGCAGGAATGTAGTCCTTGACGATATTCGGAACATGATTCCTGTTCTTGAGATGCCCCGTACCTTGAGTGTATAAAGATGTGCTAAGCTGATTAGTATAAGTCTTAGGATTTTTTACCTCAGAATTCTTCCTCTGGCGCAAGTTAGCAACTGGTGCAGGTTGCGCTTGATACATCTTGTAATTTTTCGAGGTTGACCCTAGTTGACACCTGTTGATATAGGTATGCAAGTCTGATAGGGGTGCTACTTATGCATCTATTTGAGATACTAGTAGTTTGCCTTGTCGGGATCTTGAGATACGTAGGGTCGATAGATCCTGCCCTGACCTCTTTGGAGTAGGCATAATACCCTTTTGCGTGGAAAGTTCATTCTGAATAGAACCCCTCTTCCTGACAGAGATTTGGTTGTCTCTGTTAAGGATAGTAGGATTTCTATCTGAATCCACTTTTGTGCTGAGAGGCGCAAAGGCGCAACCAGCAGTACTTTCCACCCAGTCAGCAATTCGAACAGAATGAGGAAAAGCCAAAGAGTGTGTTCCTTGATTTATTAATTTCTCAGTAAGTTTTTGACTTGATGACGAAGAGGGAACCACTAAATAGTGTTTTCCTTTACGTTGCGCCAGTGCAGAAATATGCGCAGGTTGTGCCAGAACAGGAGCAGGCACAAGTTGTGCCAGAAAAGAAAAGGCCAAAGGGCGCTTTCATTTGTTTTGTCCAGGAGAGGTACTAGACATATTTTTCTTTGAGTTCAGAACCGGAGGAGCAGAGGGAGTATCCAAAAGGCTCTATCTCTAAGGTTGCGCTAAGGCAGAAATGTGCGCAGGTTGTGCTACAGCAGGAACGGACACATGTTGTGCCTGGAAAGAAAAGGCCAAAGGGCATTTTTTTTTGTTTTGGACAGCAATGTGTCGAGACGAAGTCTTCTTCAATTTCAGAATCGGAGAAGTGGAGGGGTTAGCCAAAAGACTGTTTCCCTTAGGTTGCGCCAGGGCTGTGATGGGCACAAGTTGTGCAGAGGCAACAGGTTGTGCCGTCGAGGACTTAAGAGTCCAGACAGAGCGCATCTTGCTCTTAGCAGTGGCAGTAGCGCACTTGGCACCCCCAGCATTGATCATGGCCTCATAGGACGTCTGGTTGACTTGAACGACCAGGGTATTCTTGTAATGCCCCAGTCCTGAATACGTAGGACTAAGTATGTCGACGTGGCAGCTACATACATACGATGTATACTCCAATATATGGACCATCGTATGTATACATAAGCTATAAAATACAGAAAACCATGATACTAATCTCATCCACGCATAAAAAAGAAGAAAAGATATAATAAATCAACTCATGAATTGTCATGTATACAATCGTTAGGCAGAGGCAAATCCACTACCAACTAAAAAGAGAAGAATTACATAACAATCAATTTGTCGAGCTATGCGAAGGCGATCCTAGTGCAATCTCCTCAGAAGAAGAGAGTAAAACATGGCCTTGGCTAGAGCACCTACGAAACCACAAAAGCATACACCTGGAGAATTTACTAGGTCCTCAGAGGGATGTAACAAGATACAATAAACAACATGCCATATAAATACTGAATGTAAAATATGTCACAAATAAAAGTAAGTGAAAAGACCTCAATAAGGTAACCTAACCATACTAAAGTGAACATGGAGTTAAGAACAAACCTTTCGTCACATGAGCCCTGACTGTAAATGGGATCTGATATATTCCCCAATTGGGCACCAGTGACCTAAGCGCATGACGTTCAAAAACGACAGTGACCAACCTGAGGGGGTAACCACACCCGTATCTCCAGCGGAGCTTCCGGGTTACAAGAAAATGTGTAATAGAAGCCCATACGACAAGAAATTATTCTCCCCACTCGATGCACGTAACAAGTCGCATCCGCGATCATGTAACACTAATAACCGTCAAGTCTTCTAACATGCAATCAAAGGATAATAAGTAAAGTAAAGCTAATATCACTAAGTAGGCAGTAAATCAGGCACTGTAAAAACAATGGTACAACTAGAAAAACTGGAAATAAATAAACAGTGATATACAGTAAATAAAATACAAACTATTTATAAACAGTAAAATTATGGCAAGGTATCTTTTCTGGTGCTGTGCGGTGTTCTGATATGTCCTTGATTTGATTTGAAGTTTCCTGGAGCGATAAGATCATGTCGGCATAAAAATAGTCTTAGAAGTCAAAACCACACAAGATGATCTCAAATGATGGTACGATCCGTGCTGTTGAGTCCGGAATAGCCAAATTAGCTAGGGTGATAAGGGAAGTCCGAGAGGATAGGAATATGATTAGTCAGGGACAAGATTTTAAAAAACAAAAAGATTTGGTACAGATAAATATGTATAATTATTCTAGAATATATATATATATATATATAAAGATATATATAAGATATAAATATATATATATATATATATATATATATATATATATATATATATATATATATATATATAGATATATATATATATTTATTTATATTTATATTTATATCTTTATATTTATATCTTTATAAATATATATATATATATATATATATATATATATATATATATATATATATATATATATATATATATATATATATATATAGATATATATATATATATTATATATATATATATTCTAGAATATATATATATATATATATATATATATATATATATATATATATATATATATATATATATATATATATATATATATATATATATATATATATATATATATATATATATATATATATATATATATATATATATATATATATATATATAAATATATATATATATATATATAGATATTCTAGAATATATATATATATATATATATATATATATATATATATATATATATATATATATATATATATATATATATATATATTCTAGAATATATATATATATATATATATATATATATATATATATATATATATATATATATATATATATATATATATATATATATATATATGAGAAACTCTACTTAGTCAAAATATTAGATAACTATTTTAGAAAATAATTATAATAGTTGAAAACTATGATTTTACTAATCAAAATATTTTAAATAAATATTTGAAACATAGAAAATTATTTTAGGGTTAAACCCTTAATTTTTGGTAAACTAAAATTAAATTGACAAGAGATAATAATTCAAAAACATAAAAACCGTCAAATAACGTAATAATATATTTTAGTTCAAAAAGTAGTTTAAACTATCACAAATATGTAATAATAATAATTTAGGATTTTTAACTTCGATTTTTGAAACTACATGTAAGGGACAAGCTAGATATCTTTACAGTTAAAGTTAATACTATAATAATAAGTAAAAATATTAAGATAGAACACAATGAAAATAAAGCCCCAAAAATTTAGTGAAACCAAATAAGATTACTAATAATAACAGAATAAATATAATAATATTAGCAGTAAGAAAATTACTGCATATAATATGTATATGTATGTAGAGTAATACATAAGTATACAAATATAATGTATACTAAAATACAACATTATAAGTTATAGCAAAATATTTACCATTACTTATTACTCTCCACCATCCCCTCTCGATTTTCGTGCATTGCAATAACAATTGACAACAACACCGTTAATGGTTGCTGTCCCGAACATTAGATAGAGAGTGAGTTGAGCGAAAACTATTGAAATAAAATTAAAGCTTTAGAGAGAGAGAGAGAGAAAGTGAGTCCTCTTCTTAAGAGGAAAGAGAATTTATTTCGAACATGAACTTGGTATTCGAAATTTAAATTTGCTTTTGATCCCTCATAATCACCTATATCTATTTTTTTGATTCTTCTCTAACATATTTTTCTTTACTTTCTTCCAATTTGATAATTATCCTAAAAAAAACTATACTCATAAAGGTTTGAGCTCCAACTATATTCATATATTTAAATCCAATAACTCAACGATAGAAATTCAATAACTCCAAAAGTCTAAATTCAATAAATTCTAATCTACCTCTCCCAACTTATCCATACATACATAAATATTTCCTCAAACCAAATTTCGCCTTTCATAACCTTCTCGAAAGTAGAAATTTAATAAACCTCCAACTAAAATTTCCCATATATTGAAAACCACCTTATCTTATAGAATTTGAATCCTTAAATTTTCGAGAACTCAAAACCTTTCCATTCTTAATTTGAGCAACCTTGGAAACTACTAACATCAAAACACCATTATTATTATTATTTTTTACTACAAAAATTTCCTATCAATTGTATCTTCATCAACCCCCCCTTTTTTTAAAGTCTTATTCCCTTTGCTTATATCATTCCTTTCAAACTAAAAATCACATTCCACCCATTTTGACTTATGTGAAATTTTATACCTCGTAATCGCATAACTAAATATACCATTAATCTCCTCTATGGGATTTCTAGTCTCTTTCTATCCAAAGGAAGTCATGTTCCATTTCTTCTTAGAACAAGAAAATCATAAAATGAACAAAGCTGCATAAACCACGGAGGAATCATAGTGAACCATGAGCGAAGCAACTTAATTGGAAGGAAGAAAAGTAAGGGTTGTTAATATTGTATGAAGGGTGAAAGATGTTATGTGTCTAAGTAATTCAAGATAAGAAATAAAGAAAAAGAACAAGGGTTAAGCAGTCAAGATAAAACATGAAGTAAGCATATATGAAATTACAATCATATATTGGGTCGAAGGAATTGAGTCAAGATTTGGTCTATAACAGCAGTCAGAAAGGACAACAGCATTATGGTAGGGTTTATAGCTAGCCAATTTAACCTTGTCTCAAAAGTCGCATCATAAAAATAGAGTACAAGGGGACGTGTTTTAGTGGGACATGATATACCAACATGAAGGTGGGTTAGTCTAGGTCTTGCATGTGAAGTTTGTTGGGATGAAATAGCTGGTCTCGTGCTCCGAATATCTATATCACGGTAGAAAACACCAAAAGGATCTAAATAGAAAGTAGGAGTTCATGAGGTGTCAAATAACGCACGAAAATAAAAGGGTTAAGTTAAGGCACAGAATAAAGATCTAGGAAATCTCGTAGATAAAAAAAATAAGTTAGGGTCACAGTTTCTAGAAAAAAGATAGCCTCCTAGATGGGGTGTAACCAAGGAACGATCTAATTATTTATTCAAGTTTAAAACGATGAGAAGGTCACGATACAAGATCTAGACTTGAGGGAAGGTCGAGTAAGTCGATATGGAGTTATAGTCACGTGGTTTGGTCGATGATTAACTACACTTGTGTACGACTATCATGGTCATTAGTAATATGAAAATTACTATCCATCTTGGTTGCCTCTCAATACAATATCTAAATCTATTAGTTCGAATTCCTCAAAAAGTTTTCTCAATATAATTCTCAAAAATAATCTACCATAATTTGTATCCTTTCTAAGCCGTCCAACTTAATCACGACTTAAAAATTTAATTTCCTTAAACCAATCTCGAAGTAACCCTTATCATATCACTACTAGCTTTTTTTTACAATTATATTATCAATCCAACCTTTAAACTCAAGATTTCATGAACCATAAATTTTTTTTTTACCAAAATTTTTGGTATCCATAAACACAACTTTTAAACTCAAAATCTAAATAGATTTATAAATCGTAGATCATATGACACAATTTAAAATTTGAAAATTTCCCTCAAACTCGATTTCATATCTTCCAAAATATTTTAAACCAAAATTTTACTATCATCTCCTCAAACTTAAAACTCAAAATTAGCAATCTTATTAATCGAAAATCGTACGACTCAATTTAAAACTTTTTTTCCATAATCAAACTTTAACTCAAAATATAACTCAATTTATAAATCATAGATCATATTACAAAATTCAAAAATTGAAATCTTCCTCAAAGTCGATTTCATATCTGTCAAAAATATATAACTCCCATGAGTCTTAAATATCCTAAAATTTTTAAAGTTAGGAAATAAATTTTGTTTTCTCAATCATTTAGATGTTCTTACGAATCTCTTGCCACTTGTAAACTCAAAATAAAATTTTGTCCATCCTTCGAAGTTTGTAATATTGCTACTATCCAACTTGGAATTAACTAATCTTCAAAAAAATGCTTTTATAGCTCAAATATGACTCTAATGCATACTAACTATCAATGTAATCCTTCTATCCATGTGTTTGACCTATGAGCAGATACTAGTGTAGTCATCTTCTTAACCTCTATTAAGTACGGAAAGTAAGGGTTACGGTAGAAAGAGTTCAAACAAGATGTAAATCAAGGGAGTCGATCAAGAGTTCAAAATTTGGGAGTCAAAGAAGGAGGTCAAATGTGTGGATGAGATTCCTAGACTCTAATCCTATAATGCAGGCCCAGTCGGTATAGTAACATAACCGAAACGGTAAACTTGACCTGCATGGGCTACCACAAAAATATGTAATGCCCCAGTCCCAAAATACGTAGGACTAAGTACATCGACATGCCAGCTGCATACATACGATGTATACTCCAATATATGGACCATCGTATGTATACATAAGCTGTAAAATGCAGAAAACCACGATACTAATCTTATCTACGCATAAAGAAGAAGAAATGATATAATAAATCAACTCATGAATTGTCATGTATACAATCGTTGGGCGAAGACAAATCCACTACCAACTAAAAAAAGAAGAATTACATAACAATCAATTTGTAGAGCGATGCGAAGGCAATCCAAGTGCAATCACCTCGGAAGAAGAGAGTAAAACATGGCCTTGGCTAGAGCACCTGCAAAACCATAAAAGCACACACCTGGAGAATTTACCAGGTCCTCAGAGGGACGTAACAAGGTACAATAAACAACATGCCATATAAATAGTGAATATAAAATATGCCACAAATAAAAGTAAGTGAAAAGACCTCAATAAGGTAACCTAACCATACTAAAGTGAACATGCAGTTAAGAATAAATCTTTCATCGCATGAGCCCTGGCTGTAAATAGGATCTGGTATAGTCCCCACTTGGGCACCAGTGACCTAAGCGCATGACGTTCAAAAATGACTGTGGCCAACTTGAGGGGGTAAGCATACCCGTATCTCCAGCGGAGCTTCCGGGTTACAAGGGAATGTTAATAGAAGCACATACGACAAGAAAATGTTCTCCCCATCCGATGTACCTATCAAGTCGCATCTGCGATCATGTAACACTACTAACTGTTAAGTCTTCTAACATGCATCTATTGACAGTTAGACCTAACGCACGTCCCATACGCATAAGTGATCAGCCAACACGCAAGTTCGGAGGCTATATGCTACTCATCTCACACATACTCATGGTACAACTGTGTCAAGGTTTATGTACTACACTAGAAATGGTAGTCCCTTAACTCTAGGTCTATATGCAATCAAAGGATAATAAGTAAAGTAAAGCTAATATCACTGAGTAGGCAGTAAATCAGCCACTGTAGAAACAATGGTACAACTAGAAAATCTAAAAATAAATACACAGTGATATGCAGTAAATGAAATACAGACTATTTATAAATAGTAAAATTATGGAAATGTATCATGCCTGCAGCTGTACGGTGTTCTGACATGTCCTTGATTTGATTTGAAGTTGTTTGGAGCGATAAGATCATGTCGGCAGAAAAATAGTCTCAGAAGTCAAAACCACACAAGATAATCTGAGATGATGGAACGACCCATGCCGTTGAGTCCGGAATAGCCAAATTAGCTGGGGATGATAAGGGAAGTCCGAGAGGATAGGAATATGACTAGTCAAGGACAAGATTTTAAAAAACGAAAAGATTTGGTACAAATAAATATTTATAATTATTCTATTATATATATATATATATATATATATATATATATATATATATATATATATATATATATATATATATATATATATATATATATATATATAACTCTACTTAGTCAAAATATTAAATAACTATTTTAGAAAAATAATTATAATAGTTGAAAACTATGATTTTACTAATCAAAATATTTTAAATAAATATCTGAAACATAGAAAATTATTTTAGGGTTAAATCCTTAATTTTGCTAAACTAAAATTAAATTGACAAGAGATTCTAATTAAAAAAACATAAAAACCATCAAATAACGTAATAATATATTTTAGGTCAAAAAGTAGTTTAAACTATCAAAAATATATAATAATAATAATAATTTAAGATTTTTAACTCCGATTTTTGAAACTATATGTAAGGGCCAAGCTAGATATCATTACAGTTAAAGTTAATATTATAATAATTAGTAAAAATATTAAGATAGAACACAATGAAACTAAAGCCCCAAAAATTTAGTGAAACCTAATAAGATTACTAATTAATAACAGAATAAATATAATAATATTAGCAGTAAGAAAATTATTGCATATAATATGTACATGTAGAGTAATACATAAGTATACTAATATAATGTATAGGAAAATATAATATTATAAGTTATTGCAAAATATTTACCATTACTTATTACTCTCCACCATCCCCTCTCGATTTTTGTGCATTGCAATAATAATTGACAACAACACCATTAATGGTTGCTGTCCCGAACATTGGAGAGAGAGTGAGTTGAGGGGAAACTATTGAAATAGAATTAAAGCATTAGAGAGAGAGAAAGTGAGCCCTCTTCTTAAGAGGAAAGAGAATTTATTTCCCTCTTCCTCACACGAATAAATGAGGAGGGTGCTCATTGACTTTTGAGGAAGGGAGAAGAGAAGAAAACTCTTCTTCTTCCAAGAAAAAGGAAATCGGGAAAGGGAAGAAAGGAGAAGGGAGAGCGGAGGGGGTTCTTGCTCATGCCTCGCCGGACATAGCGTAGCTGATGCTGGCGCCACCGCGAGGGCTCGGCGGAGGACTCACAAGACAGGGCGCTAGCCTCGTGCACGACTTTCGCGGTCGCTGGTGGCGGTGGCGGGGCACGGAAGAGCCCTTGACAAGGTGGCGTTGCGTGCTGGGTAGTGGGTGGCCGAGATCCGCGATGCGCTTCGGAGGAAGAAGCACGGTCGACGTACAGGGGAGCGGAGACGGGTTCGACAGAGATAGCCGGGGTGGCAGTGAAGTCGGGATAAGGTTAGAGTTCATATTTCTCTCTGGTGTGATGGTGTGGCTATGGTGTTTGGCGGCGGAGTCGCCGGGACTGGGGTGGTCGGGTTATTGGTGGCGGCCGGTCATTTTGGCTGTGCTGGAGTGGTCATGGGTGGTCTTGGGGAAGGATTGGTGGCGGTAGAGATGATTTTAGGGGTTTCGGAGAGGAGGAGATGAGGAAGCTGCAGGTGGCCACCGGCCTAACTTGGCCAGAGACGGGCAGTCGGATTCGTTGGACAGAACAGCCGACGTTGGTTGGGTAGGCGGGGAAGAAACGGTGGTGGTGAAGGAGATACTGAAGTCGGATTAGGGATAAGATCGTCGCATTGGATGTGTCGTGTCGGGGTAGTGTCCCGACACGAGGTGGACGTCCGGTTTGTCGGACGGGAAAATATGTATTTGTAGCGAAAATGACGTAGTAGATGGGAAGGCACGGATACGATACACATCTGTGGTGAAGGTTTTGGCTTGTGGAATATTGAGAAGAGTAAACAATGGGGCTCTCCTTATATAGGAGGTGGAGTCCTGGATTGATAGGGACGAATCATATTTAATCCAAATTGATTAAATGTAATTGGATCAAATCCAATCCAATATAGATAAATTCTATCTTTAAAATCTATTTAAAATAAAGTCAATAAAATCTTTTCAAATTTTAATCATCATAATTAATTAAATTTAAACCGAACAATACTTTTAAAATACCTTTTCGAATAATAAAATATTAACATTAATTAATTTTGAAAATAGAATTATATATATGAATTTAAATTTATGTATGTAATGAATATTTGCACGAAACTTAGTTTTCAAAATTACTATTTATATAACCTTTTTTGATGTAAAATAAAGTTTTGGAAATTCCAATGTGACACTTTTTACAACTTTAAGCAATGAAAACATTTATTAAGTATTATTTGAAAAACTATGCTTCTAAAATAAAATATTTTTATAGAATATGTACCTCGCACATATTCGCACTCGACGAGACATACGAAAATGCGAACTCATCCATGATGTACAATACGACAAATTCGTACATGACATATACATACTAAGTACAAAATCAATACCAATTTTTTTTAAAAAATTGTAGTATAAATTTAGGGGGTTTACACTTCTGCGTCTTGCCGATCGACACGTTATCACATTGAGTTGTCACTTTCTTGTCGGAGGAGAAAGTCGTCCCCAGCAGAGTCACCATTTTGTTTGCGAAGAACAAAAGAGGTTTTGATTTCTACAAACAGAGAAAGAGTACAAAAGTACAATTGAATTCTCGGGAAGTACAACTATAGGAATCTGATCAGAAGATGATCATTTTATCCCTTGGACGATGTGATATCGAAGACACGAGCCTCCAGAGGATGCAATAGCACTTTAGCTGGCGGTTATGATCATTCGTGATACTTTGAGACTGATTTGAAACTCTATTTATAGAGTTCTGGAAATAACTGTTTAGCAGTTATTCTGGGTTGTGCGAGCTTTAGGTTGCGTGCCTGTTCACTTGCGCGAACGGTTACACCAACTGCTGTGGACGTGTGACATCGTTTAATTAAGATGCACGTGGTCGTAGGCAATTATTGGACATGTTCTGCGAAGTTAGTGGCATGCATGCCATGTCACCCTGTTCTGGATACTATTTGATCACCTTACGCGAGCTTCATCAGGTTGTACGGGGGCACAATGTAGCAACTTGTGCTAGCGGTTGCACCAACTGTTGCGGATACGTGGCATCATTTGAGTGAGATACGCATGGTCGTGAGCAATATAGTGGACACGTTCTACGAAGTTAGTGACTTACGCGCCACGTCACCCTGCTCTGGATATTATTTGATCACCTTGCGCGAGCTTCATCAGGTTGCACGGGAGCACATCGTAGCAACTTGCGCCTGGGTTCAACCTCGCACAACCTGACACGTTGTGCAAACTGCTAGCTGACTAAATCTTCTCGAGCGTCGTATTTGTGCAGAAATTTGAACAAATTTTTCTTGATATACGTGCTGTCAGTTGTCAGGTAATAATGACGCTGTTATAGTCTTTCGAGGAAACTGCCATGTGTCTTTCGCGCAACCTGAGATTGGCGCAACCTGTGATGGGCGCAACCTGATGTGGCACAACTTGATATAGGTGCAACCTGATATGGCATAACCTATTGATATGATGCTTTTTGATGAGATGACTTCTGGGTGAGTAGCATAGCTTAATTTTTAGCCTCTATAGTGCTATCACAACTGTCGTGACTGGTGCAGCATCACGAATACGGATGCTAGGCTCTGGTGCTGACATCCGAGGTACTGCTCTGCCTCCTCCCGTACTTTGTTTATGAGACCTCTTCTGGCCTCCAGTCCTTGCAGATAACCTTTGAATAGAAAGCTTGTGCCTCCGAGCCGCCATAATTACTGCATCGAATAACTGGTGGTCGTGCCCCTCGACCGGCTGCATAATCTCTAAGTGGAGTCCATGCTGGAACCTCATAGCTTTCTCTGGCTCTGTAGCTACCATCGCCGGTACAAACCGAATCAGTCTGCAGAACTCCACTGCATAGCCATCTACCGTCCTACTAGCCTGCTTGAGGCTGATAAATCTCTGCTGAAGCTCATACCGAGCTACCATGCCAAAGTACTTGGCCTTGAACCTGGTACTGAAGCTATGTAAAGGAATAGGACGCCTCATTCCAACCTCTTCTGATGCCCACCAGTCGCGGGCGAGATCCTGAAGTAACAGTCTGACCTGGTCAACCTTTTCTCCTGCTGGAACCTTTGTTGCTGTTAATATGGCCTCAATATCTCGAAGCCAAGCATCCGCTGTATTGGTATTCTCCGTGCCATCAAAGTACCTCGGGTTAAGTCGGCAAAACCACCCCGACGCTCCCAAGTCATTCCTGACGCTCCTCTTAAGAGCTAGCTGTAACCCCTGATTCAGTAATACATTCTGTTCTTGCTGCTGGGTCTGCTGTTACTGTTGGGTTGCCACCTGACGCTGCTTGGTGACCAGAAATCCCCTGATAACCTCCAGGAGAGCTGCAGCATCAGGTACTACTGCTACTGCTGGTACCACTGGTGGTGTTGGAGTTTCTGGTACCTGTTGCCCCACTGGCTCTGACAACACTTCCACTTGGATCTGCCTAGGGGAAGGTACTCCTTCCTATTGTTGTCATATCGAGCCATGCTCTGCTGGTTGTTCTTCCACATTGGCCTCGCCTGCTACTGAGAAATAAGCACCCCTATAGGAAAAGATATAGGATATAAATTGTTAGGACGAGAAAGATTCGAGGATGCAATTCAAGTTATCAATCAAGGTGAAGAAGGGAAGACGGAGCAAGAGATCAAAGGGAACAAGTTTTGATTGAGACTCCTATAATTGCACACCCCACAAGTCTGAAAATTAGACCTGCATGGGCCACCAATAAAACCTTGTCACGCCCCAGTAGCGGAATACTGAGGGTAACTAGGCCAGCTACACCATATGAGGTATACAAACATTATACGGCGATCGTAACTGTCAAGAGACAAGGGGGTGCATGCTATAATCAAGTCTCCTATGGTCTCACATAGCATCTATGTCTCAATCAATCAAAACAAGAAGCAGTAAATAATGATCATATAAGACAAAGCAATAAGACGTCCCCGACGCTTGATCAAAATGAATCATGAGCCTAGCTATACAAAATGATAAGCTAGTGCCGAGAGTCATAGGTATATAACCGTAGTCAGCTGCAGTCTGATTTAATTACAATTATATTAAAAAAATATCCAGAACAGTCGGCTAAACAGGTGCCGGTGGCTAAATGCCAAGTACAAAATAGAAGATACCAGAGCAGTGAAGAAGAAACCCACTCATGATCCGTGGTGCCCATGCTCCTGGTGTGCACCATTGTTCGGGTAGAAGGATGGATCCTCTGGTGCTGCTACGATATCTGGCCAAACAAAACCAGCGGGGTCAGGCCCCGAATAGCAAGTACCACAAGGGAGCACATAATGAATAAGACAAAACCCAATGAGTAAATTAAGACTTGATTCAAGAGTTATAGGCTTATACCATATCATCGAGACAATACGACACCCTTACAACCAAACGAGGACAAACAGTGCCAATATCGTGCCGAGATAAGATATATCCTATAACCATGGGTAGATAAAGGGCTTCTGAACGCAACTTCGGTCCATAGCCTATCGCAACACAATAGCCCAATCCGATAATCAAACAAGGACATGGGTTGGACCACGCACCATGATAGTCCATGTTCCTTAGTTGCTAACAGAAGAAAACATATCACAAACAAATCGGCTTACAAGCAACTAATCGATCCTACGACTTTCTATAATTTGTCTGGATTATCCCAGTAATGCAATATATAGGAATCCTCAGATCGTATCGCATCCAAGCAGGGCTAGCCAATCCATTATATACACGCACGCACGAAATGCACCGGTCCCTCAAAAGGCCACCGTGCTAGAACAAGCAATAACAATTCTAGCCTTCCTTAGGGAGAGCTGGCTCGACATTCAAAAATTAGATACTGCACTCCACTAGTGCGGATGACTATAAAGTATTCGAGGCATCCAACCCGACACGTTAGGACAGGGCCTAGGGTGGCTGGTAACGTACAATCTCGGGATTCCATTACCTCGCAATGCTTTTACCAATTTAAGCTGCTTAGATTAACCCTATCTTGATCTTGGAATCACGTGTCGTGGTCACATGGTCATCCTCCTATATGTCGTACCATAGTACATGTACCCTAAGTATGAATCCACATCAGCTAAAGGAGTCCCAAATCCAGATCCATGCTTAGTGTAATGCATCAAACAACAACCAATATACCACAATACTATTACTGACCAATTACAATGACTGTGCTGGAAGGTACACATGTATTGACATATAACACGTATGATCACTTAGCACACAGAGTCACACCTCAGTGTACTCATTAAATAGCACCGCAGTGCATACTATTATTGTATATCAATACACACTTAAAAAAGGTACCAGCACGTATACAAGTAATTAAGTCAGGAACACGGTCAAGTCAGGAAGTCACATGGACCCCTCGTGACATAAAAGTAACACGGGACATGCAAGTCTCAAATATTCATGGCACACTAAGGTCAGGACACACTACTAAAATATCATCAAATAGCGACGTAACGTAGCGACGGCAAGAAATTACGTCGCCAGGAGCGACTTCTTTATAAAAACGTCGCAAAACGTCGCTGGCTAGCGACGTTCTGCGACAGGAGTATACTACGTCGCTGAATAGCGACGTTCAGCGACATATTATAAGTATATGTTGCCATGTTTGTGACGTTTAGCGACGTCAACAAGTTACGTCGCTAAGTTATTTTACTTAGGGCACGCCGCTGCCTTCTTTCCCCCTCACTCTCACTCGAAAACCCCCAAAAATTTTAATTTTCCCCCCCACCCCCCACCCCGGCGACTCCCTCCCCCTCTGTCAGTGCCCTCCCCCCCCGGCGACCACCTCCCCCCCCGGCGACCACCTCCCCCCCCGGCGACTCCCTCCCCCTCCGGCGAGCTCCTCCTCCTCGAGATCCTCCTCCTCGAGCTCCTCCTCCCCCAATCCGACCTCCTCCTCCTCTTCTCTGGTAAACCCTAACCTAACTCCTCTCCTTCCTCCTCCTTCTCTCCCACGGACACACACACACACACACGGACACACACGGACACGGACACACACACACACGGACACAGACACACACACAGACACAGACACAGACACAGACACACACACATACACACACGAATACACACGGACACTGACACACACACACACACACACAGACACAGACACAGACACACATACACACACGGACACGGACACACACACACACACACACACACACAGACACATGCACACACACACAGACACAGATTTATTCCTAGTTTAAATGGTTTAAATTATGATTTAAATGCTAGATTTGATTCCTAGATATGTTGTTAATCTATGTTAGTTGATATTTACATTGAGAATGGGTCGTTGCTGTGATATGGGATTCGAACATATGTGGGTTGACTTTACATGACTGATACATGATACGTTTCAAGTTTTTCCTATGTCAATCCTGTTAATCTGATTCTAACTAATGTTTTAAGTACCAATATTACTCCTACATATGTATTAGCCTATGATAGATTGATCTTTACTTATTAAATTAAGTTTTATGATATGGGAATGGAATTTGGACTCGAGTTGGTTTCAATGGGTTGACTGATACTCATGAATCAGTTTTGATTGTCCTCTGAACTTCAATTCCAAATTTTTTTGATTTCTAATTGTTGTTCAGTTATCATTGGTTGTAACACATGTGTTAGTACCTCTTAATTCCTTTTTTTTTTATTTCTGATTAGGATTGTGATTTGAGAATAGGATATTGGACATGGGGTTCGATTTAAATTGGTTTGATGAAAACTCAGGAATTTGGTTTGCTGTTCTTCCTTGAACTGAATTGAACTGATTCCTTTTGATGAGTTATAATGATCCCCACATGTTCTAGTTTGTGTTTACTGCAGGATTGCTTAATTAGAATAGGCTTCATGTTAGCTCACTGATTCCTTTGGTGAATTGTGTCTTATTATAGACAACTAGGGTTTCCTATTTTTAAAGGTAACATGGCAACATGTGTAAGGGAACATATAGGTGTGTGTTTGTGTTTGAAAGGGAGTGTCACAAGAGTAAGGCGTGAGCATGTGTTAGTATTTTGAGCTGTGAGAGTGTTTGTTCTATTGAGGTTAGTACCAACTGTATTTTGAGCTGTTACATTCTTTTACATTCTGTTACATATACTTACCAGATGGCACCCATGACCCGAGGAGAGGCACGTCGTTTGAAGAAAACAGTGAATGCTGAGGTGGCTCCTCCTACAGTTGAGGAGGAAGTGGCACCGGTTGCTAGTGAGACCGGGAGTTCTATTCATCCAGCACCGGTAGCTAGTGAGACCGAGAGTTCTCTTCATGCAGTCCTTGTAAGGGACGACATCTCTCCTCGCGCCAAAAATCTCGCTTTTTCGAGGTGGTTGCGTGAACGTATCACTGAGCGTTTGCGTGAGCAGCGTGGTTCTCATTAGCTATTAGTACTTATTTGTATTGGACTATTTGTATTGGGTTATTTTGTATTAGACTATTTGTATTGGACTACATATATGAATTAGAACTGTGTCAATCTCTGGATTATATTGGACTACGACACCACGGTAACATAGTCCCTGCAGCCATTCGACTGGCGAGGCAAAAACTATGTATCCGTAGATAAAGTCGACTGTCCTCCGACCCCCATCCCTCGGCAATGATGATACGACAACCAACCGGAGAGGATACTCTGAAAGATCCATCTGAGAGGGACGTATACTCTGAGAGATCACTTTTACAAGAATGATATCAGTAGTAGGATTGAGTGCTGGAGGAGATATTATCAGAGTATACGTCCTACTCAGATGGGTCTCTCACCGTTACTATTTTTTCTTGACAGCATGGTGGATGTGCTCCGTCCACAGATTCTTGCTCCGAGCCAAAACTTTGTCCCGGAGCTCCAGTGGACATCTTTGGTGTAGAGCTCGAGTGAGAGGTTCCTGACAGCATGGTGGCCTCCTTTGTTAAAGTATTCGTGCTCATCCCATATTGGTTGTGGGACGAGCACGGATACTTTAACAAAAGAGACCACCATGCTGTCAGGAACCTCTCACTCGAGCTCTACACCAAGGATGTCCACTTGAGCTCCGGGACAAAGTTTTCGCTCGGAGCAAGAATCTGTGGACGGAGCACATCCACCATGATGTCAGGAAAAAATAGTAACGGTGAGAGACCCATCTGAGTAGGACGTATACTTTGATAATATCTCCTTCAACACTCGATCCCACTACTGATATAATTCTTGTAAAGGTGATCTCTCAGAGTATACGTCCCTCTCAGATGGATCTCTTAGAGTATCCTCTCCAGTTGGATTGTGTTCTGAGCCATCCGTTCTCACAGAGGGTCCTATTTTGGATTCTATATTTTGTATTTTGGTTTCTGTATTTTGTATTTTGGTTTCTGTATTTTGGTTTCTGTATTTTGTATTTTGGTTTCAGTATTTTGTATTTTGGTTTCGGTATTTTGTATTTTGGTTTCTGTATTTTGGTTTCAGTATTTTGTATTTTGGTTTCAGTATTTTGTATTTTGGTTTGTGTATTTTGTATTTTGGTTTCTGTATTTTGTATTTTGTATTTTGTATTTTGGATTATATATTTTGTAGTAGATGATGTCTTAGTATTACATTATGTGAGTTCATCTTGATTCTGTTACATTCTTCAGATACTAGATACGATAAGAACATATACATTCTGTTACATTCTTTTACATTCTGTTACACATACTTACCAGATGGCACCCATGACTCGAGGATCAGGACATAGTCCCTGCAGCCATTCGACTGGCGAGGCAGAAACTATGTAGTCTTAGATAAAGTTGACTGTCACGACCCGCATTCGCTAAAAGGGCACGTGACGCGACAACGTCCAGCCCTCACCGAAAAATCGGCGTGGAACGTTGTAGATTTTTCTACTCTAAACAGTTTATATATATAACAAAAACCTGTCGAGAATATGGTCAACTCCGAACGGAGGACAAGCAATGAATATATATATATGAATACTCAATCACGACTCTAAGATAACAAAGTAAAGACAGAAAGATAAAGACAACAAGACGATAATAAAATAATAACCTGTCAAGTCCAACACAAGAATATATACAGTCCAAGTCTCTAATACAGTCTATAATAAAAACAGTCTCAAAAGTAGCTGGAGACAAAGTCCAGTATAAAAGACCTACTCTAACTAAGCAAGGGGTAAGGTCTCGCCAGGCGGAGCTAAGCCCTGCTGGACCAAAGTCTCCAGGTCTAGGCCCACTACGTCATCCGGACCGTAGTAGGTAGAATAGTCTCCCTCGTCTGCATCTGTAATATTTTTAACATATCCTGTCATGATGGAATGAGTACAATCTACTAACAACAGTTCACAAGATATGACAAAAGCTATAAGACAGTAAATAGAGAGTATACAAAAAAATCATGGAATGTACATGTGAGTATCATGGCAAGGTAAGCTGTAAAACTAGAGCTAGAACAAGGCAAGTAAACTGATCATGGCATGTACAAGAATCAAGAATCATATCTCTAGGTGTGTGAGTACTAGCTACAACATGTGGCCGGCTTGGGTCTTGCACAAGGTCTACTGGCCTGGTTAATCATACGTGGAGTGTATGATTAACACTCACAAGGTCTACAAGAGTAACAAGGTGGATAATGACCACATGTCTACACTAATACTTCCCGTCCCCGACTGGTAGAGTGGATCCAAGCAAGACACGTTACGATACGGGATTCTACGAGAAGGGAGCAAGTCTCCTCGAGAATCGGTGTCCATATACTGTACAAGAACTACAAGGGGGCTTACATAAGATATACCAAGATAACGAGGAATAACATCTCATGTCAGGATCCAGAAATACCAATCCGTGTGACCAATGTGTCGAGAATAAGCATATCCACACTAATTACATGAATCATAACAATCATTATAAATTGGAAAAGTGTCAGAGAATGTACTCGCCTGTAATATGGTATGATATGTCAACCGGAGCAAATGCAGCGTCTCGAGGACCTATAGAGAACAAGACGTATCAATACTATGCTTAGGAAATGAAAAGAAATCAATTTGAATCCTATTAAGTCATTCTAAGTCAAGGCATGTCAAACTAGGTTGTACGGGGTCAAACTAAGTCATATTAGGTCTAACTGGGTCTAACTGGGTCAATGCAAGTCAAACGAAATCAATCGGGATCGATTTAAGTCAACAGTTGACTTTTTGGTCAACCGGTCAACTCTGGTCAACTGTGGTCAACTGTGGTCAACCCTAGGTCAACTCTAGGTCACTGGTGACTAACAGTTGACTTTTGGTCAACTGCACAAGTCTAATGGAATTTGGGACTAAATTGGGTAAAGTGTTGACCCATAGTTGACTTTTGGCCTAAAAAGTCAACTGTGGTCAACCGGGGTCAAGACTAGGTCTAGACGGCTATTTCTACCCATTATCAACCTCTACAACCCATATCCAAGTCCATCTTGGACTTCGAAACTCATTTCTTGGCCATAGGCCAAATTCCTATTTTATCCTTAAAAAGGGCAAAATCCAACTTCGGCGACTAGCTAGTTAGCCTACCTACGCTTGTTATTTTGACCCGATCTCCCCAGGGTGGTAAGGTACTAGCCTATAGGTATATTATCTACCAAAATACTTAGGTAAAGTGGACATCTAGTCCACCTTACGGCCCGTTGTCAAAATCTTGAATATTTCAAGATACGCACCGATACGGCGCGATACCGGCGCCCTACGACTCCGATTTCCACTCGGGAGCCTACCCGCAAAATCTAAATCACGTATTCTAGGCCTACGTCAAGTTTCATCGTGATCCGATACTCCGGGCTCAAATTCGCCCTCTAACTCAACTCCTCCTAAAACCTATTCTTCAAAATCTCATTCCTACTTCTCATTCTACTTCCCATTTTCCTTCTACTTCCTATTCTTCTAATTTTCCTCCTTCTAACTCTCCTTCCTATTCTCCTTCTAACTTCTAACTCTCCTTATTCCTTTCCCTCTTCCTATTCTTCCCTTCTCCCCATTTTCCTCTAATTTCTAACCTCTCCTCTTTCCTCCTAACCTTTCTCTTCTAACTCTTTTCTTGACTTCTTCTAATTTTTCTTACCCTCTAATTCTTCTTCTCTACTCTTCATTTCCTCTCTAAAAACATCTATATATATATATATATATATATATATATATATATATATATATATATATATATATATATATATACATACATACATATATATATAGATAGGGGGGTTTATAGGGGTTAAATGGGGTAACATAGGGGTGAAATGGGGGGGGGGGGGGGGGGGGGGGGGGGGGTAGCTGCTGAAAACAGCAGCTACCTGCTGCTGCTACTGCATGTTCCTGCTGCTGCTGCAGCTTCTATTCTTCTTCTTCCTCTTCTCCTCTTCATCTCTACTCTATATATATATATATATATATATATATATATATATATATATATATATATATATATATATATATATATATATATATCTACACATATACATAATCTAATATCCATCCATCTCCACAAACACACTCACTCCTCCATATATACATACACATACACACACATCTCCATACACATATATATACACACATATATATATATCCTATATATAAATATATATATACACACACATATATATATATATATAAACACACACTCTCACACAAGCACAACCACACACACACACACACTACCACTCTCTCACATAACACCACCACCACTCTCTACACCAATACCACCACCACCACTCTCTACACCAATACCACTACCGCCACTCTCATCCTTTACACACACAAATACATATTAATACCTATAATTATATATACACAAATATATATATATATAAACACACACAATCTCACACAAGCACAACCACACACACAACCACACACCCTCTCACCAAAACTCCCATGACAACACCACCACCATTTCCATTCCTCTACCCAAACAAATACACATTAATATATACATATACACACACATATATATATATATATATATATATATATATATATATATATATATATATATATACATACATATACATATACCCCTATATATATTAAAACTCCCATTTATTTCCTTAGCCTAGATTCTTGGAAAAACCTATAAATTGGTGGGCAAATGGTAGAGAATTTCCTACTCATCATTTATTATAAAAGCAATAAATGGAAAAGAATATTAATTTGGGGAGAAATCACATACCTAATATAGGTTTCTTGTAGGGAAAAGCTTGGGAGAAGGAAAGAAATTTGAGAAAGAGAGAGAGAGTGTTTGCTTGGTTGTGAAGGAAAGGGGGGGCTTGTCATGGCCGGCCACCCCTTGGGGGGCTATTGGGTTGGGATCCAATAAGCCCCCAACCCAATAGACTTAATTGGGTCTAATTTGGATTCGGTTTGGTTCGGTTTGGTTCGGTTTGATTCTAAATGACTAATTAAGCTCTAAAATGACTAATTAAGCCATGGAAATAGGGTTTATGATTTCTAACCTAATTATGGTGGTATGTGGGCCAAGCCCAGCTAGTATGTGGGTCCCACTAGGGTCCAGGCTACCCGGGTCTCCAATTTGAGTCCGAATTGGATAAAATCCAAACCAACCCAAATAAATTCCAAAAAATCACATAAAATCAAATAAAATTTCTAAAAATTATAAAACTTGAAAAATGATGAAAATACCCCTAATTTGAAAACTGGGGGTGACAAATCTACCCTCCTTAAAAAAATTTTGTCCTCGAAATTCAAACGGTCGTACTCTTCTCTAGGTCAAGCACCCAACGATCAAGGTCTACTAAATTTTATCCTAAGTTATATAACATGTAACCCAGGAAATCTGAACACATGTATAGTTTTAAATCTCTACAGTATAGTGTTATTGCAGTCTTCATTGGGGTTTCTATTTAATCTAGCATGATCATCACATATGCAACTAAAGGTACTAAGAAAGCAATCAACAATCAATGGATGGAAAGAAACAGGTAAAAAGAAAGAGCAAGACCCTACTCCTAGTCCAATGCGTACAGGATCCTCAACTGCCATCGTAAAAGCCCTGTCCTGGTGGGGTATATCCCGCTGCTGGTGGAGGGCATGATGCGGTGCCATAGGTGGCCTACCCTGTGCTCCTTGAGCTGCTACCGCTCCATGGGCTACCCTGCGAGGGTTCGCAGGACAATCTCTCAACTGATGTCCAGCCTCCCCGCAGTAGAGGCACAAACCCAGCCTCTTCCGGCAACCCTCCCAGACGTGACCAGGTCTCCTGTAGAAGTGGCAAGGAGCCCCATGCTGAGCCTGCCTCGGCTGAGTGTGCTGCACCTGCTGAACCGGTGCTCTGGTCTGATGCTGGAAAGGCTGATGCTGAAACTGAGGGCGCTTAGCAGCCTCTGCGCTGCTACTGGCCCCCGAAAACAAATCTTGATCCCTCTTCGGCTTCAAGCCCCACTCCCTCTCCACCTTCCGAGCCTCCGCATAAACCTCTGCATATGTCGCATAGAAGGAAGGGATCAGGATCTTGATATCCCATGTTAATCCCTCCCGGAAGCGCTCCGCTCGGATCACCGGATCACTCACCATGTACTCGGCGTATCGGCTCAGTCAGCCGAACTCCGCCGCATACTGCTCTACGGTCATACCGCCCTGCTGCAGGTTCTGGAACTGCCGTACGAGGCCGATCTTGTCCGTGGGAGAAAAGAACTTCTCTCTGAACATGGCCCGAAACTCAGCCCAAGTATGGCCCTCTCCTGCAAGAGCTGGCTCATTCCGGAACCATGTCCGGGCAATATCTAACAACTGCAACCCAACCGCCTCGACCTTCAGGTCGTCTGCCAAGCGGCAGGCCCTCATCTGGCGCTCGATATCCTCGAGCCAGTCATCAGCATAAATAATGCCCTCTGTCCCCTTGAAATCCCTTGGACCAAGCTTCTTGAAAGCCTGGATATCCCCGATCTTCGGCTGCTGCTGCTGCTGAACCTCCCTCTGTGGAGCCCCACACTCCACTGCCCGCCATAGCCAATCTGTGTGCATCCTCCATGCCCTGGCGCATGGCCTCTGTCTGCCTCAACTGAGCCTCGTGCTGGGCCCGCTGGGACTCCAGCACTTGGTGAAAGAACGCTAGCATCTGCCCCATGTCTGTGGGCAGAGAAGGCAATGGAGGAATAGCTCCCATCATCACCGGAGGAGTCCCCTGCTGAGGAGGAAGAACGCCCCCGACAGCTCCCGCTGTAGCCCCTGGCACTACGGGAAGAGCACCCGCAATGGCCCCACGGACGGTCATCGAGGTAGCTGGAGGAGTACCTCCGAGAGCCCCAACAGAAGTCCCATCAGCCGGGGAAGTGACCGGAGCCTGTCCGTCAGAGGTGGCAGACCTCTCCGTCTCCCCGTGCTCCTCGCCAGGAGAATGAGTCATAACTATCCTGGAGACAAATTGAAAAGAAGATATCAATATAGCACATGAAGGCAATATCAAGGGAGGACAGCTAGAATGCAGTAAATCAATATCAAAGACGGTAAGCAAGATAAACAAGAAAATATCCTACTGTGATTGAGCACTCTTAGCCTATAGCCTATCCTAGATACGTACCGCAGGCTCGTAATAGCACTCTAAGTCGAGCGCCACTACGACATCGCACTAATTGCGACTTCAGGACCTGCGTGGGCCACCACTAAAACGTGTTACGACCCGCACCCGCTAAAAGGGCACGTGACGCGACAACGTCCAGCCCTCACTGAAAAATCGGCGTGGAACGCTGCAGATTTTCTACTCTAAACAGTTTATATATATAACAAAAACCTGTCGAGAATATGGTCAACTCCGAACGGAGGACAAGCAATGAATATATATATGAGTACTCAATCACGACTCTAAGATAACAAAGTAAAGACTGAAAGATAAAGACAACAAGACGATAATAAAATAATAACCTGTCAAGTCCAACACAAGAATATATACAGCCCAAGTCTCTAATACAGTCCATAATAAAAACAGTCTCAAAAGTAGCTGGAGACAAAGTCCAGTATAAAAGACCTACTCTAACTAAGCAAGGGGTAAGGTCTTGCCAGGCGGAGCTAAGCCCTGCTGGACCAAAGTCTCCAGGTCTAGGCCCACTACGTCATCCGGACCGTAGTAGGTAGAATAGTCTCCCTCGTCTGCATCTGTAATATTTTTAACATATCCTGTCAGGATGGAACGAGTACAATCTACTAACAACAATTCACAAGATATGACAAAAGCTATAAGACAGTAAATAGAGAGTATATACAAGAAAATCATGGAATGTACATGTGAGTATCATGGCAAGGTAAGCTGTAAAACTAGAGCTAGAACAAGGCAAGTAAACTGATCATGGCATGTACAAGAATCAAGAATCATATCTCTAGGTGTGTGAGTACTAGCTACAACATGTGGCCGGCTTGGGTCTTGCACAAGGTCTACTGGCCTGGTTAATCATACGTGGAGTGTATGATTAACACTCACAAGGTCTACAAGAGTAACAAGGTGGATAATGACCACATGTCTACACTAATACTTCCTGTCCCCGACTGGTAGAGTGGATCCAAGCAAGACACGTTACGACACGGGATTCTACGAGAAGGAAGCAAGTCTCCTCGAGAATCGGTGTCCATATACTGTACAAGAACTACAAGGAGGCTTGCACAAGATATACCAAGATAACGAGGAATAACATCTCATGTCGGGATCCAGGAATACCAATCCGTGTGACCAATGTGTCGAGAACAAGCATATCCACACTAATTACATGAATCATAACAATCATTATAAATTGGAAAAGTGTCAGAGAATGTACTCGCCTGTAATATGGTATGATATGTCAACCGGAGCAAATGCAGCGTCTCGAGGACCTATAGAGAACAAGACGTATCAATACTATGCTTAGGAAATGAAATAAAATCAATTTGAATCCTATTAAGTCATTCTAGGTCAAGGCATGTCAAACTAGGTTGTACGGGGTCAAACTAAGTCATATTAGGTCTAACTGGGTCTAACTGGGTCAATGCTAGTCAAACGGAATCAATCGGGATCGATTTGAGTCAACAGTTAACTTTTTGGTCAACCGGTCAACTCTGGTCAACCATGGTCAACTGTGGTCAACCCTAGGTCAACTCTAGGTCACTGGTGACTAACAGTTGACTTTCGGTCAACTGCACAAGTCTAATGGAATTTGGGACTAAATTGGGTAAAGTGTTGACCCATAGTTGACTTTTGGCCTAAAAAGTCAACCGTGGTCAACCGGGGTCAAGACTAGGTCTAGACGGCTATTTCTACCCATTACCAACCTCTACAACCCATATCCAAGTCCATCTTGGACTTCGAAACTCATTTCTTGGCCATAGGCCAAATTCCTATTTTACCCTTAAAAAGGGCAAAATCCAACTTCGGCGACTAGCTAGTTAGCCTACCTACGCTTGTTATTTTGACCCGATCTCCCCAGGGTGGTAAGGTACTAGCCTATAGGTATATTATCTACCAAAATACTTAGGTAAAGTGGACGTCTAGTCCACCTTACGGCCCGTTGTCAAAATCTTGAATATTTTAAGATACGCACCGATACGGCGCGATACCGGCGCCCTACGACTCCGATTTCCACTCGGGAGCCTACTCGCAAAATCTAAATCACATATTCTAGGCCTACGTCAAGTTTCATCGCGATCCGATACTCCGGGCTCAAATTCGCCCTCTAACTCGACTCCTCCTAAAACCTATTCTTCAAAATCTCATTCCTACTTCTCATTCTACTTCCCATTTTCCTTCTACTTCCTATTCTTCTAATTTTCCTCCTACTAACTCTCCTTCCTATTCTCCTTCTAACTTCTAACTCTCCTTATTCCTTTCCCTCTTCCTATTCTTCCTTTCTCCCCATTTTTCCTCTAATTTCTAACCTCTCCTCTTTCCTCCTAACCTTTCTCTTCTAACTCTTTTCTTGACTTCTTCTAATTTTTCTTACCCTCTAATTCTTCTTCTCTACTCTTCATTTCCTCTCTAAAAACATCTATCTATATCTATATATATATATATATTTTTTTGTTTTTTCTATATATATATATATATATATATATATATATATATATATATATATATATATATATATATACATACATACATATATATATAGATAGGGGGGGGGTTTATAGGGGTTAATGGGGTAACATAGGGGTGAAATGGGGGGGGGGGGGTAGCTGCTGAAAACAGCAGCTACCTGCTGCTGCTGCAGCTTCTATTCTTTTTCTTCCTCTTCTCCTCTTCATCTCTACTCTCTCTCTATATATATATATCTATATATATATCTATATATATATCTATCTATAAAAAAAAAAAAAATAAAAAAAAAAAAAATAAAATCTATCTATCTATATATCTATCTACACATATACATAATCTAATATCCATCCATCTCCACAAACACACTCACTCCTCTATATATACATACACATACACACACATCTCCATATACATATATATACACACATATATATATATATATATCCTATATATAAATATATATATACACACACATATATATATATAAACACACACTCTCACACAAGCACAACCACACACACACACACACACTACCACTCTCTCACATAACACCACCACCACTCTCTACACCAATACCACTACCACCACTCTCTACACCAATACCACTACCACCACTCTCATCCTTTACACACACAAATACATATTAATACCTATAATTATATATACACAAATATATATATATAAACACACACAATCTCACACAAGCACAACCACACACACAACCACACACCCTCTCACCAAAACTCCCATGACAACACCACCACCATTTCCATTCCTCTACCCAAACAAATACACATTAATATATACATATATACACACACATATATATATATATATATATATATATATATATATATATATATATATATATATATATATATATATATACATACATATACATATACCCCTATATATATTAAAACCTCCATTTATTTCCTTAACCTAGATTCTAGGAAAAACCTATAAATTGGTGGACAAATGGTAGAGAATTTCCTACTCATCATTTATTGTAAAAGCAATAAATGGAAAAGAATATTAATTTGGGAAGAAATCACATACCTAATATAGGTTTCTTGTAGGGAAAAGCTTGGGAGAAGGAAAGGAATTTGAGAAAGAGAGAGAGAGTGTTTGCTTGGTTGTGAAGGAAAGGGGGGGGGGGGGGGGGGACTTGTCATGGCCGGCCACCCCTTGGGGGGCTATTGGGTTGGGATCCAATAAGCCCCCAACCCAATAGACTTAATTGGGTCTAATTTGGATTCGGTTTGGTTCGGTTTGGTTCGGTTTGATTCTAAATGACTAATTAAGCTCTAAAATGACTAATTAAGCCATGAAAATAGGGTTTATGATTTCTAACCTAATTATGGTGGTATGTGGGCCAAGTCCAGCTAGTACGTTGGTCCCACTAGGGTCCAGGCTACCCGGGTCTCCAATTTGAGTCCGAATTGGATAAAATCCAAATCAACCCAAATAAATCCCAAAAAATTACATAAAATCAAATGAAATTTCTAAAAATTATAAAACTTAAAAAATGACGAAAATACCCCTAATTTGAAAACTGGGGGTGACATTGACTGTCCTCCGACCCTCATCCCTCGGCAATGATGATACGACAACCTATCAGAATCCTCGACTCTCTTTCGCTTCTTGGATATTGACCCAGCTTCCAATCTCTCATTTCCCTCCGGGTCCACTCTACTCCCAATCTCTTTCTCTTTTATACACGGATCTACATAATCAATACCATCCAAGGAAGGCAAAACTGAATCAAGGCATAACGGGCTGCTCAGCGTGCCCAGCTTCTTCAACTTCTCGCTGGCTGCAGAGTCCAAATGGGAACGGGTCCTCTTTGCCGGAAGACGCTGATTTAGTTTTGCCTTCTCCTCTCCTCCACTATGGCTATGGACCCATCTGCTCCTCCCTACTTCCATTCTTCTTATTTGACTCTCTCAGCCACATATGATATCCAGCTCAAGTGTAGAGTCGGGGAAGAAAAAGTGGACAGGAATAGGAGGGGGAAGCAGCACAGCCGACGGCATGACCCGGAGGAAATACAGAGGTTTCTTCAACATACGTAGGAGAACTATAAGGATATATCTTTTCACAATATGTCATCTTGTCAAAGACCCTTAATGTGACAACCATGTTACCGCGGTATCGGAAGACTAACATGTCATAATTTTCTAAGCCGTGTGTTTTGACATAATCCTCCCAACTCTTTCCTCCTATGTCGTAATCTTGTATTATTACATAGAACTGAAATCCGGTTGTAAGATTATGTCAAAACACACGGCTTATAAAATTATGACATGTTAGTCTTCCGACACCGCGGTAACATGGTTGGCACATTAAGGGTCTTTGACAAGGTGATATATTGTGAAAAGATATATCCTTATAGTTCTCCAACGTATGTTAAAGAAAACCTCTGTACTTCCTCTGGGTCATGCCGCCGGCTGTGCTGCTTCCCCCTCCTATTCCTGTCCACTTCTTCTCCCCCGACTCTACACTTGAGCTGGATATCATATGTGGCTGAGAGAGTCAAATAAGAAGAATGGAAGTAGGGAGGAGTAGATGGGTCCATAGCCATGGTGGAGGAGAGGAGAAGGCAAAACTGAATCAGCGTCTTCCGACAAAGAGGACCCGTTCCCATTTGGACTCTGCAGCCAGCGAGAAGTTGAAGAAGCTGGGCACGCTGAGCAGCCCGTTATGCCTTGATTCAGTTTTGCCTTCCTTGGATGGTATTGATTCTGTAGATCCGTGTATAAAAGAGGAAGAGATTGGGAGTAGAGTGGACCCGGAGGGAAATAAGAGATTGGAAGCTGGGTCAATATCCAAGAAGCGAAAGAGAGTCGAGGATTCTGATAGGTTATCGTATCATCATTGCCGAGGGATGAGGGTCGGAGGACAGTCAACTTTATCTACGGCTACATATATAGTTTCTGCCTCGCTAGTCGAATGGCTGCAGGGACTATGTCCTGGTCACCCATCAGAGGGCTGGGGAGTTCATTGACGAGAGGGCGACGCAGGCATATGTACGGGATCCTACGGCGCGTATTTGACTTCGGAGTCATCCCGGGCCCCCTCTGTCAGTGCGCAGTCTCCGGCTACGCAGGCATCGTCATGAGCTGAGGATGTTCGTCGTCAGATCGAGGAGCTGCGTCGCGAGTTGCAGCAGCAGATTTCTGATGCGGTCGAGCGCAGTATACAGGAGCAGTATGACTACATTCTATCCCAGTTGCCCCAGTTGCGCGACAGGGGTCCGCAGTAATTTTATTGGTTTTTTTATGACTTGTATGTATTGGCCCTATGGGCAAATTGTTTATTGGTACACTGTTGTTTATACACTTGGTGGGAGACTTTTTATCATCTTCCATTTTTATTTGACTCTATTGGATGTTTGTGAGGATGTGTGTCTGTGATATTTACTTTGCACTGCCTCCTATTTTTATTGTGATATCTGCGACGGGGATGACAAATATACCTACGCTAGGTTATAAGCGATGATCTGATATACAAAGGAGGTGCTGCCAAAATTTTAAAAAAATATATTGTGTATTTTTGTTATGATGTGTGTCTGTGTTTACAGTGAATGTGAAATGCAGTGTTCGGAACCATCGACAGTTTCGATTACTGTTGTATGTGTTATCTTGGATAGAAATAGCAACAGTTCAGGGTGTACTTCTGAGAGCTTCATTTTCACGTCCTTCACTTTCTCGGGACGTCGTACAGGTTCCCGAGAAGGTGAATGACGTGAAGAGGAAGCTCTGAGAAGTGCACCCTGAACTGTTGCTCTTTCTATCCAAGATAAAACATAGAACGGTAAGCGAAACTATCGATGGTTCGAACACTGCACTTCACACACACTGTAAACACAGACACACAGCATAATAAAAATATCAATTATATTTTTTTAAAATTTTTTATAATATCTGCGACGTATAGCGACGTTCTTCGACGTATTGCGACGGTTCCTTGACATCGCTATACGTCGCTAACTAGCGACGTAACGTCGCTAGACGTTACTAATACTACGTCGCTTAATCTGTCGGTAGGCGTCGCTAAGTTGCCCACGTGGCTGCCATGCCATGTCATCATATATAAAGTTTACAGCATCGCAAGTGGTCGTTTTACGTCGCAATGTTGGCGACGTAGTGATACGTCGCTATATGTCGCTAATTTTGCGACGTCTAGCGACAATGAATTTTGCGTCGCGAATAGCGACGTTCGGCGACGAAAGTGACATCTGCGACTTGCCTATAAGCGACGTTCGATTTTCGTCGCTAAATACGTCACAAATTGGTTTTAGCGACGTATTTTCCTTATTTAGCGACGTCTTCTGACGTCGCTAAAATGGGTTATTTTAATAGTGACAAGAAGTCAAGGTCAAAGGTGCACAAGGTGTACAAGATGCACTAGGTGCAAGGTGCAAGGTCAAAGGTGCACAAGGTGTGCAAGGTGCAAGGTGCAATGTGCACAAGGTGCAAGGTTAAAGGTGCACGAGGTACAAGGTGCGCGAACCAAAAGGTGCGCGAGGTACAAGGTGCACGAACCAAAAGGTGTACGAGGTGCAAGGTACGCAGATCAAAAGGTGCATGAGGTACATGGTGCACAGACCAAAATATGCACGAGGTGCAAGGTGCGTGGACCAAAATGTGCGCGAGGTGCAAGCTACACGGACCAAAAGGTGCACGAGATGTCGTCCATACCAGCAAGCTTTAGGCCATAGAGTTTTACAATGTCCATAACTTGGACTATAGGACTCGAAATTGGGCAAAATAAAGGTCTAAACTGAATGAATTAAATTCTCTACAACATGGAACAAGTATTTTTTTTTGGAAAAGAGTAAGTTTGATAGATCAAAACCATAAAAATCTATAAACCATAATTTTTGGAACATAGATCTACTCAAAACTAGCCATTAAAACCGAAAATACCAAGTACTAAACTTGTAGAGGATGATGAGAAGAGCAATATAGACAAATCATATCAAAAAAAAATCAAGAAATAAAAAATGCAAGAATCTCTCCATTTGGTGCAAGGTGTACTTGCCTAAAAGTTGGTTTGAGAAAAATAAATGAAAGAGTGAATGAGGAGAGAGAGTATGGAAGATATTATATATAGGGGTTGGGTTGACTCATAGAAACCCTAATCTTAACATGACCTAACCATATGACTAATGACATGTTAAATGCTATATGATACAACTAATCAAATTAATTTAATAAAAATTCTAACCACAACACGGTCCAGAAATCTTATCATCGAAGCAGTGAGCCACGTCTACAACCAGACAAGGACAAGGGGTGGCACATTCATCCGCGATAAGATACTGTTCCATGCCATGACTAGTTATAAATACATGATACATGCAATCAAGATACAGGTGCCAGATAACATATACAAAAAATTAAAAATTTACGTATTCTGGGAACGGGGAGTGACAAATATCATCCAAATAGTTAAAATATAATTTTATCATTCAAATATTACTTAAAATAATTTGACAAAAATCTTTTTACCGATGGAACTAAATATGCCTTCCAAATAACCTTCGAAGTCGATAGGTTTTGAAAGTCCAAAATTCTAACAAAACTTTTTGTAATGCAATAATTAATTCAAAATAAATACTTTTATATAAAACTAAATAGTTCTTTCCAACTAGTTTTCGAAATGACACATAATAGCAAAATAATTTATACGTTCAAAAGAAGATTTATTTCAAAAAATAAAATAAATAATCAAATAAAATTAAATCTGGGAAGATGAGTTACAAATCTACCCACCTTAGAAATAAATTCGTCCTCGAATTTAAGGATTACTAGGATGTGCGGACTTGGTTGATTGGTGAAAAGATAAGAAAATTTAGGATAATAACATGTTGATCAAATTGGTGATAGAAAAGGAAAATAATTTAGGGTTAGGATTAGGGTATTCTAGAGGTTTAGGACTTTGGGTTGTGGGAAAAAAAAGAATACTAATAATAATAAAATAGAGGAGGACTCCTCTATAGGTTTAAACCTCAAGCGAGATTTATATATATATATATATATATATATATATATATTTTTTTATATATATATATATATATATATATATATATATATATATATATATATATATATATATATATATATATATATATATATATATATATATATATATATATATATATTGGTAATGATATATATATATATATATATATATATATATATATATATATATATATATATATATATATATATATATATATATATATATATATATATATATATATATATATATATATATATATATATATATAGGTATATTTCTATCATTACCAAAATTATTTTAAAATTGATTTGACAAATTAATAAATATCCAATATCTTCAATAGTTATCAAAAATAGAATTTAATCAAGTCTAGAATGATCCATTCTAATATTGGTCATAATAGGTTTAAAAGATGACATTTGAAAAATAGAAGGATAAAGAAGACGGAAGAACTACCCGTTTATTAAGAAAGGTGGTGAATAGGAATAAGGCACAAATCAATTTGAAAACTTAATAGTCATATGCCAATAAAGGACGTAGCCTCTATGGTATTCGAAAATCATAAGCACATCCGGAGTCATTTTACCGAGAATTTATGTCTCGCTAGTGTACAGCTAGCTGCAATAAACTCTTGGTTCCACGACCCAAGCAAGGATACGGTAATGAATACCCTATCAACTCTATCCAATCTGGACATAACAACTCAAAGATGAAGATAGGACAACCAAGATATAGTTTAATAATGTTCGATAACCCACGCTTATTTGGAATTACTTCAACTTAGGGTAATGCCTCGCCAGTGTGCTGCTGACTGCAGTGAACCCACAGTCTCCATAAGTCAAATAGTGGAGACAGTGCGCTGTTGTCTTGCCATTATAAGTCATCGAAAACTATTCCAACTATATGCACGAAATTTCAAAGGAGCTTCTAAAATTCTTAAACAAATTGATCATGATAGAGAAAGTTAGATATTTAACAAATTAATATGATAGAAAAAGTGTACGTATCTATCCTTGCAATGAACGTATCTGTTTTGAAATCAAACGATTGGTTAGAAAGAAAAGATCGAAGACGAGAGAAATATAAACCTTGATTTCTATTCCTCTAATGTTCAATATCGAGGGGAAAACATATATATCGTGGATGTCAACCAAGCTAACTCGGAGTAGATTTATGGGTAATGGATCATGTTAGGCTCGACCCAATAGATGGAAATAGAACATTGGCTCTTAGGGAATTTATCTAATAGGAACTAAATAAGTAGTGTAGACCGAACGACATAATGATGTTAGAGGAAGCAGAAAAATAAAATTGCATATTCAGTATAGAAAAGTGTAAGTACCTGCCATATGAGTCTCAATTCTTATAAATAAAATGATCGATCAGGGAGGGAACATTCTAATATCTTATTTCATGGATATTCAAATGATTGAGCAGGAAACCTTGAATCAGAAACTAACTCGAGATATGGATAACATAATAGAAATTATAAAATAATTCCTTATTGGAAAAATAGAAAATAAATAAGCTTTTTGGACTTATGATATGAGGATGATATCCAAGAGGGCAAAAGAAAAATTGAGCAATTTATCAATGTTAGAGCATTAATTCTAGGAAGGCCTAACTCAAGTGAATAGTCTACCCACCTTTGGTCCTACCATCATACCAAAACAAAAATAACATATTCACCTATGAAATTATTTTAATTTATCTAATAGGGTTTATAATTCAATAGTTCCTACCGAAATTATATGGTCTATGTAGCAACCTTAACTACCCAACGGTCAAATTGCATAAGGGACTCCTTGTCCTAGTCATTCTCCTAGAATTAATCCAATCCTAATTATGAATGAGCATTTCCTAGTCGCAGGCTCGCAATAGTACGACTAATTTAAGTACAATAACGAGTTCGCATAATTTGCCAAGACTAACCTGCATGGGCCACCAAAAAAACTTTTCACGACCTGCACCCGCTATTCAGGATATAGTGCGTGTCCAAGCCAACCTACGCCGCAGAGTCGGCGGTAGAATGCTGTCACGGCCAAGATGCTCAAAATCATATAAATATAACATTTATTGCTCTTTCATGTTGCTATATTAATTATAAGATTTGTATTTAAAGAAAGTACAATATTCTTACATAACGAACGGACTACAACACATCTATCTAATTTCTAGGTTTGGCCTGCAAATACACCTGTATCCCCCAATCCTAAAAGAAGCCACAGCTAGCCTATAAAATGTTGGTTATCTAGTCAGGAAAGGAACAAGCACACATATGACAGCTATCCGAGACATAACAGAATCACAGAACATGAAAATAGCATATGAGAAGTTAAACTAGAAAATAACAAGCATTATGGTATAATGGAAAAGGTCATGCAATTCCATTGATGAGAAATAATGGCTAGAAAGTATATATGTAAAGCATGGTGACATGGCATGACATGGCAAGTGGTGAAGAAACGGGATGAACAACTGAACCAAAAACTATCTACGTGTGTTGAAATATCAGGTTCGACATGTGAATGGCAAGGGCATAAATTCGGCACCCTGCACATGTCGTGTGCAGCTGCTATCAGTCACGATCAGACATATTGGGATGGAATGGGTAGTTCACACGTCTACAAAGGTATTTCTTCGTCCAGCTAGTACTCATGGAATCAAGTCACAAGCATGGTAATCACGTGATTGACAGGCAAAAAGTATAAATAAAATCCATGATACTAATCTCTGTGTGACGAGCGTGTCAACAAGCAGAAGAGGCATATGTATAACATGTAAAGAAAACTATTAGAAACGAAAGCAATCAGTATATGTACTTGCCTGGGGTCCTGAACTACGGATACGGGTCAAGCATTGAGTTGAGTCCAAAGAACCTATTTTTATAAAATTACCATGTTAATAGATGATCTTAACAAGGAGTAGCATACTTATTGGTCCCTGGGCTTCTAGGATAATTCTACTCTATTTGTTTCACGAAAAGATAATTCTTTATAAAATGTATATACTTATTTTAGAAAATATTTGTAACCTATTTAGAATTTATTATAAAATTTAACCCATACTAACAATGTTTAAAATATCTTTTACTGTAAAGCCCAAAATATTGTCTTATTAAAATATTAGATGTATAAGTCCAAATGAATATACATATTTGCCCAAAACTATTTATAATAACATTACTAATATGTATTTATAAAATCAGTCTATTTTCTAATATTTATATAAAGTTCTATTGAAAATAAGAACCCTTAATTATCATTAGTTAAAATATAAATAAGAAATAATTCTTCGAAAGCCCAAGATTAAATATAGATAGGGCCCGTGGTCCAATACATGAAAGCCCAACCCAAAATAAGGCCAACTATATTTTGTTACACTAATATTTTGAAAATACAACAATGATATTTGTGGGTCAAAAGTCATGTATCTAAAATATCATAAATTATATAGCATATCTTAGGCTTCTGAACCCAATTGAAAACAAATGTAGGACCAAGCCTAATAAAATATTTTATTAGAAGTAATTTGAGGAAATATCATTTATATTTATATACTTAAAAAAAACCAGTTTACAATGTACTTGTAGATACATACATATACTACATATGTCAAATATATAGAAATTTAACCTAAATGGTCCAAAAGCCTGACCTAACTATACTATTTATTATTAATACCCTATTTCATTACTGTTTCCAGCCCACCCTAAACTACAAACAAATTATAAAACAAAATACAAAAAAAAACAAGAGCAAATATAAACACAAACACAGTCGGCCCATTGTTCCCAAAGCCTTAGCCCTGAATTATTAATTAGTTAATGGCTAAGGCTTCAACATATTCTGTTTATTACACCCTAGCTCAGTAATGAAAATCCATATAGGAAATATTTGAATAACTTACTAAATTTTAGCCCAAATCAATCCATTTTTAATAATTAATTCTCAACCCAAGGTGCTACAACACGAAAGATTAAATTAAAACCCACATCCAAACCCACTCCTTTTGCTGGCAGCTCAAATACTTAACAACATTTAGCATCAAAATAAAGTAGTAACTTAGGAAAGAGAGGGGTCATTGGAAATGGGGGTTCTACTCCAGATGAGAAGAAGAGAGAGAGGGAAGAGAGGGATGCTCATCATGGCGAGAGCTCGACAATAAGGTCGTGAGAGGGTGCCTCCAGCATTGGCACTGCGCTGGTCCCGCAAAGTCGGTGCGATGCCGGATCTAAGCCGAGGAGGTGGTCGCGGCCAGGCGCTGCCCGCCGGCTCGTCTGGAGGGGTAGAACCCGGCGGTTGGCCGCTCGTGACGAGATGCGACGTCGGAGAGGGTCGAGGAGGCGGCGAAGAAGATGTGGACGAGACGCGGGTCGCCGGACGGGTAGAGATTCTGCAGCTGTGGGGCCTGGTCGAGGGGCGGAGGCGCGGACCGCCTCTGTCGACGGAGCGGCCTGCGGTGGCGCGGGAACGGTGCAGATGGTGCTCGCCGTCGAGTGGAAAGGAGGCTGTCGGTCCGGGAATCAACTCTGGCGGCGAAGGTTTGGTTTTTGGTTTTTTTTCTTCCGGATGATGGTGTCGTGTCTGGGAGAACAGACACATGAATGGGTGGTGGATGGAATCGTGTTCGGGGCGGACATGATTGATTGTGTAAAATTTGTAATAACATATAGTGGAAGTAGATGGTAGGGACACGGACACACGGGTCCGGACACGGTGATTTATGTGGACATAGGCACAATATTTTGGTTTTGGCTACGTGTTGATGGTGATGGTATCTGTGGCGATGGTGTTGTTGTTTTGGTAACGCTGTTGGTGTGACAGAGGAATGGATAGGAGATGTAGCGGAATGATGAAGACGGGGTCGGTCGGCCAAATAGTCAAAGCTCGGAACGACGAGGGGTCGGCTGGCTCGATCGAATACTACAACTTAAGGACTTGGGGTTAGGCGATGATGATGGTGAACAGTTGTTTGTCCGGTGGTCATGGGACTGGTGTTGGCGGCGATGGGGGCGACATGATGGGTGTGCTGATGGTTTTTGAGAAGAAAGATAGGAAATTATTACTCCATACATATATAGGCTCTAGTTTAAATTCAGATTGGATGTGAGGAGGTTACGATTGAAATCCAATAGATTTAAGGGAATCATCCAATCGATTAAGAGAATCATTTCTCCAATTTAAATCAATTAATATATATTAAAATCAAGCTTAATCTAATCTGCTAGTGATACCGGATCTAAATCAATTAATTTCAAACATACAATTGTTTTTAATAACAATTATTAAGATAGACCATGACCTAAATTCCAATTCAAAAATAAGTACTTGATTATCTCCATAATTTAGAATAATGTTTGAATTTATCAATTAACGTAGGTATACTCTTTATACTTCCACAAGCTTATCTTAAAAGACTAGTTAAATCCATTTTAAATTAAATGGTCAACGTAATAGGTTTAAAATAACATTTAATATTTATCAAACTAATTTAAACCATACAATTCCAAACCGAATATTGATTTCTCTTAAAGTAATTTAAGTTATACTGGTACAAATCAAACCTTAATTCAAATAGATAGTTATTATTGTAATATAATAATATTTTCACGTCCCAGTAGCGGAATACTGAGGGTAACTAGGGCAGCTACACCATATGAGGTATGCAAACATCATACGACGATCGTGGCTGTCAAGAGACAAGGAGGTGCATTCTACAATCAAGTCTCCTATGGTCTCACAGAGCATCTATGTCTCAATCAGTCAAAACAAGAAGTAGTAAATAATAATCATATAAGACAAAACAGTAAGACGTCCTCGACGCTTTATTAAAATGAATAATGAGCCTAGCTATACAAAATGACAAGCTAGTGTCGAGAGTCATAGGTACATAACTGTAGTCAGCTGCAGTCTGATTTAATTACAATTATGTAAAAAGAAACTAATGTCCAGAACAGCCGGCTAAATAGTTGCCGGTGGCTAAATGCCAAGTACAAAATAGAAGATATCAGAGCAGTGAAGAAGAAACCCACTCATGGTCCCTGACGCCCATACTCCTGGTTTGTACTATTGTTCGGATAGAAGGCTGGATCCTCTGGTGCTGCTACGATATTTAGCCAAACAAAACTAGCGGGTCAGGCCCCGAGTAGCAAGTACCACAAGGGAGCACATAATGAATAAGACAAAACCTAATGAGTAAATTAAGACATGATTCAAGAGTTATAGGCTTATACCATATCATCGAGATGATACAAAACCCTTACAACCAAACAAGGACAAATGGTGCCAATATCGTGTCGAGATAAGATATATCCTATAACCATGGACAGGTGAAGGTCTTCTGATCCAAACTTTGGTCCATAGCCTATCGCAGCACAATAGGCCAACCCAACAACCAAACAAGGACATGGGTTGGACCATCCACCACGATAGTCCATGTTTCTCAGTTGCTAACAGAAGAAAACATATCACAAACAAGTCGGCTTACAAGCGGCCATTCAATCCTACGGCTTTCTATGATTTGTCTGGATTATCCCAGTAATATAATATATATGAATCCTCAGATCGTGTCGCATCCAAGCAGGGCTAGCCACTCTATTATATACACGCACGTACGAAATACATCGGTCCCTCGAAAGGCCACCGCGCTAGAACAAGCAATAACGGTTCCAGCCCTCCTATAGGGAGAGCTGGTTCGGCATTCACAAATCAGATACTGTACTCCATTAGTGCGGATGACTGTACAGTATCTGAGGTGGCCAACCCGACACGTTAGGACAGGGCCTAGGGTGGCTGGTGACGTACGGTCTCGGGATTCCGTTACCTCTCAATGTTTTTACCAATTTAAGTTGCTTAGATTAACCCTATCTTGATCTTGGAATCACATTTCGTAGTCACATGGTCATCCTCTTATATGTCGTACCATAGTATGTGTACCCTAAGTATGAATCCACATCGGCTCAAGGAGTCCCAAATCTAAATCTATGCTTAGTGTAATGCATCAAACAAAAATCAATATACCACAACACTATTACTGACCAATTATAATGACTATGCTGGAAGGTACACATGTATTGACATATAACATGAATGATCACTTAGTACGCAGAGTCACACCTCAGTGAATTAATTAAATTGCACCGCAGTGTATACCAATATTGTATCTCAATACACACTTAGAAAAGGTACCAGCATGTACACAGGTAATCAAGTCAGGAACACGGTCAAGTCAGAAAGTCACATGGACCCCTCGTGACATAAAAGTCACACAGGACACACAAGTCTCAGATATTCATGGCACACTAAGGTGAGGACAAGAAGTCAAGGTTAAAGGTGCACAAGGTGTGCAAGGTGCAAGGTGCACAAGGTACAAGATACACGAACCAAAAGGTGCACGAGGTGCAAGGTGTAAGGTGTGCGAACCAAAAGGTGCGCGAGGTGCAAGGTGTGCGAACCAAAAGGTACGTGAGGTGCAAGGTACGCAGACCAAAAGTTGCACGAGGTACATAGTGCGCGGACCAAAAGGTACACGAGATGCAAGGTGCGCGGACCAAAAGATGCACGAGGTGTCGTCCCTACCAGCAAGCTTTTGGCTATAGAATTTTAGAAACTTCCAATGTCCATAACTTGGGCTATAAGACTCGAAATTGGGCAAAATAAAGGTCTAAACCAAATAAAATTAAATTCTCTACAACAGAGAATAAGTAGTTTTCAAAAAAGAGTATGTTTGATAGATCAAAACCATAAAAACCCATAAACCCTATTTTTTGGAACATAGATCTACTCAAAACTAGCCAATAAAACCGAAATGCCAAGTATTAAACTTGTAGAGGATGATGAGAAGAACAATATAGACAAATCATATCAAAGAAAAAAAAAATAAGAATTGAAAAATGCAAGAATCTTTCCATTTGGTGCAAGGTGTATTCGCCTAAAAGTTGGTTTGAGGAAAATAAATGAAAGAGTGAATGAGGAGAGAGAGTGTATAAGAGATTATATATAGGGGTTGGGTTGACTCGTAAAAACCCTAATCTTAACATGACCTAAAAATATGACTAATGACATGTTAAATGCTACATGATGCAACTAATCAAATTAATTTAATAAAAATCCTAACCACAATACGTCCTAGAAATCTTATCATCAAAGCACTGAGCCACGCCTACAACCCGACAAGGACAAGGGGTGGCACACTAATCCGCGACAAGATACTGTTCCATGCCATGACCAGTTATAAATACATGCAATCAAGATACAGGTGCCAGATACCATATACAGAAAAATAAAAAAATTATGCATTCTGGGAACGGTGATGGCATCTCTACGCTCATTAAAAAAATTTTGTCCTCGAAATTTTGATAAGGCTAGTCGAGCACGTTCTAAGATCACGAAATACACTCAGGACATATAGCAAGCACAATTATTAAACAACACATGACACATGAACGGATTAGGGAAAAAAGAACAATTAAGTAAAAGTACAAACAATAATCATACCCTAGAAGGAAAGTGATCGAAGATATATGAATAGAATATGCCTCCCGAGTCAGTTGAATAGGAATTCGTCCTCGCGGTCCTACGCTGACTCCCAAAGTGGACAAGAGTCAACGCTTGAGATAAGTCGGTACCAATGACTTAATCAAGAATGAGACTCTGCCCAGGATGTACTCTCGTAATCAAGACACATGATGAATATCACGTATCACATGTTACGAGAGCAGATGAGTGAGACGAGAAAGTTGTCTTCACTCTTCGAATATAGAACTCATGGAATTATAATGGATAATACTCAAAACTTACCCATGATCTGACCGCCTTCGGCCAACCTCTGCTCTAATACTCCACATTCTATCTGTCTTTGCCCCTGTTGGACTCCCTACTGCTGCCTTCCATGGACATGCTGTAGCCTCTGCTGCCCTACATGATGCTGTACTTGTCGGTACATCTGAGCCTGCGTCGGCAATAGACGCTGGGCTAATGGCCTTACTACTAGTGCTGGCCCTTGATACGGTGCTACCTTTGGAGCTGGCAACGCCGAAACTGTTGAACTGGCCCTCCTGGCCTCTGTATCTGTGGGTACGTAGCTATACGATGGTCTGAACCTCCACACCTTAAATACTGCCCATTCGCTAACCTACACACTTCCCGAGTGTGCCCTCCCTTACCACAATAAGTGCAACCTACTGGTGCCTCCTAACATTATTGGTGCCTCGGTTGTTGCTGTTAACCTAGTGCTTGTTTGCGAAGAACAAAAGAGGTTTTGATTTCTACAAACTGAGAAAGAGTACAAAAAGTACAATTAAATTCTGGAGAAGTACAACTATAGGAATCTGATCAGATACGATCACTTTATCCCTTGGACGATGTGATATCGAAGACACGAGCCTCTAGAAGATGCAATAGCACTTTAGCAGGCGGTTATGATCATTCGTGATGCTTTGAGACTGATTTGAAACTTCATTTATAGAGTTCTAGAAATAACTGTTTAGCAGTTATTCTGGGTTGCGCGAGCTTTAGGTTGCGCGCCTGTTCACTTGCGCGAATGGTTACACCAACTGCTGTGGATGCGTGGCATCGTTTGATTGAGATGCGTGTGGTCGTAGGCAATGTAGTTGGCATATTCTACGAAGTTAGTGGCTTGTGCACTACGTCACCCTATTCTGGATACTGTTTGATCACCTTGTACGAGCTTCATCAGGTTGCGCGGGGGCACAATGTAGCAACTTGTGCGAGCGGTTGTACCAACTGCTGCAGATACGTGGCATCATTTGAGGGAGATACGCATGGTCGTGAGCAATGTAGTGGACACGTTCTATGAAGTTAGTGGTTTGCGTGCCACGTCACCCTGCTCTGGATATTGTTTGATCACCTTGCGCGAGCTTCATCAGGTTGCGCGGGGGCGCAACATAGCAACTTGCGCCTGGGTTTAACCTCGTGCAACCTGACACATTGCACAAACTGCTAGCTTACTAAATTTTCTCGAGCGTCGTGTTTGTGCAGAATTCGAACAGATTTTCCTTGATATACGTGTTGTTAGTTGTCAGGTAATGATGATGCTGTTATAGTCTTTCGAGGAAACTGCCACGTGTCTTTCGCACAACCTGAGATTGGCGTAACCTGCGATGGGCGCAACTTGACGTGGCGCAACTTGATATAGGTGCAACCTGATATGGCACAACCTATTGATATGATGCTTTTTGATGAGATGACTTCTGGGTGAGTAGCATAGCTTAATTTTTAGCCTCTACAAGATCCCCTTCAATTTTTTCGAAACTTGAAAAGTATTCAAAGTTTCGAATACTTTGAATTAGAAATGACTGTGTCTAAGTTGCGCCAGTCAACTCGAGCCCGATTCTTCAACGCAAGTTGCGCGGTTCAGCCTCACTTGCAAAGCTATAAATAGCCGTACCCTTTGGATTTTTTATTCTTCATCACTGTTTAGGATTCCTCAAAACCCTATTTCTTCTTCTTTTTCCCGATCTTTGAGAGTTTCGACCAGCACCAATGGCGCCCAAGTATTCTGCTGCCGAGAAGGGCAATAATGTGGCCGAGTCCTCTACGTGTGCTCCGCCTTCGTCATGCCGAAAGACGGCCAATCCGGCCATGGAGGGTAAGTATCTGACCATAGACTCGATTGTCAACCATCCTATTTAGGGTTTGGCCTGATTCTATCATCGTGCAACCACACTCTTTTTAGAGTTGGGCGTACCCCATAACTTGTGCCTCCCTTTTTAGGGTTTGGTTACTGTCGACCCGTGTTGTGTAGCGGTTCGAAAAGTTATGCTATCTTTTGGGCACAACTTCGACAATTGCGCAGTATGATGCGGCGCAACCTGATTGCTGTGCATGATCGTGCAACCTGATGGTCGTGCAGTCTGAGTGCTGCACAACGTGAGGGTCGCGCAATATGACTGCTGCACAACACAATAGTCGTACAACCTGACTACTACGCAACACAAGAGTCGCGAACCTGACTGCTGTGCAACCTGTTGATGTAACATGTTCTGCTTCAAAACATTATTTGAAACTAATTTCTCTTTGTTCATCTTCATGTAGTTGACTTGAGAGAAGATTCCAATGCTGAAAGATTTGCCATTGCATTTAATACTCCTGAATACAAAGAAGATTTATCACGTGTCATATCCGCATTATGACCTACCTGAATCCAGGAGAGCTATACTCGCAGCTCAAGAGAACTCCACACTACTTTATTTGATGAATGGACAGCCTCTAGAAAGTGTGGATAATATAGTTCATAAGAAACCGGGCTTCTTGTTTGGTGATGCTATCAAAAAGACGTCCTAGCCCAAGGCCAAGAAGGAAGACATGGTTTATCAGTGTAGTGAGGGCAGGATGATGTACCCAGAAATGTCGAGATATCTATCATTGTCTCGATATAAATTTTTGAGTTACCCTCGCCAGATGGCATGTGATATAACTCCACAGCAGCAGGCAAGAGTGGGAAGGATCTGTTACAGGCTAGGTCCACAAAGTAGGGACCAATTCTATAGCACATCAGATAAATACAGCTCCCATCTAAAAGGTCTGAGGCCTGGTTGTACACCTCCCGAGGATTCTTCGTTGTTACTCCCCGAACGAGTTTGCCAAAGTTGAAGGAAGATACCCGGACCAGACCATGCGAATGACAGGCCTGGTAAATCCAGATAACAAGTGCTGGAGCAGCTTGGCTAACTGGGTTCTGAATCACTTCAAAGACATGCTTCTGGAGATAGATCTTTATGAAGCAGTCTGGGCTATAGTTTATGGGTTTCGCCCGAATGCGCACAAATACCTGGCTCTGGTAGAAAGGTATAATGATAGGACCGGTACCTCCATGACCCCGCATAGGAAGATTGGCTTTGTTCTTCCCGAGATGAAGTTTCTTTCTCATCTGCCGATGGAAGACAACCCGTACGAGGAATACGTACCTACCAATGAGGAATTGGACATACTATTAACAAAAAATCTTGAAATGGTAGGGGTTTTTGAGGAGCTCTTGTGTCACTACAAGATATGTTCCCTCTAGTACAAGAGTGCCATCATAGGGACCTGCTACACATCAAAGTGGCTGCCTTAATTGTTCTTGGGTCATATTCATGAAGACAAAATATTCGATACTCAGGCTTGTGACCCTTGTTTCTTTAAACCACTCGACAAAAGCGACATCCAAAAACCGATGAAGAAGTACAATCAGTTTGACAATAAGCTAGATAAAGATTGGTCCCCGTTCAAGGCAGGTGACAAGATCGAAAGTTATTTCAGACAAGGTTATAGACCTATGTCTAAAGAAGCCCAGTTGGCGGGCTTTCTTTCTATATGGCTGCGACAGTTCGTAGTCCCTGGAGGCAGTGCTGTCGACAGGTTTCACTAGGTGTCCTGTTTGCTGTAGTACGTCTTGTGTTTGGTTACAAGATGGACCTCCTTTCAGCAATGACTTGTTGCTTAAATGTGGGCCTGCGCTCTTTTGTATATACCATGCTGCATGATAAGAATGCCAGGAATGAATTTCCCCGCACTGAGATGCTCTACACATATCTATATGGGTGGCTGCACTTGCATTATCCTAGTTTGATGGACCCAGATATGAGTGTAGTAGGAGGGGACTTCATGAGGCGGTGTTCCAACGCCCGTTGGAATATCAGCGCGTTAGCAGAATGCCGATGAGCATTGAATAAGGGTTCTGGATGGAGATTTCAATGCGTCCCTCCCCCTCAAGGGTATAAACATATTCCTTCTAATCTTATAGATCTAGAAGCTACATCGCTCCGTTTGATTCCATCTACCTTTGAGTGGTTGAAGTTTTTGGCCCTGTCACTTGGTGTTTCGGTTTGAAGAAGAGTGCTTCTTAGAACCATATCTGCCAAGCCGATTTGCCCGACAGTTTGGTTATGATCAATTACATGTGGGGAACGCCATAACTTGCGTAAGTGCCCGGGGTTATTTGATTGATGGAGCCAGGGCGTAGGAATACTACAACGCTCGGGGCACAAAAGCAATATTCTCCATGCCAAATGTCCCTACCAGACAGGTCCACGTATGTTGTACACATACGCGAACTTCTATACTTCAGCAAATACTTTCGCCGAAAACTTTAATATGTCCCACAGCTTCACAAGCGACAAACGTATGAAGGCTGGGGTTCGTACAACATTGTCATTCAGAGATGCTGAAAATCAAGATCCAGCCGACGATCCGTTAGAAGCTTCCTTTGTGGGATTTACCGATGAAGCGACTGACCCACTAGACGTGCCATTAAAGGTACAAAAAGGCAAATCTCCTACAAAGAGTTGGAAAATCATCAACTCATGATTATCTTCCTTCCTCACTCCAAGCTGCAAAGAAGAAGAAGAGGAGGGCCATAGTGGCCGTAACTGAACCAGCTACCACTAGGACAACACGATCCCAGTCAAAATAGATGGTTACTGGGACCTCTCTTGGAGTGGGTGAGACGACCCCTTCGTCGGCTCAGAAGCAAAGCAGAGCGTTCAAGAAGAAATTTGCGAAGAAGAACCAATAGCACCCATGCATCGGAAGCCTAGAAGGAAGTTGCTAGTAACCAGAGGAGATCGTCCAAGAGTTGGCTCTTCTTCCACTCTATCTGAACCAAAGACACCGCTACCTTCGCAACAAGATTTACCACTTCAAAAAGGTTTTTTTTCTTTAAATATTATCTTCGTATAATCATGTCTAATTGAAATTTCGACCACTAGAGAAGGGATTTCATAGTCAATTATCACCAAAATGACTATTCCAGTAACGGTGTTAGCTGCCGCAGGAATTATGATGTCATCTCTAACTCCAGGAATTCCAAAGACTACACTTCCTGAGGAGGAATTGCCTAATCCTGATGTCGCTATCCCTTCTGTAGCCCAAACTCCTACTCATTCTCAAGATGATCGAGAAATGATAGCGGCTCTTGAAGGTTGTGACTACGGTGATGTGTTTGAAGATGATTCTATAAGCCCCGTTGAAGGAGATCAAGCTTTAGTGGAAGTCCCACTAAATCAAGAGTTAACAGTCGGAGAAGACCAAACTGTTGCGGGTGAAGAGCACCCTGTTGTTGAGAAGGGGCATCTAAGTCTAAAAACTGATGAGCCTAAAAATAACGAAGATCGGATTATGGCTTCTGAAGATGTTGGGAATGATGAAAATCCTAACCCTATTGTTGCAGAGACTCAGACCCCTACTGATCAAGTTTTTGAAGTCAGGGATGTAGAAGAAACTGCCCCAACTGGACAAATGGAATCAGGGTAGCCATTTTTTATCAGGCGGTTCTGAAGCTGAAAGTAGTCACGCGGCTGTGTCCGAAACTACCATGGCCAGGCTCCGCTCTGATCTGGATATACCCTGCAAAACCCCATATGTATTGCCAAGATCAAGTAAAATTTTGACTTTTATTTACCTTAATTCCTTTGATAATGTTCTAACAATGGTGTATATTGATCGCAGAAGGACCTGTGGGAACGACTAGTTCGACAATGGCTCCTTTGGACAGAGGAACTCATGTAGGAGAAGGGAGTCCATCCCAGATGTCCAAATTCGGGTCTCCTGATGCACAATCTAAAGTACTTCCAACTGTTGTAGTAGTAGAAACTCGGATGGAAGTAGTAGCCACTCCAGGCGCTATAGCGACAAACAAATTTGTTGTGGCTTCTTTCACTAATGCCTTCTACACATCTTTGAGGCCTTTGGTTCAAAGGGTGATGGAGAGGGATGACGTTCCTTTTTCAACAGTCAAAAACCCTTCGTCCTATAATCGAAGGTATTCGTGTTTTTGGAGACCGAGATCTGGCAAGCTATTTGGAGCACGTTTTGGACGAGCTGGAGGAATCCATTAAAGTCTACAAGGATCTCCAAAGAGGAAATATTCGACAACTCGTGGATGCCGAATGTGATGCCATGGCTTGTGAAGCTGAAATGAATAAGGCTAATTTTGAATCCTTCTTGGTGGCTTTCTCTCGATGCTCCACAGAGATGGACACCCAGATTACTGAAACAGCCTCCAATTTTGAGTGTCACAAAACTGCAGCTACAGAGAAGAAAAAAGAAGTCCTTGATCTGGAAGTTGAAATTGCTCGGCTTCAGGAACAGCTCAAGACGGTTAAGCAGCATATAGAAGAAGAAACCCAACTGCACCAGGCTGCTGCAAGCCAATTGGATCTTTTAAAGCGTCAGAAGGATGAGTTTGTTCGAATTCAAAATGAAGAGATAGCCCGCCGGACGACCTCTCTACATCTCTTCGACCCAGTGTCTGGAAGAATCCAAGCTAGACAACAGGTGCTTGACTCTTGTGTCGAACGAGCTAAGGCTTTGGAGAAGCGGATCGCAGATCTTAGCACTCAGCCTCTAGAATAAAAAGATCCTAGTTGTTATCTTTTTTTTATATATGATGTATTTTAAACATTTTGAAACATCATTAATGAAATGATTTTTGTGGTTCCATTACTTGTTGCGTACCTTGTAAAAGATATAAGTAATAGAATAGAAAATATATTCAGAGATACTGGACGTGACATATTTCTTTGTGAAAAATAACAATATTTATTATATATGCTCAGAGGTAATGTTGACGTGGCAGAATATAATTCTTGGGATATTATTATTTCAAAAGACGACTTTATCAGAGGTAATATGGACGTGATAAGTCATTTAATATAGAAAATAGAATTCAGAGGTAATGTGGACGTGAATTCATTTTTCTATTGATGATCTTCAAGACAGCTGGGACTCAAAGACAGGATATCATGTCTAAAAAGATGATATCTGTGATAATACGAATTTATCATAAAGATAATATACCTTTTAAAACAGCTGGGTTTCAAAAGACATAATTGATGATTTGGATGGACTCCACTGGAGATTTTGAGTATTTATTATCTGTGGCTTTATTTACGAAAAAGTAAATAAACGATAATAAATATAGGTTCGTCCATGAGGTGAATAAAGACGAAAAGATTGATGAATGAATAAGCATGCCTTTTTGAGGAAAGGTCGCTTTGGTTCTCGAGACAGACAATGAATAAAGACCTCTTCATGAGATAAAAGGAGATAAAATGAACGAACATGCCTTTTCGAGGAAAGGTCGCTTCGGTTCCTGTGACAGACTGTTTTGGCCTTTCAGTCTATAAATAGTGCAAAACTTTTTGGAGAATGTTATCCACTCCTATTCTTTTATTGCAAATGTCTTCCGAAGATGTACCCAAGAAGGCTGAGATCATCTCGAAGATCAAAGCTGCTACCAACACTTCTTCTGACAAGCCTCCGCCGTCTATCCAGCCAGAAGTAGGAGAAAGCTCGGTTGTTCCTGAACAGAAGCAGGACATTCTCGCAAAACTGGTGGAACATGGAAGCACTGTCGAAGAAGATGCTCTGAGGAAGGCTGCCTGTGAACTACTGGTGTCATCAGACAATAATGTCTTCGAGCTTTTTACAAAATTTGTCTTCGATCAGGAGGGCTCTGGTCCTCGTTGATTTTTATGTATTTCCTTCTGTTTGAACTATTGCAATAAAAAGGAATTTTACTTACATCCTGATTCCCTGTGTTGATATCTTTTCGTCTTCAAACATAATATTTTTTGCGAAATTTTCCATTGATAGGTATCATGGTGACTCGACCATCCATACCAGTCAATTGATAAGCTCCGTTTGAGAAAACTTTGCTTATAATGTAGGGTCCTTCCTACTTTGCTTCGAATTTGCCTTTGCTTATATGCGTCATATTCATAGGATGTCTGACGGTTAGAACGAATTTTTCTTTTTGAAATGCTCGTACTTTGACTTTACGGTTGAAAGATTTTGATAGACGGGCTTGGTATAGCTCAATATGCTGTTGAGCTAGGAGCCGTTTCTCGTCAAGCGCTTCAACCTCCTGAAGTCGAAGACGATCATTATTTTCTCTTGTGAGTTCATTAGCAATTACAATCCTTAAGAAGGGGATTTGAATTTCTAATGGTAGGATAGCTTCGTAGCCATACACCAAGGAGAATAGTGTGCAACCCGTTGGAGTACGTATAGTAGTACGATAAGCCCATAGACATTCTCCAAGCTTTTCACTCAAATTTTTTTATTGGTAGAAACAATTTCTTGAGAAGCTTGATAGTTTTGTTAAATGCTTTAGCCAAACCGTTCACTGCAAGATTCTAGGCCATGGAAGCAACATTGTTGATTCTATTATCATCGCAAAATCGAGTAAATTTTTGATTGATGAATTGTGGTCCATTATCATGAACGATTCGTCGAGGAATGCCAAATCTGTATATCATATGACGTTTGATGAAGTTGACGACGCTGCTAGTCTTGACTTCAGATAAAGGTATGGTTTCTGTCCATTTCGAGAAGTAATCGGTTACAGCTAGTATAAATCGATATCCTCTAGATGACGGTGGATTGATAGGACCAATGACATCCATACCCCAAGCTTCAAAGGGCCATGATGCAGCAGCCGGATGAAGGAACTCCAATGGTTGATGGATGAAAATCTACATGAATTCGACAGGCTCGACATTTTCTTGCATATTCAATGACGTCTGATATCATAGTAGGCCAATAATAGCCCATACGCCGGATACGATCTTGTAACTTAGGACCAGGCTGATGTGTACCACATACCCCATCGTGGGATTCACGTAGTATTTGTTTTGCTTCATCTCCCGCAAGACAGCGTAAGAGTAGACCATCAAATGTTCTTCGATAAAGGGTCTTAGAAGTATGATTATAATAAAATCGGAGTGATCGCCTGCGGATTGTTGTAGCTTCTTTAGAATCTTCAGGTAAAATGTCATGTACCACAAAGTTAACGAAAGGTGCTCTCCAATCTTCACTAACGACATTGATTTTAGTTAAATTGCTGAACTCAATATTTGAGTTATTCTCAATGCAAAATAACTCTCTATTAGTGACGACAATCATCTGTTGCCTTTTCACTGGGATTGCTAACGCAACTGCCAGATTAGCCAATGCATAAGCCTCCGTATTACATGCCCGGTGTACATGTTCAATGAAGAAACCCTTGAACGATGTAGCCAGCCTAATTGCTGCTTCACGATATGGGACAAGATCTTGGTGCCGAACTTCATATGTGCCTCTAACTTGGTTAACAATCAGTTTAGAATCTCCATATACTTCAAGATATTCGATATCTAATTGTTTAGCCAATTGGAGACCAATGAGCAGAGCGTTGTATTCAGCCACATTATTTGAACGCGACTCATCTAAAGAATAAGCTCTTTGAATAGCCAACCCTTCTGGTGAGACGAGGACGATTCCAACTCCAGCGATAATAGCATCTTTTGGTCCGATTCTGGATGCACCATCAAAGAATAGATGCCAGGTAAGAATTTCTTCTGAAATCATATTGAAAGTTTTGTCTGGAATCTCGTCGTAGAGTTTAGACGTTTCGAGAATTGTATGAGTTTTGTCTGGAATCTCGTCGTCGTAGAGTTTTGTCTGGAATCCTCGTAGCTCTTTTAGGTTGCGTGGAGGACGCATCTCTTGAATGGCTTTGATTTTTTCAGGATCAACATGTATACCTTTAGAGGTAATAACGAACCCAAGAAATTTGCCACTGGAGACTCCCAGGAATGACTTGGTGGGATTTATCTTGAGTTGATGCTGGCGCATTAGGTCGAATATAGTTCTCAAGTCTTGAATGTGGTCTTCCTTTAGAAGACTTTTGACAGCAATATCGTCTACATAGCATTCAACCGTCTTTCGCAAATGATCACGAAAGATAGTACTCATGGCCCGCTGATAAGTTGTACCAGCATTTTTGAGACCAAACGGTATGACAGTGTAGCAATAAACTCCAAGAGGAGTACGAAAAGATGTATGTTTCTCATCTTCTAGATGCATCTTGATTTGATTATATCCTGAAAATCTATCCATAAAAGATATTCGTTCAAATTCGCAAGTATTGTCGATCATGACATCAGAGATTGGAAGAGGAAATTCGTCTTTGGGACAAGGTTCATTAAGGTCTCTGAAGTCGATACAGACTCGAACCTTTTCTGTTTTCTTCAAAACTAGGACAACATTAGCCACCCAGTCTGGATGTTGTTCTTCTCTGACGAGGCCACAAGCGATGAGTTTCTTGACTTCGGTTTCTATGGCGTCCATCATGTCAGGTCGAAATCGATGCTGTTGTTACTTGACTGGCCTTACATTTGGCAGAATGTTAAGTTTATGGGTAGCAATATGAGGATCTAATCCTGGCATATCTTCATTGTTGGCCCATTGGTCATATGGTCAAACTGATTTTAAAAATTGATCAAACTCTGTCTCGATATATGAAGCCAGTCAAGATGTATCAGACTCTTGGACATGATCAAGAATAGCTGTCTACACAAATCAAGACCGAAGCAATGTTTGCCTGTTCGAGTCTGTATTTCTTTGAGCAATGTATTTTTTATTTTATTGAGTCTAGGAATACGTTGTACACCGAGTCGTACTGGCAAATAGGCTATTCCAAATATTTTCAAAATGTCCTTAGTTTTGAAAAACATTCTTATTTACAAAAGCTTTCAAAAAGGTTTTCAAAAAGGTTTTCAAAAATCCTTAAAATCTAATTTTTAAAACCTAACCTAACCCTGACAGAACTCGGCCAGAATTCGGCTAGAGTTCGGCCAGAGTTCGGCCAGAGTTCGGTTAGTGGCCGTTTTGATTTTTGAAATCTTCTGAACTTGGTCCTCCTGCAGTTGCGGATTGACCGAGATTTTCTCATAGAGTTCTGTCCGAATTCTGCTAGAATTTTGTCTTTGGAATTCCTATAAACAGAGAAGGATTTCAATCATTTCAACTCACTCATTTACTTTCAATCTTCTCTCTAACTAAAGCTTTCAGTCTTCCAAAGAGTTTTCTTGAGCTTTAAATTTCAGATCCCAAGCCAATTACAATCCTCTAGTCGATTTACCAGTGCGGTGCGGTCTAGAAGTTTCTGAGAGATTGTAATCAGAAGGCTTGATTGAAGAATACCTCTTCACAATTGAAGTTGGACGAGTTCTTTGTATCAAAGCTCGCGTTGTAGAAGTTGCAAGGACTTCGTAAGAAAATTTGTGATTTTTCCAATAGTGGATTCAACTGGTAGCAAGAGTTCTACCGACTGGATTAGTCCTCAACAGAGGAAAACCAGTATACATCGCTGTCTTTGCGTTTGCATTCTTATCTCTGCCTTTACTTTACTTAGTTGTGATTATTATTCTGTGATCTTGCTGCTAACATTTTTTAATTAGCAATATTCTGCTGCCAACTCTATTCACCCCCCCTCTAGAGTATTGTGCTTTACGATTTCGTTCCTACAATTGGTATCAGAGCGGGTGTTACAGGTAAAGCAAGCTAACATTACAATTATTTATTCATTTAATTAATTATTATATAGATCACAGCACAACACATGGCAACTGTGAAATTCATAAGTGAAGGCCAGGCCACAAACAGACCTCCACTGTTTGAGGGTACGAACTATACCTATTGGAAAACACGGATGAGTTTCTTCTAGAAATCTCTTGACTTTGATTTATGGTCTATTGTTATTGATGGCTATCAAAAGCCACCTCGTATAAATGTTGATGGAGTTCTAGTTGAAAAACCCCATAATAAATATACAGAGGAGGAAAAGAAAAAGGCCAGTCTTGACGCACGTGCTATTAACGCTTTATTTTGTGCTTTAGACAGACCTGAATTTAACAGGGTATCTATCTGCACAACGGCTAATGAAGTGTGGAAGCTTCTTGAAGTCACACATGAAAGCACGACTCAAGTCAAAGAATCAAAGGTCAGCAGACTTACGCAAGAGTATGAGGTGTTCAAGATGAAGCCCAACGAAACAGTTACTCAGATGTTCGAAAGATTCTTGGATATTGTAAATCCTTTGTCCTTCCTAGGCAAAGAGTACAGTAACCATGAAAAGACTCGTAAACTCCTGCGAGCACTTACGAAGAACTGGATTCCAAAGGCTACTGTGATCATTGAAGGAAACGACCTCACAACTATGTCCCTCGAAGTACTCATGGGTAAGCTACTCACTCATGAACTGGAGCTATAAGATTTTGAAGAGCCTGCACCAAAGGAGAAGACGATCGCTTTCAAGGCTCAGCACAGAAAAGCTGCTGAAGGTGATTCAGACAGCAGTGAATCTGATGCTGAAGATCAAGCACTCCTAGCAAGGAAATTCAAAAGATTCATGAGATATGAGAAGAAAGCCAAAGAAAACAATAGCAGCAACAACTGGTATCAAGATGATGCTGTCTGCTATGGTTGCAAGAAGAAGGGACACATGAAGAAGGATTGTCCTACAAACTCATCATCAAGCAAAAAGAGCAACAGGTATGAAAAAGGGAACCTGAAGAGATCAACATCTCGGAGATATGCCAATACCAGCATATGGCATGAAAGTGAAGCCAGCGACTCAGAAGATGAACAATCAGAAGACGCTGCAAATGTATGCTTTATGGCATCCGATCAGGTACCTACTGAACCTGTAGTTGATACATATGATGACTTCACCTTTGAGCAATTAGGAGATGCCTTCAGTGAACTTATAAGTGATTACAGGAAACTGCGTAGCAAATATCAGACCTCTAAGAAGATACTCAAAGAGTACAAAGGAGAAATAGGAAGATTTACCGACCTACTAGCTGAGGTTAGAAATAATGTTAGTGAGTCTGGTGAGCTTTCCTCTATTAAGCTCTTATTACACGAGACTACCAAGTCATCTGAAGAGAAAGACAAAGTTATTGACCAACTCAAAGAAGAACTTTCTATAGAGAAGAAAAGTCTTTGATGTGCACAAATCAGAATGGAAACACTCACTTCTGATTATACTAAGTTGTATGACACTTCCAAAAGATTGGAAATTAGGTTAGAAAAATAGCCTGAGACTGCTGCTTCCTTCCCTAACACGTGTCACTTACAAAAAAATTGGAACATTCCCAAGCCAAACACTGTCAGACCTAACCCTATCAAACCTTTACCCAAAAAGGTTAAGCCCAAACAGGATTATAGGTATGCTTTCTTCTATACTAGAAAACCTAAACCTACCAACCATGCACACCACTCAGCTTTCAACACTCGACATGCACAATGTCATTATTGTGGCCTCATTGGTCATATTTCATCTGCATGTAGAATCAGAAAGCTTGTTAATTTAAATATTTATGCTTGGATACCAAAGGCTAACATTTCAGGACCCTACAAGAAATGGGTACCAAAAGTTTTATCTGCAAACTGTTTTGTAGGTGGAACACCTTTCACATGCTAGAAGCAAATGGATCCTCGACAGCGGTTGCTCACGGCATATGACCGGTGACGCTACACTATTTGCAACACTATCGAAGAAAAAGAAGGAAGGCTATGTCTCCTTTGGTAATAACTTGAAAGGGTATATTATTGGTATCGGTGATGTTGGTAAGTCTCCCTATCCTGTTATTAAAGATGTCTGTCTGGTTACCGAGTTGAAACATAATCTACTCAGCATAAGTCATTTGGCTGATCATGGTTATGGCATCAACTTTGGCAAAGACAAATGTACTATAGTTGATAGCTCAACTGGTAGTACTATCTTTGAAGGTATCAGGGAAGACAACATATATGTTTTCTATTTGTTGGAAGAAACTAACATTTCAGGTAGATGCTTAATGGCTAAAAGTGATGAGAGTCATCTGTGGCACATGAGACTCGGTCACACAAATATTGACACAATATCAAGATTATCCACAAAGAAGCTAGTACGCGGTTTACCGGACATAACATTCAAAAAGGATTCGGTATACAGCCAATGTGAAAAGAACAAAGCTACCAGATCCACATTCAAGTCAGTAAACGCAGTTTGTACTACTAGACCTCTACAATTACTTCATATGGACTTATTTGGTCCTAGCAGAGTTGCTAGCCTCGGAGGTAAACTATATGCTTTTGTAATTGTAGATGATTTCTCTAGATACACGTGGGTATACTTCTTGACACGCAAGAATGATACATTATCCAAATTTGTCGCCTTTTGTAAGAAAGTACAGAATGAAAAAGGTTACATAATCACTCGTATAAGAAGCGATCATGGTGGCGAATTCGAGAATGCAGAGTTTGAGCAATTTTGTGACACACACAATTTTGTACACGAGTTCTCCTGTCCTAGGACTCCACAACAAAATGGAGTTATGGAACGTAAGAACATAACTCTATCCGAAATGGCCAGAGTAATGTTAAACCAGTTTAGTCTACCCAAATATTTCTGGGCTGAAGCTGTCAATACAGCTTCTTTTGTTCTCAATAGAGTTCTAATTCGACCCAAATCGAAGAAGGCTCCATTTGAGTTATGGTTTAATGAATTCCATCTATTTCATATTTTAGAATATTTGGTTGTAAATGTTTTATTCTTAATACAAAAGACAATTTGGGAAAGTTTGACGAAAAGGCCGATGAAGGTATATTTTTAGGTTATGCGGCCAAGAGCAAAGGATACAAAGTCTTCAACAAACGAACCATGATCATCGAAGAGTCAATCAACGTCACTTTTGATGAATTGAATCAAATGACTATCGATGACAATGACGAAGATCCAACTGTACCAAGCTCAACAACAGCTGATTCTCAACCAAGCTCGGCACTAGCTGATCCTCCTAGAGAAGATCCAGGAACCAGCTACCTTCAGAGTCTGCCGAAAAGATTAAAATTTACGGCTGATCATCCAAAGGATTTGGTAATTGGTGACATTACCAAAGGTGCAAGTACTCGTACATCCAGTAGAGATATTGTTTCTAATGTTGCATTTATTTCACAGCTAGAACCCAAAACTATTGATGAAGCAAGTAGTGATAGTTTTTGGATATATGCTATGCAAGAGGAATTAAACCAATTTGAACGGAATCAAGTTTGGGAACTTGTTCCCAAGCCTATTGATCGTCCGGTCATTGGCACCCGTTGGGTATTCTGAAATAAACTAAATGAGAATGGTTTAGTGACTCGTAATAAGGCTCGACTCGTAGCTCAAGGATACAATCAAGAAGAAGGTATCGACTACGATGAGACTTATGCCCCAGTTGCGAGATTAGAATCCATTCGCATGTTATGTCCATTTGCATGTTTTCATAATTTTAAATTATTTCAAATGGATGTCAAGAGTGCATTTTTAATGGTTTTATAAAAGAAGAAGTTTTTGTAGCACAACCTCCAGGTTTCACAGATTTTAAAAATCCTGATCATGTTTTCAAGTTGAAGAAAGTTTTGTATGGTTTGAAACAAGCCCCTCGTGCTTGGTATGATCGTCTAAGCTCTTTCCTACTTGATAACAATTTTTCAAAAGGCAAGGTTGACACTACACTTTTTATTAAATCCTTTAATGGTAAGCTTCTTTTAATACAAGTCTATATAGATGATATCATATTTGGATCTACTGATGAATCTCTATGTCAAGAATTTTCTAAGTGTATACAGAATGAGTTTGAGATGAGCATGATGGGAGAGCTGAAATTCTTTTTTGGACTGCAAATCAAACAAACTGACAATGGGACGTTCATAAATTAAGCCAAATACACAAAAGATTTGTTAAAGAAGTTTGACCTGGACAATGTCAAACCTATTGGCACTCCGATGGCAACTTCAACAAAGCTTGATATTGATGAACAAGGCAAGCCGGTCGACACACGTAAGTATCGAGGTATGATCGGTAGTTTACTTTATTTAACTGCTAGTCGTCCAGATATTATGTTTAGTGTTTGCCTGTGTGCACGTTTTCAAGCTAATCCAAAGGAATCACATCTGTGCGCAGTTAAGCGTATCTTTCGATACCTTAAGGGCACTTCTTCTGTTGGCTTGTGGTATCCCAAAACTAACTCCTTTGACCTTACTGGTTATTCGGATGCAAATTTTGCTGGATGCAAAGTTGATAGAAAAAGTACCAGTGGCACATGTCATTTCTTAGGCAAAGCTTTAGTCTCATGGTTTAGTAAAAAGCAAAATTATATAGCCTTATCAACAATAGAGGCTGAGTATATCGCCGCAGGACGTTGTTGTGCTCAGATTTTGTGGATGAAACAAACCTTGGAAGACTATGATTTATTTTATACACATATTTCCATTTTCTGTGATAACACGAGCACTATTAATTTGACTAAGAATCCTGTATGTCATTCTCGTACTAAATATATCGAGATTAGACATCATTTTCTTAGAGATCATCATCAAAATGGAGATATTGACCTTGTATACATAGATACTGAGAATCAATTAGCTGACATTTTCACAAAACCTCTAGCAGAAGATCGTTTCAATTATTTACATCGAGAATTAGGAATTTTGGACGTCAATAATGTTAATTGATTTTATTTTATGATTTTAATTTAATATACAAAAACTGTGTTAGAGACAAGCCAATAAAGAGTCTGTCTGTCACCACAACTACGGTTGAAGCAAAGTGGTACTTAAGAGTTTCCCGGTGAACCTCCGCCAGCTGGGACAGTACTCCTACAGCTAATCTAAAACAGTCGCTGTGTAATGATATTTAATCTATAAAATAATATTAATTATGTTAATTGAAGGTTGAAATTACTAATCTTTGAATTAAATATTTGAAATGAGCCAATGAAAAAGAAAGTGTTCCAAACCAAACCCAGGCGAATTCGGCCAGACTTTGGACCGAATTCGGCCCGAGTTCGGTTGAAGGTATCAGGTTATATAACCAGAACCCGAGAGCCTTTCTTCCTCATTGCTTCCAAACCACATCAACAGCAGCAGCAGCCGCACGAGAGAACCCCCAAACCCTAGTTCTTCACCACCCCTTCTCTTCCAATCTAAGTGGTGAAATCAATCCAAACTTTGGATTCGTGCGAAGTTCATCATTCTCTACAACATACTCAATTCTCGGGAGGTATAACTCCTTATTTCCCCTCCATTTAATTTCGTGCTATTTTCTTATTATTGCACAAATGGCACCTAAGGGATTTAACCCCTTCAAGAGGAAGAAGACAACCAACCCAAGTGAGAAAGGTTCATCTTCGAATCCACCCACTAATTCCCTCTTTTTGCCAGTCCAATCTAGCGATGGCGCGTTCGACGGGTTTTACTTTCAAACCTTAGACCAAGCCCTACTGTGGTATGGAGATTTTTCTATGAGATCCATATGCACAGGCGCTCCCATCAAGTGGACTGTATTTCCAGAACACCGACCTTTCTTTGAGGTATTAGGGTTACAGCATTTTGTTAAACTCTGTTTTCCCGTAGCAACAAATGCCATTAGACTGTTTTACTGCAATATCATATTAAAACTTTTGATGTAAGCACACGTGTTGGAGGATTAGATATCAATTTCAATGATGTTCTCTTAGAGGAGATCCTTGGTATTCCCAACGAAGGTGAACCGCTGGTTGATATCACTGAGTTTGATTTCTCCGAAGGTACGATACTTACCAGTTTTAAAGCTGAACTTTGTGCACCTGATAGAGTTCGCTCTGGAAAGTTTAAGGCAAACAACTTGAACTTGTTTAATTATGAATTGCACCGTATCATTTACTCCATTCTCCTTCCGAAATCTACTTCGAAGGATGATGTCACTTCTCTTGAATTATCTGCTATGTATCACATTCTTAAGGGGATTCCATTTTTTGCCCCTAAGACCATCATTCAGATGATGGGACGTTGTCGTGCAAGAGATAGAAATCTCTCTTATGCGATGATTCTTCTACGCATCTTCCAGCATTTCGATATTGACTTATCTACTTGTGCTCAAGACCCTGAGCCCAAGGTTCTCAAGTTATCTCGTCGCAGTATGACTGCATCTGCTCCTCCTACTGCTCCTGCTACTGCTCCACCTCCTCAGCAGTATGCTATGACATTTGAGGGCATACACCAGCACCTTTCAGATTTGCACGTCTCTATGACGGACATGGCCCACGAACGTGAGTTCCGCGACGTCACCCGTTATCAGGCGATTGCAAATTCCTTAGCTGATCTTCGTTTCGCCCAGACTGGACATTCAGCCGGTTCCATTCCTAGAGATCCAGCTTTCTCTGGTTACCGCTGTGAGGATGAGGCTGTTCATGCCTACTTTCAGCCCGATAACGCATATGATTGGTACCGTTCTGACCGTGCTCCTCCTCGAGACTATGTCGGTGAGTTTTACACTGGCGCTCCTCCTCACCCTTCTGGCGCGGGTACCTCTGCAGCTGGTCCTTCTGGACATGCTGGTCATGCTGATACTGATGATGATGATGATGAGGAGTTATGATATGTTAGTTGATATTTGATACTTAGACATTATCTACTGTATACTTGGAAATGCTCCGACATTCCAAGTTTTTCTATCTTTTTAGACTTTATTATCAGTATTTCTTTGAGGACTTGTACTGGATTATTTTATTGATGTCATCTGAACATCTTTTTATCTTTATGAGATGCGTTGTTTATGGTTCACATCAGTTTATTTACTTATCTATAGTATTTTTATTTGCTTCTTTATTATAAACTGTCTAAGAACAAATACATGCCTGTGATGTCATTATATTTTCTTTCCTATTTCTATCATTTATCGTGATTATTTTTTTGTGTTTCTTCACTGTTTGTTATTTATGCATTGATTGCGGGGGAGTTTCTCTCTTTTGCAATTATTTTGCTAAGTGACAACGGGGGAGAAAAATAAAGATCTAACATTCTTTTGAGAAAATGCAGGACATGAACAATTTCTGATTTTATTTCAAGCTTTAATGCATATCATTCATAGTTTGTCAATTATCAAAATGGGGGAGATTGTTGGCCCATTGGTCATATGGTCAAACTGATTTTAATAATTGATCAAACTCTGTCTCGATATATGAAGCCAGTCAGGATGTATCGGACTCTTGGACATGATCAAGAATAGCTGTCTACACAATTCAAGACCGAAGCAATATTTGCCTGTTCGAGTCTGTATTTCTTTGAGCAATGTATTTTTTATTTTATTGAGTCTAGGAATACGTTGTACACCGAGTCGTACTGGCAAATAGGCTATTCCAAAATGTTTTCAAAATACTTTTAAAATGTCCTTAGTTTTGAAAAACATTCTTATTTACAAAAGCTTTTAAAAAGGTTTTCAAAAAGGTTTTCAAAAATCCTCAAAAACTAATTTTTAAAACCTAACCTAACCCTGACAGAACTCGGCCAGAGTTCGGCCAGAGTTCGGTTAGTGGCCTTTTTGATTTTTGAAATCTTCTGAACTTGGTCCTCCTGCAGTTGCGGATTGACCGAGATTTTCTCATAGAGTTCTGCCCGAATTCTGCCAGAATTCTGTCTTTGGAATTCCTATAAATAGAGAAGGATTTCGATCATTTTAACTTACTCATTTACTTTCAATCTTCTCTCTATCTAAAGCTTTCAGTCTTTCAAAGAGTTTTCTTGAGCTTTAAATTTCAGATCCCAAGCCAATTACAATCCTCTAGTCGATTTGCCAGTGCGGTACGGTCTAGAAGTTTCTGAGAGATTGTAATCAGAAGGCTTGATTGAAGAATACCTCTTCACAATTGAAGTTGGACGAGTTCTTCGTATCAAAGCTCGCGTTGTAGAAGTTGCAAGGACTTCGTAAGAAAACTTGTGATTTTGCCAATAGTGGATTCAACTGGTAGCAAGAGTTCTACCGACTGGATTAGTCCTCAACAGAGGGAAACCAGTATACATCGCTGTCTTTGCGTTTGCATTCTTATCTCTGCCTTTACTTTACTTAGTTGTGATTATTATTCTGTGATCTTGCTGCTAACATTTTTTAATTAGCAATATTCCGCTGCCAACTCTATTCACCCCCCTCTAGAGTATTGTGCTTTACGATTTCGTTCCTACATTCATAACTCCAAGCGAATACATCAATGTATTCCTTAATGAGTTGGATCAGTTCTTGTTTATCCACTTCAGGGAGGCTTTTGCTGACGAATATTGGTTTTGGAAAAGTTTTATCTCCAACATCGACTTGAACCAACTGATCTTCGGTAGGTGGCTCACGTTGCTCGAAGCGAAGCTCCTATTGAGTATCCATCCTTTGTGCCCAAGGATCAGATTCAGAGGCTTCGGCAAAGTCTTCGTCGTCTTCTGAGAACTCGACAGTTACTATATAGGAAGATAGAGTCACTCGATGGACGTACCCTACACTGGTATCTGAATCCCATAAAACATAATCAGAAGAGTTAGATCGTTCTTCTTCATCGGATTCAGAGGCTTCTGGTGTCGGAATTGGCGAGGTATAACCTAATCCCCGCTTCTTTTTGCTGTAATATTGTTGTGAGTTTCCTTTTGGAGCAGGAATACGAATATGAGTTCGCCTTTCTTTACCACCATTAAGACCAGCTTTAAAATTATAGCCCATCTTTTGAATGATATCTTTTGATTATTGACTATAATGACGTAGTTGAAGTCTCCCGTTATCGTAATTTTTTTCTTCACTATCGGGCATGATCTTCTGTTCTGTTCCTTTACTAAAAAGTATTGGAAGTTCATCTTTCTTCCTAGAAGAAACTAAGAAGAAGGAGTCCTGCATTGGTTCGAGCAATACTTCATCTTGGAGAGGTTGAACTGTTCCGATGGTAAGTGGTTTGAAGTTATCTAGCATTTTCTAAATAACATCGAGTATAATAAAAAATATCAGTATACTGTAAAGGAGATGCTACTTTAATGATTTGTACATTATCATTTACAATAGGATTTTTAGCCTTAATAGAAGGCTTAGTAAGGTTGATAACTAGAGGAGGAGAGAAAGGATTCTTGGCCTTAACAGAAGGCTTAGGAAGGTTGATAACCAGAGGAGGAGTATCAACCCCTTGACCAATTTTTCCTCTTATTTATTAAATTATTACCATTCGTTATTGTCTCATTTACTTGTTATATTTTTTCTCTTTACTTAAATACCAATAGAGGATCAAACGGATAATATAGGAAATGGCATGGGCCTTAGTGCAAATGTCATTAATTCAAAATATTCCCTTTTACAACCGAACATTCAACCCCTGTATATGAATTCGTTTTGAATTCAAACAACCCTCACATAAGCCTTAGATAAGAGCAAATCAATTCTTCCTATCTCCTCCAATCCGATCATACATTAGTATATAGAGGGAGGATTGTAACCAACCCCGAAACCCCTCTACAAACCCTAGAAGCTCTGCCGTCCTCCCTGTTCCTTAAGACGAGAAAGTAGCCTCGAAGTATTGCAGAGAAGTGGCAATTAAATTCTTCAATAGGTAATCTTCTATCCTAAAATTTATGATTTCCTATTTAGAATTTAAGGTGTGATTGATAAGCGTTCGATTAGATTACTATGAGAAATCTACCGAGATAACCATGGTTTGAAGGGGGTATTCCCTGTACTCGTATGTCAAACAAGACACAGACACATGTAGATACTGTTGTTTCCCACAAAAGCTGTTGAATGTAGATTACACGCATGTTTCAGTAAACTATAGAACTGGATTGTTCAGAACTCATAGAAGAATAAGAAATGGTGAAAATAGTCGATACAGGACACCATATTGCCTGGATGGGTTAACTCGAAATCTAGGTCGCTGTTCTGATGAATGATGTGTTCCTTGTAGATAATAAATCATCACAAATCAATTAGGAGTCCTGTGTAGATTATGGGTACTGTTGTTCAAGTTGGCCAGTTATATTGTGAGGCAGATTATACCATTTTGTTGTTCAGTACAGGAAGTTACGGTGGCATAAATTGTTGTACTAAAATTATATAATGCAAGGACCAGTCGAATTAGGCATTATAGCACATATCAGTTGCATAGGTAGGTTAATGGCATACTCGAGAAAGATGCAGGTGGATCAGAAAATAGAGGGTATCAATGAATGCCATGTTGGGTTGAAATATCAGATTATCCATCCTAGTAGCTACTGACACCTTGATATCATAGTTGCCAAACCCATAGGCAGTTGTGCCTATACAATGCAGGGGAAACCTGGAACCAATGAGTACTGCGGTCTCGTGTCAAGATGGTGTAGGCAGAGTATCAAATTTTTCTTAAATGTTCAAATGTTGTATAGATGAAGGGAAAAGGGGTAATAGCACAACTAAGCACTATTTGTTGCTGCTGCTATTGATGATTCTCATTTACCCTTCGTTTAGACTACATGACTAGAAGTAGGTACCACTATATTTCCTGAGTACATCATAGTACTTTGAGTACCTGTAGTATCCGGATACAGGGGGTGCCAACTGTGATGGAAATACAAGAAAAAGCAATTGTTCTGGATCTGGTTTCATGTTTGTATTTTGGCACATTATGTTTAAGATATATTTATAGTCTTATTTGAGTTTGTGTTGACATTAAAGGTACTTAATAAGAAGAGTGCCAGGGTTCTGTTCTCCATATATATATATCTCTCGATAAAGCCAGTAGGATGTGGGTTCAGATGGTTTGAAGGACCAGGGTTCATATACCTTATAGATATCAGTTAGATAACTGGTTGGATAAACATGTATCCTGGATACATGAAAACGCAAGGGGATGAGTGTCCTAAGGACAATGTTAGTCATAAAAAAAGAAAGTACCATGGAGGGACTAGTGGCAAAGACAATTGGAGCAAGGGTGTACAGTGATGAGAATTCAGGTGATTGTATATACAATACAGATAATTAGATCATTGGGTTCAGCTAGAAGCAACACCAGAACAAATGGATGTAATACACAGCCCTGTGACCCCAAATGGTTAGCTTAGCAGAGTATGGGTCTTCCCAATGTTCTGTTAATAGGAGTTAGGGTGCTAGATACCTAGTATATAGGCTAATAAGAGTCCTATCTGGTTTGAAGGTATGGTTCTAGGCTTATCTTGTAGAGGAGCTAAGGTGTATCCAAAGGGTAACCATGCAACACATATACCTATGAGTAAAATAGAGGGAGGTAAGTTGAAAGGTGAGCATTCTAGGTAGAGCTTTAGTTTGTCTAGACATGGGAAAGGTGTATCCTGGAACATCACTTGTGCATTAAGAATGAGTAGATAGGCTATTCCTGTTTTTAGTTTGTGAATTGATCATTATAAATTATTAAATAGGCTACTTGGATCTCGATTCGGATTTGTTCCGTGCAACAGCTCAGGACCACAGGCAAGTATACCTTGCCTTTTTTTATGGCTTATTTACATGCACTATCTTTTTATTATCCAGTTTTTCTATCATGCATTGCTGACATGTGTTTTTCATACCATGATAGCATTTTACTTCGTTGATACATAGCCCTTGTTCACAGTTAGTCTTGTGTTTTATTGAACGTGTTCACACTTGTGTCTTGATTGAGTCGTGTCATGGGTCGAGGAGTTATAAACTGAACTGCTATACCTTCTTGTCTTGAAATCTTGAAGCTAACTTGCGAGTCTACATTAGGGGCGAGGGTTATTAGCATTTGGGTCCACACCTGCGAGTCCACACTAGGGGCGAGAGTGATTCTTGAAGCTAACATGCGAGTCCACACTAGGGGCGAGGGTTAGTAGCTAATCAAACCTGCGAGTCCACACTAGGGGCGAGGGTTTGAGTATTCGATTTGGTTATCCGTTGACATCTTGTCATGAGTTCTCTCATCATTGTTCAGCAGTTCATTTATGCGTAGTCAGTTCACTGGTTCGTGCACCTTTATTTCTTTTGTTCTATTTTATTTCTGAATTTTCTCCATGTATGATAAACTGTTAGAAAGGCTCATTTTTATGTATCTTTTTAGTCCTCTGAGAACCTGATGATCTCTTCAGGTTAGTCGAGTTTGAGCCAGGGCAAACGAGCAGTTGTGAGCCAGCATCAGACCATGGTGCCTTTGCAGTTGAGGTTGTTATTTGAATTTTAGTTTAGACTCAGTTAGTTATTTCATGTATTGTTTTATTCCGTCTATTGGTAGTGGATTTGCGTCCACCGGACGTGACCTGATTCTTGCAAACAATCAGTTATATTCTTTATTGTTCAGTTTCATGTTTTATTCATTAATCTTGGTTGTGTCTTGATTATTCTATAGATGAGATATAGATTTCCAAGTGATTCTAGATTCAGTGACTTATGATTTATAGACAGCGCTTTACCGCCGACACTGCGACGTAGGCTGGGCTTGGACACGCTTCGTATCCAAAATACGGGTGCGGGTCGTGACAAGAAGAAAGATAAGGTTTATTACGACGAAGGTCGATAATAAGAGGCTCAGAAGAGGTGAGCTCTCCTTGTTCCCTTTCTACAGCAGGAAGCTATTTGTTATGAGAGGAAAGATGGATAGTCAACGCCTAAGAAGAAGAGGGACGAGTAGTACATCCTTTAACGTGGATTATGAGAACATCTTTTGAAATATCCTTCTGATCTTCCTCACTATCCATCGCTAATACAACCTTCATGAATTCTTCCTTGTACATCCGAGAATCAGTACAATATGCTTCAATGCCTTTGAAAGGATTTAGGTCAGCTACTTTCTTTTGGACCTCTCTATTAATATTTACATATTTCAAACATTGGTGTAGAGTGGATGGTACAATATTATGCTCATATAGAAAGGGTCTTCCCAGTAAGGCATTATAAGAGCCATGATTGTCGATCACATAGAAAGTAACCTTTGTACGAAGATTGCCAATTTGAACTTTCAGGCGAATCTTTCCCAAAGGTTCACTTCTTCCGGAATTAAATCCCAAGATTGTCGTGATGGTTGTTGAAAGATTATGTAAAGGAATCTTTAAGGCATCTAGTAAAGTCTTTGGCATGATGCTGAGCGCAGGCCCAGGGTCGATCAAGATGCGATCAACCTTCATAGTATCGACATATCCTGTGAAGTAGAAGGGTCGGTCATGACGATTATCTTCCAGCAACATATCATCTTGTGTAAAGGTGATGTTGGGCATCAACTCCATCATACTATGACAATGAAAGCAAGTTATAGGCTCCTCCTCTGGCTTCTTGAGGAGTGCTAGACAAGTATCAGCTTGCATCAAGGCTTCACTCAATGTCTCTCGAGTTTCTTTTGAGAGACGCAGTAGTTCAAAAATTGATAACCTTACCGGAGAATTAGCCAGTTGAGCCAGTATATCAAAGTTATATGGCTTCTCGAGTCCTAGAACTGGAGTCTTCTTCAATACTTTGTCAAAGCGAACATGCTGCTTTCCTTTGTCAGCTGTCATTGGTTTAGAAGGAGTTGGTTCCACTGGAGGTGATGAAACTAGTGGAATATTGACAGCAGGAGAAGATGATGCTGGAGGAGTCTCTGGAGCTAGAGCAAGGTTCTCCTGGCCTTCTGAATAATCTCTTAGGTAAATTTTTCCAGACCTGGTACCAGTTAAGGCCTCTTCCTCGGATACAGGCCTTCAAAAGCTACCATATTGCAACTTTTTGCCTGGGTCCTGCTTCTGGAACGTTTCTTTTGACAAGATAAAGAGTTCGTCCTGTAACCCAAACCAACCCAAGATTTGTTATGTGAAAGGCATAGAGATTGAGGTACTGGAGAACCTTTTCCATGATTCAAGCTGGGAGCTCTTTGTAGATCATATCCCATCTTTGTCATTAGTTCACGGAACTGTGGACTATATAGATGAAATGCTGGTTGATATTTGGCTTTTGGCTTTGACAGTATTGTCTCAGAAGGAGAGAAAGAAGAAAGATCTGCAGCAGAAGTGAAAGTGGTAGTTATAGGTGGAGGATAATATTCACCCAACGAAGTCATGTGATATGACTTGTATTTGGTTGCTTTCTTGAACTTTATGGATGAAGAAGGTGCTTCAAAGTCAGCCACCAAATCAGGATGAATCCATATAATCTCCCCTTATCAGTAGACAAAGGAACAAGAGCATCAGTTCGGGCAGGTGGAAGATTAACAATCTCCAATATGGTTCTCGGGATGGGAATGACGCCGTCCTGCATAAGTTGAGCAGGAAAATCACCAAACTGTAGAGAGACGACATTAGCTGTTACAGTCTTTTCATCTTGTTAGAGAGTAATTGTGCTAGAATTAATCATCTCCTGGATCTTGCCTTTAAGCACATAGCATGCTCGAGTCAGATGTCCGATAAATCTGTGGTAAACACAATATTTGGGGTGGTCAGTTTTACCCACTTTATCTGGCCGTTTTGCCTCTGGCAGTTGAAGTTTATTGCTCTTGATAGACAGTCAAAGATACTCATGACATCATCTTCATCAAAAGAATATCCTTCTTTCGGACGTGGTACCTTCTGTGGTGGTACCGTTGGAGTAGGTGTTGATTGCCCTATGTTTACGGCTAAAGTTTCTTTGCCTTTGACATTGATAGCCAAAGTCTCTTTACTCTTGCGGTTGTTCTGACGGCCATTATTATTAGGTGTAGCATGTTCATCTTTGTTAAGATTGGGTATCTAAATACCAAATTGTTTGAACTTGTCAGCACTTTCTTCTGCCGCTTTAGCATTCACTATGAATGAAGGCCAATTCTGGAACCGTGTCGATCCGGTCCACATGCTGATTATAGGCAACATGTTTGATTTGCAAGTGTCTATAGTCAGAGCATCTGGAGTTCTAAGAGGCATTTTGAGTGCCTCACGGCGGAATCGTTCAATGAACCTTTCAGTTGTTTCATTGTGTCGCTGTTTAATTTTAAGTAGAGCAGACATAGTCATGTCATTTGTTCCCTCATAAAATTATTCCAGGAATATTTGTTTGAATCCAGAGAAAGAGGTTATACAACCATCTGGCAAACTACTGTACCAGTCGTAAGCTGTACTTGCTAAACATCCGACAAACACTCTAGTGAGTAGAGCGTCATTTGGCTGGAGTTGATCAGTCAGTACCCCAAAGTGATTGAGGTATTAACTTGGCGATGTGATGCCATCAAACAACATAATAGTAGAGGGTTTATACTTGGGGAGAAATTGGACTTCTTTCCATTCTATGGGATAAGGCTGTTAATCCCAAGTTTCTGCAAGCCGTCTTTCTGTTTGAAAGCTTTAAATTGAGTACGTAAAAGTTTTACGGCCTCATTGGTATATCCTGATGATTGTGGAGGAGTGGATTGATTTGATATGTTAGGAGGGAGTACTGCATGATAAGTATCACCCCAGCACCAGATTGGCTTGGAATAGCCTGTGCAGGTATGGAAGCGGTGTGAGGAGACTGTACCCCCAAATCATTATTGATGGGAGCTGGTGTTGTTACAGGTTCTTGAGTCGGAACCAGATTCATAACTGGTGGAATCGTATGTTGTGCCATAATCACAACATGCATGTCTGTCATCATCTCAGCCATGTTCTTCAAACTAAGCCTCCAAAGCAGCAATTCTCTGCTCTTGATTGTTAGAACTGGAAGCATCTTGATCTTCTGTGGCGACATAAGCAGTCACTTCTATAACCATTGAAGACGAGCTAGTGGAGAAGAAGGTCCTTTCGGAACTTTCACTATCAGCATCAAAGTCATATAAGGAATCACCCCCACAATAAGTGATAGGGATGGCCTATTGACTGAGAGGATCTTGGTTGGAATCAAGAAGGTTCCTTTGACCAATTGTTTCTTGGTCAGAAGGAAGATTCCTTTGACCGATTGTGTCTTGCCTTCTTGATCTAGTATATTGGCATACTCCGCTGGATTCATGAATCTGATCTAAGTATTGTTGACTGAGATTGCGGGATGCATTACGTCTTGGGCATTTTCTATCCCTAGTGCTTCGAGATGCCATATTGACAGAAGCGTAGAATGGTTCATCTTCGTCCACTAGGATAGGTACATGAGTCTGAACATAGTTCAAACGGTCAAAGACAGACCACTTGGCTGACTGACAGCTGTAGAAGCATGGTAAATATGGAGTTCATGCAGATCACAATTTGTCGCATATATACTTTGGGCCAAATTGGTCCGCATAAAGGAGAGCCGCATGACATATTCAACACCCTATGCGGCCCATCGACAACCAAATTGATTCAAGCCGTAGAAGAAAGATATGCGGCCAAGTTGATCAGTTCGTCTGATAAAGTTGACAAAATCTGTCAAAACTGACAAAAACGACAGTTCTGACACTCTGACGAAAAAGATAAGACGTGAGACGTGAGCAGACAAAATGTCATTCATGCGCTTTCATGGGGCCAGAAGGAGTGTTACCCAAGCCGCATGAACCTTATGCGGCTCAAACATATGCAGCCCCAAAGTCTTCGAACTTCATGCGGCCAAGGGTGAGTGTAACCCAAGCCGTATGAGCTTTATGCGGTCCAAAATACAGAATCTATGCGGCTTAAAAGTCCTTAAGCTATATGCGGACTAAGGAAGATTGCGACTTAAGTCGCATGAGTCTCAAGCGGCCCAACGTGGTAAAAAACTGAGAGACTCATGCGGCTCAAAATAATTCCTATCCTGCGATAGGACACGTGGTAGGCTGACCAAGTCTCAACCACCTAGATTTGCTGCAACAAAATCCCAATAAATCGACAGCTAGCGGCCAAAGAACGGGTCTTCACGTGCTGATTAGCCACGTGGCCACAAGCCATCTATGCGGCTCAAAATACATACCACTATAAATAGCAGGGTGCCACACCCTACAAAAGGCTGGCAACCTTCAAGAGGCAATTTCTTCAAGAACTAAAGACTGCGTCGGATAGTCCAAGGAGTAAGGCAGAGTTGATACACTTTCCCGAGCCTCCACCGTTACCCCCCAGAATCAAAAACTAAACAATTATACTTAGATTGTTTCCTAAGATTTCTTTCTAGGCTCTTCTTTGTACAAGTGAGTTTGCAATCAATTTCAGTGTTTCTGTAATACACGTCTTTGATATTTAATGGCAAACATGATGGAGACTCTGCTAGGGACGTCCTTCTCCTCTGATGAGAAGCTGGTGACGTGATCTAACACATCTAAGCTTGGCTCTATGCAGCAAATGCTTGTGGTTTATTTTGACCAACAAGCTTTCGAAGAAATACTCTCTGAAGGGAGCACCAGCCCATCATAGAAGCGAGCCAATCCAAAGAGAACTCGCAGGACGTCGGCGTGCAAAACTGTTACCCCCGACCAAGTTCTCAAAGAAGCTCCTTCTGCAGCCCAAGACCAAAGCTCTCCTGTGGCTTTGCTTCCGACCGCAGAGGACCCTACTGTCCCCAAATCCAGCTGAGGAAAATGCTACGATGCTGAGTTTTTGGAGGCACAAGGAAAATATATACGAAGAAATAAGAAGTCGCATAAGAGAGATGGGTAGTCTGTCCATGCGACAGCCAACTCTAGCCGCAGGCAGACAACTCATGCGGTAGCCAAATCTGGCCGCAGGAAGATGGTCCATGCGGCAGCCAACTCTGGCCGTAGGAAGATGGCCCATGCGACAGCTAACTCTGGCTGCAGGAAGATGGCCTATGCGACAGCCAGCTCTGACCGCAGGAAGATAGCCCATACGGCAGCCAATCCTGGCCTCAGACATGATGTCTAATACGGTCCTGTCAGAAGCTCTGTGTTCGACCGTCTCTCATGCGGACCCAATTCCATGCGATCCATTGAGAATGTAGAATATTCCAATCAGGACTCTTCTTACCATGCGCCTTCAGGCGCTAATTTGAAGAAGTCCAGGACAGTGCGGGCCCAACAAGCCTAGTCAACTGTCCAAGCTACTGATCGTCAGCGGGCACCGTTAACTGTTATGCGGGCTCCTGATGAAAAGTTGTACAGAACCACCTGCGTCCAGTCCCCCAGGGCTAACGTACAGGGTGGGTGTTTAAAGTCTCCCTCCAACGATCGAGAGTAAGTGCTTTTACTAGCCTCGGATCTGGGAGCAAATATGATACCTACGCATCTGTGTGCTCGGGATACCCGAGTCCACAAGTTTGACGCAAAGGTAGATCAGCTGCTATCGACTTGCGTGAGGTGATTACTCACAAACGCAAGGAGGCAACCTTGGCATGCGATGAGTCCCTCTCGGGATGTCGTTACACCAAAGTTATCATCCACTGCTGCTACGACGAGTCGGCAGCACCTGAAGATCGGCAGTCGGTTTTCCAACGACTGCAGCAGCCAACACACGTCCGACAACAACTCAAGAAACATGTGCAAATTCCAGGAGACGAGGAGTTTTCTTTCATTCAAATCAGAAGGTTCCTCCCAGCAAAGGAGAAAAGAAGACCGGCTCTTCCAGCCCGACAATCTCGGCCACTATTGTAAAAAAACTCTCATCTGGAGGGTTTTCGCCGACAACCACAGGGGGTGTCTATTTAGGCACTCGATCCAAAAAGAAATTTCCAGCACCTAAGGGTGCACCTTCAGCCTCCTTGGGAGTAGATGAAGCTGGGGGTTGCAGTCCCCTAAATATATGTGACAACCAGGTGTACCAAGAGCACACATAGGGGGTAGAGATCCCCCAGAACTGCGCAACGGACTTGGACTCCCTGAGGGCCACCACCCTCTCCAAGATGATGCAGCTTCCTACACAGGGGTTAGCACCCCTTCCGAGTCCGAGGAAGATGACATTCCGACATTCCCCGATGATTTTTCTATACAAGGGTACGACACAGAGAGCACCTCTGCTTCGATCCCTTCCATCTCTACCCATGTGAGGACAGTCTTTATGGATGACGATGATCATGAAGCGCCTACTGACCAACAACGCCTATAAGTACTTGAAGCCATTCTCTTATCCTTGGTCAAGTCCGTAGACGAAATCAAAGCCGCCTTGCCAACTCAACCAGCAAGGACGCCCAGAAAAACAAGCCTGGGACCCGCGGTCAACGTGTACTCCAAAACAACCGCCCCTCATTTGGGTGATGATCCTTTAGGAGCATCCGTTCCTTCAGCTGCGGACGAAGCCAAGGAGGCGAGGAGGGAAGTCCAGGAGCTTCGAGCAATGTTCAATGCCCGAGACTCCTCTCGGGACCTTAGAATACGGCAGCCGTATCCCGTTGCATGGAGAGATGTACCTTTTCTACCACGGTACAAGCCGTTTCATATCGATTCTGTCACGCCCCAGACCCGAAATACCGGGAGACGGGGACGGACTTGGCCAGCTACATATTACGGGTAGAAGAAATACCGAATAATACGATCAATACTGTAAAATAGACAAGGGGGTGCATACTATATACAAGTCTCGCTAGGGTCACATGACATCTATTGTCTCAATCAGTGAATCAAGAAGCAGTAAATAAAGAGCATATATGATAAAGCAGTAAGGCGTCCCAAATGCTCGGCCAAAATGTTCTTGAGATCTGGCTTTACAAAACATAGCCATATGATATGATAAGGTATACACAATCGCTATCAGCTGCAGTCTGAATTATTTATAATTATATGAAAGCAAGTGCTAGACAGTCCGACTAACAGGTCGGTGCCAAAATGGTAAAAGTAAAGTAAAGAACAAGACGAATAGGGAGTCAAGGAACCCACTCGTGGCCTCCTGCGGTCATCCTTCTAGTATTGACCATCTTGAGAGTAGAAGTAAGCTGAGTCCTCAGGAGCTGGCTCTAGATCTGGCCATGAAAAACTAGAGAGGTTAGACCTCCAATAGCAAGTACCACAAAGGAAGCACGACATGAAGGATTAAAACCAGTAATAAGAGTTAAGGATAGAAATGAGATAAATAAATCTTTGCCTCTTACTAAGGTACGCCTAGCGTCTTGACACTCCGAACCAATTCTACAACCAAACAAGGACAGAAGTTGGCCCGTCATCTCAGGACGTTCAGCTTACATCAATAGTTGGCAAAGTAGGGTACAACCCACAATCAAATCAGTTTAAGCGGCCAGGCAATTATTACGGCTTACTACTTGTGGGCTCCAAGTTACCCTGAAACCATGTATTAGGGAATTTCTCAGTTCTTACTATAGACAAACAAGGCTGGTCGATCCAATAATCGGTTGCGCCATGCGGGGAAACGAGTCCCAGCGGGACGCTCGTCGATCGGTAAAAGTAAACCGGATACCACTCCCTGCCCGTGTGGTAGATATGCAGTATCCGTGGGAACCAGCCAGCGTGTCGGGACACTATTTGTCCCAAGGACGACCGTCATGTAAGAACTTGGAAATCTATTCTCTCCATGCAGTAATTATTTTATTTAGCTTAGTTGGCCCTATGTTAATTGAAATCTCATGCCGTGGACCATGAGTATTTCGCATGAGTACTTTCGTACAAGGTACGATATACGTAACTCTACAACGATGCCAGTGCGGTTAGATTGTAGGTCCTGCATAGCGTAATGCAACAATCAAACCTATCCACGGGATAATCATGCCTTGACAGTAGGATACACGTGCTGCTTTTGAAATACGAAATTAATTATCGGTGCCATAGCACCTACTCAATATTATGTAAATTCATGTACATAATTATAAGTTAGAAATTAGCATGGGTACATTGTCAATGATCGAGATCAGCCAGTCGTTCTCAATGGTTCATACATGAACGTGTCCCATTTAGTACAATAAGACGACTAGCCGGTCTTTTAGTTCCAGACATATGAATGCATGATCAATATTAAGTCAGGATAACAATCATTGTCAATTCGTGACAAGGCATGGTAGTCAAAAGTTCTATATCAAGAATAAGAGAAACTTGCATAAAATAGTTGGTAACATATTCTTGAAGCCAAGGAAAAGATCTACAACTTTCATGTTGGAAGCTAGGAGAAATTTGGGCCAAAAAAAGTCAAAAAGAGCATCAAACAATTAAAATCAACCAAAATCAGCCTCATGCGGCTCAACACTATGCAGCTCATGCGGCTCAAAAATGCTCATGCGGTCAGAAATGCTCATGCGGCCAGAAATGCTCATGAGGCTCAAAAATGCTCATACGGCCAGAAATGCTCATGCGGCCAGAAATGCTTATGCGGTTCAAAAATGCTCATGCGGCCAGAAATGCTTATGCGGCTCAAAAATGCTTATGCGGCCAGAAATGCTCATGCGGCCAGAAATGGTCATGCGGCCAGAAATGATTATGCAGCTCAAAAATGCTTATACGGCCAGAAATGCTCATGCGGCCAGAAATGCTTATGCGGCCAGGCACTATTCATCGTCCCTGCCAAAGTCAGGACAGATGAACATAGAAGTTTGACCAAAATTATTTTGGCCATAACTTCCTCAAATCAAGTCGAAATCTAACTTTTCAAAAGCCAAAATTGGGTAGAATTGAATTCTCTACAACATAGAACAATCAAAACATAGAAATGATGAAGTTTGATAGATCAAAACCCAAGAAAACCGAAAAGAAGAAAAACTTAGATCTACACAAAACTAACCATGGAAGACAAAAACTGCAAGACCTAAACATGTAGAGAAAGAAGAGACAAACACAATGGATTAAAAATAAATGAGGATGCATGAAATCCTCCATGATGTGCAAGATGTACTTGCCTCTCATAAGTGGGTTAGGGTTTGGTGGAGGAGTAAATATGAATGAATGAAGAGAGAGAATGAAAGAAGAAGTTTTATATCAAGGTCAAGTGCATCTCCACCATCCATCCTACTCCATCAAATCCTAGCCACCCATTCCTTTCTATGTTGAACCAAGCCAAACCAAGTTGGCTCACCATGAACCGAAATGAACTAAGAGGCAAGAAAAAGTAGAAAATAAAATACAAAAAAATAATTAGCATAAAATTAAAAGAATTAAATACAAAATTAATGTATGACAGATACTAAATAAATTCGGGCAAGCGATATACGAATAAAAATACGTGTTCCAGGAACGAAGAGTGACATCTCTACCCACCTTAGATAAATTCCGTACTCGGAATTTCAAATCCAAGCAGGTTAGAAATATCAGGGCCAGACACAAGCAATACAGCAAGCAATCAATCACCCTATGATACCAATCAGCCACTAATCTGCAACTATACTATCAATCCATGAAACCAAGCTACTAATCATATGGGGATATGCATATGGAATCAAGACAATCAAGGCAAATAGAAATGAAATATACCTTGTGATTCAAACAAGTACGGGTACCGCGATCGGATATCATCCTCCCGCTTCCACGTTGACTCTCCTAAGGAGTGATGGCCCCAAGTAACACGAACAAGGTTAATTGTTCGATTCTTGAGTATCTTCTCCCTTCGGTCCAAAATGGACACAGGTTGCTCCTCATAAGACAGGTTGGTACCAACAACCAGCTCAGAATGATCGAGGATATGACTTGGATCCGATACATACCTACGTAACTGAGATACGTGAAATACATCATGCACCTCTCTAAACGAAGGTGGAAGGGATAAACGATAAACAACATCGCCTACCCTATCAAGGATAACGAATGGGCCCATGTACCGCGGACTCAACTTCCTGCGAACACCAAATCTAATGACTCCTCGGGTAGGCAAAATCCGCAAGAACACGTGGTCCCCAACAGAAAATTCCAACGGCCTGCGATGCTGGTCTGCCCAATGACGATGCCGATCCTGTGCAACTCGAAGTCGCTCTTTAATTCCCTTAACAACTTCAACTGTCTGGACAATCATCTCTGGTCCCAAAATATTTCTTTCCCCAATATCATCCCATGCTAACGGCGATCTATACTTCTTACCATACAGTGCCTCGAACGGAGCCATTTGAATACTGGCCTGGTAACTGTTATTATATGAAAATTCTACTAAGTGCAGGTGACCCTCCCAGGATCTTCCAAAATCTAAAGTGCAGGCTCGTAACATATCTTCTAAGGTCTGAATAGTTCTTTCTGATTTCCCGTCCGTCTGTGGGTGGTAAGCCGTACTGAATCTTAACTTGGTAACTAGGCTCTGATGTAAACTCTTCCAGAAATACGACGTAAAATGGGTATCTCTATCCGACACAATACTAACAGAAACTCCATGTTGCCTGACGATCTGCTGTATGTACATCTCTGCTAGCTTTTCTGTAGTCTGCCCTACTCTGAAGGGAAGGAAATGTGCTACCTTTGTAAGTCGATCCACTATAACCCAGATGGCATCCTTACCACTAGGTGACCTCGGTAATCCAGTCACAAAGTCCATTGTGATGTGCTCCCACTTCCATTCCGGGATAGGAAGTGGCTGTAATAATCCTACTGACCTCTGCTGCTCTGCCTTCACTTGCTGATATATCAAGCAACGGGAGATGAATCTAGCTATCTCCCTCTTCATTCCATTCCACCAAAAATGTTGTTTAATATTCCTGTACATTTTGGTACCTCCCGGGTGAATAGAATACTAGAACTATGGGCCTCTGCCATAACCTCCTGTCTGATATCTCTACTAGGCACACATAGATGTGATCCATACCTAAGTGTTCCATCCTCATAAATTCTCATCTCCTTCGGGAGTCCTGACTCACATTCTGTCCTGAGCTTCTGAATCCTTGGGTCCTGTGTCTGAGCTGCCTTGATCCTGTCTACCAAGTCAGATTGAACTTGTAGACTAGCCAAGATCCCTACATCTCCAGGAAGTATAACCTCAATGCCCATCTCTCGAAGATCCTCTAAAATCTGCTTCTGTGATGTCAACATGAATGCACTGCCCCTTCTACTGAGGGCATCCGCTACTATATTAGCCTTGCATGGGTGATACTGAAGCTCTACCTTATAATCCTTGATCAATTCTAACCATCTTCTCTGTCTCATATTCAGCTCCTTCTGAGTAAAAATATACTTTAAGCTCTTGTGGTCGGTGAATATATCTACTCGATCGCTGTACAGGTAATGCCTCCAAAGCTTGAAGGAAAATACTACGGCCGTCAACTCCAAATCATGAGTCGAATAATTCTTCTTGTGGTCCCCAAGTTGTCTAGATGCATACGCTATCACCTTCCCATGTTGTATGAGGACACATCCAAGTCCCTTACCTGACGCATCATAATATACAGTAAAACCTCCGAGTCCAACGGGCAATGTAAGTATAGGTGCCGAGATCAATTTCTGCTTCAAACTCTCAAAGGATGCCTGACACTCTGCCGACCAGACAAATGGCACATCCTTACGTGTCAAACGGGTCATGGGTGCTGAAATTCTTGCAAAATCTGACACGAACCTTCGGTAATATCCTGCCAATCCCAAGAAACTCTGCACATCTGCTACTGTCTTAGGTACTGGCCAACCTTCTACGGCCTCCACTTTCTTAGGATCTACTGATACTTCGGCCCCTAATATGATATACCCCAGGAATGAAATTTGATCCGACCAAAACTCACATTTACTGAGCTTGGCGTACAACTGGTTTTCTCTCAAAACCTACAATACCTTCCTGAGGTGACCTTCATGCTCTTCTTCGCCGGCTGAGTAAACGAGAATGTCGTTGAAGAACACAACGACAAATTGATCCATGTATGGCTTAAAGATGCGGTTCATCAAATCCATAAATATTGCTGGAGCATTGGTCAATCCAAATGGCATAACTAAAAATTCGTAATGCCCGTACTTCGACCTGAATGCTGTCTTGGGAATATCCTCTTCTCGAACTCTAACTTGATGATATCCTGACCGAAGATCTATCTTAGAAAATAATCTGGCTCTGCTCAACTGATCAAACAAGTCGTCGATCCTCGGTAGTGGGTACTTGTTCTTTACTGTTGCCGTATTGAGTTTCCTATAGTCAATGCACAATCGGGATGACCCATCATTCTTTCCTACAAGTACCACTGGTGCTCTCCATGGTGATTCATTGTCCCGAATGAACTTCTTTGCCTTCAATTCTTCTATATGCTGGTACACCTTGGCCTGTTCTGAATCTGGCATTCTGTAAACTCGATCCGACACCGGTTCGGTCCCTGGCACTAATTCTATACTGAACTCGACATCTCTCTTCGGTGGTAAACCTGGTAGTTCTTCCGGAAATACATCAAGAAACTCTTCCATGGTATAAGCCATTTCATATCGATTCTGTCATGCCCCAGACCCGAAATACCAGGGGACGGGGACGGACTTGGCCAGCTACGTATTACGGGTAGAAGAAATACCGATTAATACGATCAATATTGTAAACTAGACAAAGGGGTGCATACTATATACAAGTCTGGCTAGGGTCACATGACATCTATTGTCTCAATCAATGAATCAAGAAGCAGTAAATAAAGAGCATATATGATAAAACAGTAAGGCGTCCCAAACGCTCGACCAAAATGTTCTTGAGATCTGGCTTTACAAAACATAGCCAGATGATATGATAAGGTATACACAATCGCTATCAGCTGCAGTCTGAATTAATTACAATTATGTAAAAGCAAGTGCTAGACAGTCCGACTAACAGGTCGGTGCCAAAACGACAAAGTAAAGTAAAGAACAAGACGAGTAAGGAGTCAAGGAACCCACTCGAGGCCTCCTGCGATCATCCTTCTAGTATTGACCATCTTGAGGGTAGAAGTAAGCTGAGTCCTCAGGAGCTGGCTCTAGATCTGGAAATGCAAAACCAGAGAGGTTAGACCTCCAATAGCAAGTACCACAAAGGAAGCACGATATGAAGGATTAAAACCAGTAATAAGAGTTAAGGATAGAAATGAGATAAATAAATCTTTGCCTCTTACTAAGGTACGCCTAGCGTCTTGACACTCCGAACCAATTCTCCAACCAAATAAGGACAGAAGTTAGCCTGTCATGTCAGGACGTTCAGCTTACCTCAATAGTTGGCAAAGTAGGGTACAACCCACAATCAAATCAGTTTAAGCGGCCAGGCAATTATTACGGCTTACTACTTGTGGGCTCCAAGTTACCCTGGAACCATGCATTAGGGAATTTCTCAGTTCTTACTATAGACAAACAAGGCTGGTCGATCCAATAATCGGTTGTGCCATGCGGAGAAACGAGTCCCAGCGGGACGCTCGTCGATCGGAAAAAGTAAACCGGATACCACTCCCCGTCCGTGTTGTTAGATATGTAGTATCCGTGGAAACCAGCCAGCGTGTCGGGACACTATTTATCCCAAGGACGGCCGTCATGTAAGAACTCGGAAATCCATTCTCTCCATGAAGTAATTATTTTATTTAGCTTAGTTGGCCCTATGTTAATTGAAATCTCATGCCGTGGACCATGAGTATTTCGCATGAGTACTTTCGTACAAGGTACGATATGCGTAACTCTACAACGATGCTAGTGCAGTTAGGTTGTAGGTCCTGCATAGCGTAATGCAACAATCAAACCTATCCGCGGGATAATCATGCCTTGACAGTAAGATACACATGCTACTTTTGTAATACGAAATTAATTATCAGTGCCATAGCACCTACTCAATATTATGTAAATTCATGTACATAATTATAAGTTAGAAATCAGCACGGGTACATTATCAATGATCGGGATCAGCCAGTCGTTCTCAATGGTTCATACATGAACGTGTCCCATTCAGTACAATAAGACGACTAGCCAGTCTCTTAGTTCCAGACATAGGAACGCATGATCAATATTAAGTCAGGATAACAATCATTGTCAATTCGTGACAAGGCATGGTAGTCAAAAGTTCTATATCAAGAATAAGAGAAACTTGCATAAAATAGTTGATAACATATTCCTGAAGCCAAAAAAAAGATCTACAACTTTCATGTTAGAAGCTAGGAGAAATTCGGGCCAGAAAACAGTCAAAAAGAGCATCACACAATCAAAATCAGCCAAAATCTGCCTCATGCGGCTCAACACTATGCAGCTCATGCGGCTCAAAAATGCTCATGCGGCCAGAAATGCTCATGCGGCTCAAAAATGCTCATACGGCCAGAAATGCTCATGCGGCCAAAAATGCTTATGCGGCTCAAAAATGCTCATGCGGCCAGAAATGCTCATGCGGCCAGAAATGCTTATGCGGCTCAAAAATGCTTATACGGCCAGAAATGCTAATGCGGCCAGAAATGGTCATGCGGCCAGAAATGCTCATGCGGTCAGAAATGCTCATGCGGCCAGAAATGCTTATGGGACCAGGCACTATTCATCATCCCTGCCAAAATTAGGACAGATGAACATAGAAGTTTGACCAAAATTGTTTTGGCGATAACTTCCTCAAATCAAGTCGAAATCTAACTTTTCAAAAGCCAAAATTGGGTAGAATTGAATTCTCTACAACATAGAACAAACAAAACATGGAAATGATGAAGTTTGATAGATCAAAATCCAAGAAAACTGAAAATGAGAAAAACTTAGATCTACACAAAACTAACCATGGAAAACAAAAACTACAAGACCTAAACATGTAGAGAAAGAAGAGACAAACACAATGGACTAAAAATAAATGAGGATGCATGAAATCCTCCATGATGTGCAAGATGTACTTGCCTCTCACAAGTGGGTTAAGGTTTGGTGGAGGAGTAAATGTGAATGAATGAAGAGAGAGAATGAAAGAAGAAGTTTTATATCAAGGTCAAGTGCATCTCCACCATCCATCATACTCCATTAAATCCTAGCCACCCATTCCTTTCCATGTTGAACCAAGCCAAACCAAGTTGGCTCACCATGAACCGAAAAGAACCAAGAGCCAAGAAAAAGCAGAAAAAAGCATGAAATTAAAAGAATTAAATACAAAATAAATGCATGACAGATACTATATAAATTCGGGCAAGCGGTATACGTATAAAAATACGCATTCTAGGAACGGAGAGTGACAGATTCATATGACGGAAAGACCTCTGCTAGTTGGTACATGACCTACTTTGAGGTCACAACCGACCACTTGCCGTATAGTGACACCATCCTCACACGATTATTCATCGGACCATTGTAGGGGATCGCGTTCGACTTGTACCGCAACCTTTCCGACAACTGCATCCATTCTTTTGACGGCTTCAAGCACGTATTCCTGGAGAGATTCTACGAAGTGGGGCATGATGTGACAATTTTATCTCCTATGGATGTTCAGGGAGAGAGGGAGCTAACAAGAAACTATATCGAGCGGTTCCGCCAAACCGCAATAAGATTGCCCCAAGGCAATCCCGAGAGTTCCTTTATTGAAATATGCCAGAAGAAGTTGCTCCCCGCAATTAGCTTCTGGATGGGTGACGATCAATTCAGGGATTGGACGACCTTCATCATAAGTGCTACCAATGCAGAGGCAAAGTTGAATAAGGCTCGCCAACTGGGCTTACACATCCCATATGGAGAAGATAAGGGCAAACGTCCTGGTTCCACCTCCAGCAACAACAACTGTGGAGGCACCTCCAACCGGGACAATAAAGGCAAACAGGCCATGGTCGCTGATACGATCCAGAATCCCGAACAAAAACAGGCGGAAGGTCAGTGGCCCAAGGTTAATTACTCATTTGAAGATAGTCATGTCAAACCTATCTTCGATATGCTCTTGCAAGGGGGTAGGATCCAGCTCCCTCCACCAAGGTGCGATCCTCGAGCGGCAGAAATGGAGGACCTAAAATATTGTCACTTCCATTGCTATGTCCATCATTCCACTCATGACTGCTTCCAATTAAAGCGGTGCATCCAGAGTCTTATCGACTCCAAAGCTCTGTCGATCGATTTCGAAGAGGTTACTATAGCGGCGAATATGGTGTCAATTTAGTTCGGCAACTTCCCTCTAACAAGCACTCCATACGGGGTAATACCTGTCCCTCAGGCAACGATGGAAGTTACTAATCTTCCACCCGTCCGAAACCAGATATCTGGATTGGTACCTCTCACCACATTGTGAGGAGAGATCATGTGGGTGCATCTGGACTTAGTTCCCGAAGTTATCCAGGCGGTGTCATCTCTTATCAACGAGAAGAAGGGTAGAAAGTCTAGATCATGTCATACAATTTTAGCTGAAGCTGGAGAAGCGGAAACCGTTGTTACCCGGTCTGGGGCACAAGTCCAGTCCATACTGGGCAGCTCAGTCGAATATCCTCAGCCGGCAATGTTGCCTTCCTCTGATGTTCCAAGGCCATCTCAGCCTCCACTGGCGGATAAGTCCAAGCAAAAAGAAACCCGCTTCGACAGGCCACTCCGTAACGACGCACCTCAGGGGCTGGAAAAACCTTACAACTTTGACATATTAGCACAATTGGCTAATACGCCGACAAAGTTGTCATTATATGAGCTCCTAAGGCTCTCCAAGGATCTTTGTGTCGTATTGAGCGAAGCACTCCAAAATGCTGACGCCTACTTAGCCCAGGTCAAGCCTCCCGGGGAAGACTTGTCAGCAGATCTACAGGGCAGCGATGGCACAGATGCAATGCCCAACATCATATTTACTCCGCAGGATATGTTGATCAAGACCAACATGCATAATCGCCCCTTGTACTACACTGGATACATAGGCGACATCAAGGTGGATCGGATGCATATCGACCCTGGCTCGTCGATAAGCATCATTCCAAAAAGCTTACTTCAAGTCCTGTGCATGCCTATGCACCGCCTAGCGACGACCAAAACTACTATTAGCGGTTTTAACTCGGGAAGGAGCTATCCCCTAGGGAAGATCCGCTTGAAATGTCAGATCGGCGACCTAAAAACGGAGGTTACCTGCTGTGTCATAGATGCAGACACGTCCTACAACATCCTCCTGGGGCGTCCACGGATACATGACTACATGATCGTGCCATCCACACTTCACCAGTGCTTCAAGTATGTCAGTAAGCATGGCTTCGTGAAGACTGAATATGTCGACATCGATCCCTTCAAAGGGGTTAAATCTTATTACTCTTCGGAGGCTTGTCTATATAATGAATCCAAGAAACACATAAGTAACGAACTGGAGGCCATCACAGGGCCAGAGGAACCCTTGATAATTCATCTCCACGCCCGTAAACCGGTCAAAGCTGTACCCCTTGTCGCAGCTGTGCATAAAGAGGTGCCCGATTCTCCTGCCCCACCTCTACAGTTCATGGTCATCCGGCTCCCGAGATCCATCCAGGAGCCAAAACCCGTCGTAGGGCCGATGGTAATCCGATTGCCGAAATTCAATCAAAGGCAACATAAAGATGCGAGGCCCTTTATGACACCGATGGTGATCCGATTGCCAAAATCTACTCAAAGGCAACCGGAAGACACAAAGTCCCTTGCCGAGCCAATTGTCATCCGTCTTTCCAAGACGAGCCGGCAATCAAGTATTGATTCGACATCGTCAGGCAAGCCAATACCACAAGCTGAACCCTTGGTGATCAAGTTGCCCAAGACAGCATCCCAACCTCCGATCACGCAGGGGGTAGCCGAAGAGGATATAGAACTTGCCAAGTACCTGGTTGCACAGGTGGATAGCCCCTCTCCTGATGATGTAATCCCTGTCGACAAAATTCCTTATTTCATCAATAAGAGGCTGCCATTGAACTATCCTGAGTGTAATAAACTCAATCTGATGTATATTGTGGGACTCGGTCGGGACATTAACCTGTACACATAGGTGACAATCGTCTATACCGTAAACCGACTTGCTCCCATTAAAGATGCCTACTTCCTAGTCCCAGACAGAAGAGAAGGGGATCACACGATCATCTTTGGCCGAAAGAAGGTCCTCAACCCTTCATACCTCGAGAGTTTGATCTCGAACCCGATACTGCAAGGCTTCCGCTCTACCTGTATAGTCCTCAGGCCAAGTACTTCTTGCAAAAGTAGGGGTATAACATGGAGGCTATCCCAGGTCTGAATTATGGCAGTGGTCGACGATCACCTCTGTAGCTCTCAACTTCGTTTGGGAAACCTCGAGATTACTATGGCAAATATAGACACGGCCTCGGGTATGTTACACCAGGAACAACGCCCGAGAGTTCCGATGAAGAATGCGAGTGGCACTCTCATTCGTCCGAGTCACCCACTTACGACTCCGATGGCAGCATTAGAGATATATTCAGACAGACATTATCTGTCAACATGACATCCACTGATATCAAAGAGGAAGACGAAGATCTACTCGAACCACTTGAGTTGGAGCCATGGGTCTAACAACTAGATGCACAATAGGAAAAACGCTTTGAACTTCGTGATCCTCCCACTGAAGACGAGGTCATCAAGTTAACCTCGGTGATGAATCCTCTCCAAAGCCAATCTTCATCAGTAAAAGCCTGACAGATGTCACGACCCGTACCCTGTGTAGGGGCACGAAAAGTGGATACGTCCAGCCTATGCCGCAGTGTCGGCAGTAGAACGCTGTCCTAGGTTACTATCTAATCAACAACTCACGCAATTATATAATGTACTTGTCAAATCTCAACTCCGAACGGAGGACAAGTATAGATATAATTAATCTCAATCACAGTCTAAGAACGATATGATAGCACAGAAGATTAAAACTAAGACTAATAACAGAAATAAAACCAACAACTAATAATATAATCTCAAACAAACTCAACTACAAATATCAATTTATATACAACTCCAGTTCTAAAATATGAAAGCTAAAACAGGACAACTAGCTAAACTCCTGATCACTCCTGAGTATCGGGGCCATAGGTAGCTAAGCCATCTCCTGGTCCGTAATATGTAGGGCATGTGTCCTCAGGGTAATCATCTGTAAAATGTACAACAGGTCCAGTCAGGACAGGAACGAGTACAACTCATCAAGAAAACCCAAGTAATGACAGGGAACTATAAAGCAGTTATAGGCAGTTTTATTGATGAACATAGTGGTTATATATACAGGTGATGGTATAGAGAAACATATAGATACAAGAAAAGTAAGTAACTAAAACAAGAGCAGAATCATGGCAATAAAGACTGTAAATGTGAACTAGCTGAACTAGAGTAACATGGTAAGTCCAGACAGTAAATGTAAACCAAGTGTAATCCTATGTAAATCCAGTACGGGACGAATCTAATACAAGATGAATCCAGTACAAGACGATTCTAGTCAGTGATCAAGAATCCAGGTGAGACCAGCTATACTCTAACAGTGGGTTTTAAAATACCGAGATCGACATGTAAACGGCTGTAGGTATCAGACACATCTCTCACTGATCAGGCGAGAGATGGCTATGCTTCCAGGAGATTCCAGTTTAGAGATTCCAGATTTGGGATATGTCCACATGCCTTACTCAATATTTTTCCGCCCCACAATACAAGTGAATCCAGTAAAAAAAACACAAAAATCGAGAGAGTCCAGCTAAACACGATACTAGTAATGATTCCAGAATGATTCCAGTAATAGAGGCCGGACAATATGGTAAGTGTGTCGCATACATGAATCCAGAAATATCCATACGTGTGGTATCAGAGAATCACATAAAAATAAATAGAACTGAAATACAGTAACTGGCAAATAAATGAGAGAACTATCAGAGAATGTACTCGCCTGATACTCTGAAAAGAGTAGTGTAATGTCAGATGTCTGCACCGGAGCCACAATATCCTAAATAGAGCAGTACAGATTATAATGTGCTTAAAATAAGATAAATGAAGTTTATGATGCATCTACATGATTTCTAGGCCAATCTAGGTCAAAGTCAACACTAAGTCAAACCTGGTCAACTGTCTAGGTCAAACTAGGTCCAAGTCAAACTTGGTCAACTCTACAGTCAAACTAGATCAACTTGAGTCATACTGGGTCACAGGAAGTCAAACAAGGTCAAACTAGTCATGGTTAGTCTAATCTAGGTTAAAGTTAGTGTCACGTCCCGCTTCCCGGATGGAAGGGTGACGTCATAAACACATCCCCAGGCTACGCGCCGAATTTCGCGATTGTCGCCTATAATCATCAGCAGAATGGAAAATACAAGGAATTACATGGTATTAAAATATACTGTAGCTATTATACAGGGAACTTTTCCAACAATACTATTACAGATTATTACAAAAATAGATTGCAAAATAACTACGATACTACTGGCCATAACTGTAGGTAGTCCAGACAGTTACTCCTCGTTGTAGTGCGGCGATACTTCGGCGGAGGCGTCTTCTTCTTCTTCACCTAGTGAACAAATACTAGGTCGTTTAGAAAACGACAAGCAAGTCCTCGGCCAAGAACGGTGAAAGTTAAACAAAAATAAGGAATATGTAGTTTTTAAAAAAAATGAAACAGAGCATGCCAAATTGCACTATTATATATATATATATATATATATATATATATATATATATATATATATATATATATATATATATATCTGCTTTAGTAAAACATGAATGAATTCAACGTCCTACTCCATGAATGATAAGATTTTCGAGCTTCCCTTGAGCTTTTAGTAGGAATTGCTTTCCTTGAGCAATTAAGGACACTGCCTATTTATAATAGGCAGCGTTGTTTCTGGAGTAAGATTCGAAGCTAAATGAGATGCAGTTTTGAGAACAATACTCCGAATAATCCTCTAAATATTTCCCGTGAACAATCCCGTTAACCTGGGATCAGGCTGTGATTTCCGAGCCTCCCTTGGGCTAAAAAGACATCTATTGATGTTACTGTCAAATAGACGAAGTTGATTTCGGAGCCTCCCTTGGGCTAGTACACCCTAGTCGAAGACTAGATGTACTGATTCACGAGATTCACGGAATGCTGATCAGCTTTTGTTATTTATGTTACGGGATATCTAGGGATATTCAGTTGTTCTTCCCTCCCAAATGCTTTCTAAAATTTCTGAATGTCAGAAATTAGTCTCTCCTAAATTTCTTAAAAATTTCGGCAGTCTCCTTTGTATTTAGGAGCCCCGAAAATTTACAAGAAACATATATATATGATAAAAGAAACTATGGGCTCGCCGACCCTTCGGTGGAGCAACTCTCAACACCGAAACCACGCAAGTAACAATTGGGCTCGCCGACCCCTTCGGTGGAGCAACTCTCAACACAGGAACCACGCAAGTAAGTAATTGGGCTCGCCGACCCCTTCGGTGGAGCAACTCTCAACACCGGAACCACGCAAAATAAAAGAACAAAAGGGATTGGAGATTTTTACCTGAGCAAGCAATAGTTACCTTTCTTTTGGCAATTAGTCGGTTCGCGGCTTGCTAGCAGTTTTGCAGCTTATCAAAATAAGCAAATGTTTATCCGACTATACTAGTAAATATGCAAGACTTTATAATATATTTATATATGTATGTATATATATATATATATATATATATATATATATATATATATATATCATGTAGATAGTATAAAGAAAATTCAAGTTAACCAAAACTTTTCCATAACAACATTTTAATTCTAGTGCATGGAGCAGAAAAATGTAAAGTTTCTAACTATGACATACACAGAATAGTGAGTAGAGCATACAGGGTCCTTTGTACTTTTACCTTCCCGGCGTGTGGTCCAACTGTTCAGTTCTTATGTATGTCAGACTTACCATTGGAGAGTCCCATGTGTTTGTTCATGAAAATTCAAGTTCAATAGTTCATGTCCGCAATTGCAAGTTCAAATATCTGTGTCTGAAATTGGTTCGCATATCCACTTATCCGTGATATGTCACCAATAAATTTTTAATAATTCCAGTATCTAGGTCTAATAAATTTAATTTCCTTGCCTATGTCTATAAAAAAAAGACTTGCTAGAAATCAAAATTTCAATATTCTAGGTTTCTTAATTAGGTTAAATGATATCAAAATTTCAGAATTTAGTTAAACAATAATTAAAGAGATTGTCGTAACTCATATTCCAAATTTTGTTCTTATGAGATGAAATTTCAGATTTATATTTATCCTATACATGTTCAAATAATTAACAATTCAAAGTGAAGTATTCCTAAAGAAAGAGGGAGAGGAAAGAGAACTTGCTCCCTAGTATTACCAAAATCCTTATAATTTCAGAATTTAGTGTGAATTCCTAAGTATTCAGAATTAACCTAGAAGAAAGAAATTATTAGAGAAGAAGGAGGAGAAGAGGACTTGCAAAATAATTAATTTAGCTACCAATCATACCAACATGTGTTATTCGATAGTTTAAAAAAATTTGGACAGGAATATACAATCATATTAATATCGAAACTACTCTCGTGTGTACGTGTTCAAGTAAAAAAAACATGGGACCTATATATATATATATATATATATATATATATATATATATATATATATATATATATATATATGTATGTGAACAAAATTTACATCTATCAATAGTGTATAAACATGTCATGTGTCCAAAAATTCTTTGATGTTGTGTCCAATACTTATGGATTTGTATTGTATCCTACACAAGGTGTCCGTTGCAAACATTAATTGTATCGTGTCCAAATACATTCATTCACGTGTCCAATTACTCATATGCACATATATACCTATGTATGACAGTTTCTAATTTCCAATTTCTTTCAACCAAAGTGGATTTTGATTGAGTCAAGAATTAAAATACTCCATAATTGCTCCTATTAATTTGGAGGTTAAACAAGGAAAATTCAAGGAATAGAGGAAGAAGAAGAAGGACTTGCCTTGCTTTGAGCAAAAACCTAGAATTCTCCTTCCCAAATCCAAGTGAGTTCTTGCTTTCCTTATGTTCTTCCCCTTCCAGAAATTTAGAAATTAAAATCTAACCTAGGTCTAGAAATCGGAAGATTTAAAGGGAAAGGGGGAGGAATTATACCTAGAAGAAAATTAAAGAGGAGAAGGAAATGTTGGAGGTCACCGGGGAAGAAGTCGGAGAAGGGGCGCGCGGTGGCCGACGGCTGCGCGGGGTGGCCGACGACGGGCGCACGGGTGGCCGGCGGTGGCGGGCGGCACCGGCGGTGCGCCAGCGGCGGCGCGCGACGGCGCGCGGCAGCCGCAGTAGCGGTAGCGGTAGTAGGAGTAGTAGAGGAAGGAGGAGAAGAAGAGGAAGAGTGAAGGAGAGGGAGAGAGAGATGGAGATAGGGAGATGAGAGAGAGGAAGATATATATAGAGAGGAAGAGAGAGTTCGAGAGAGAGAGTGAGAGGATTCGAGATAGAGAGGGAGAGTCCGAGAGAGAGAGAGAGAGAGAGAGAGAGAGAGAGAGAGAGAATTCGAGAGAGGGAGAGAGGGTGCGGGTGATGGGGCTGCCCCTCTCCCTCTCTCTATATATATTATATATTTTTTTCTTAGGTTTTTTTCAAATAAAAACGCAAAATTAAGAAATGAAAACATTATTATTATTATTATTATTACATCAATTATTGATTATATCAAAAAAAAAAAATGAGCAAAACATTTAACTAGCTGGAAATATAACAAAATATTAATACACTAATTATTGAAAAGCAGTTATGACAGTTAGACTAACTAAGGTTTTGGTCAAACATAGACTAGTCAACAAGGTAATTAGGTCAATCTTGACTAATGGTCAACTTCTAGTCAATCTAGAATCAAATCTTTGTCATAGGTTAACTATCTAATCAACTCTACCTATACCATATCACACAATTAAGGGTATAACATATTACCCATATCATATACATATATATCCCAAACTAATTTACACTACACAACCTATATAGGGTACTTACCATATCCTAAGTATCATCTATGTATACAAGGACTAAATATATACAAGGCTAATCAAGCATATGGATTGGCTAACTTATATGAGAACTGGACACCATAACATATACCCCTAAATGAAACTCTCCCTCTAAACACCCATACTCTTCACTCTCAACACTTCCAACACACAAGCCAAACAATTACTCAGTCCTGTCACACTCACAAGCTCAAGACATAACCCACTTCCCTCAAACCCACTCTACACACATATAGCTAAATAGGGCACATATATATAGGCTTATAGGGACTGATTTTGGACTGTGTTGGCTGTCATTGGGGTCAGGTTTAGGACAGGTAAGGGATTGAACAAATGGGGAAAATCTGAATGGAAGAGGGAAATATGAGAAGCTATTGTTCATGGACAGTTTTATAAGTCCAAGTGGACTGAATGCAATAATATAGGGGCTGAGATCTGCAGGAATTGCAATGTAGACAAGTGCAGGACAGTAAGGTAAATGAGTGTAGTGTGAAAGGAACATTGAGAGTATATGTGTTCCATGGAACAGTGAACAAATTCCAGTTTTATGTAATGACAGGGAACTATATCAGACTTTGGTTCTCAGGAATCCTGAGAACAATGACCAATGCATGAAATCAGTGAATGCATTGAAATTAACACATCCAATCAACTAACTGAATCCTAACACACTCTATCTAACCTCTCTCTCAACCACTACAACACACTAAACTACCAAATCCAACCACAGTCCTAACATATCTCAACTTAAGCCATGTATCCTATAGGTAAGCCTATAGGCTAACCCAACTATTCAACCCTAAACCCAGGTATCAAAGTGTCAAAGCATAGAGTGTCACAAGTGTATGCACAGGGGTGTACTGAGCTAATCAGTGGTGTGTCAAGCCATAGTGAGTGTGTGTCAGGAATGACAATGTATTAGAGCAATTGCAGCATAGTAGTGTGAGGCAGTGAATGTGTGTATACATGAGTCTAGGGGTCGTATCAGTGTCCAACAAGTGCAGTGGTATGTGTGATTATCATAGATTTAGTTATCTGTTCACAGAAAACAGGAACACAGTGTGAATATATATGAGAAACATTGTGTTAATCTCAGGAAACAATGACAGTGTGGAGATGTGTCCATATTGAACTAACCAACACAAATCATGAATTCTATAGAAATTTAAATCCAGCTGAAAATAAGAATCTCTATGTTAATTCTCAGTAATTGGGTGAGTACATTAATCTCAACAAAATAATTCAGTAACAAGTATCAGAAAACCCTCTTTTTAAACTAAAACCAATTCGAAAGCCCAACCAAACCTTCGTGTGTCAGGGGGGTACAGACATGGGGACATGTCATGCACATCCATGTGTCCCAATGTGTATAGGACTAGGGACACGAAGTGTCCAAGAAATCAAATGCCCATACCTTCAGAACTGGCAGTTGGGGCTGCCTCGTGCAGAGGTGTCGAGGAGGATAGAGCCCAATGCGTGGCACGAGGAGTCTCGTGCACATGCACGTAGCTAGGGCAGGTCTAGGGGTATGTGTCAGTGTCATGGTCCAGTGTCCAAGTGTCGCCGTGCCAAAGTTAAGCATGCGTATCAGTGTCTCGAAACTAGTATGCACAGCACTGTACAAAATCAGTGCAGGTCAAATTTCTTCGTGCATACACATCGAGAACCCGTGAAAATTTATAAGTGTCGTGTCAGTCACTAGGGCAACATGTCCACAAAATTTGGTGACCTGAGTCGCCGTGTCGTGTCCGCAATGGCACCCGAGCAGCAGGGCAGCCGCACGAGCCCAGTGCGCAGTGTCGTGCGACGATGCGTGTCCGATTTGGATACGAATTCCCCACAGAATCATGCTCAGACTTCTACATAATTAATTTACATATTAAGAGCTTCAAAATCATGTAATTAGTTTAGCAAAAATCGAAAATAAAATCCTTAGAGGCATTTCGTCGAACACCTAACATACCCTATGACACGTGTCCGATACGGACACCAAACGGACACGAAATCCACCCAAATTCGAGGTACAGCTAGGAGACACCTAAACCTAGCCTAATATGCAAAGAAATCAAAATAATAATACAATTTAAAGGGTTTTACCTATAGGTGCAATTTGCAAGAAAAGGCTTCAAATGGGGGTGTTCTTTTTGATGGCCAATTGCTCCAAATTGATCCCAAACTGAAATAGCTCTCCACCAATAGTCCATAAACTTCAATTAGAACCCAATGCCAAAGACTAGGATGAAAAAGGAGATCAAATGAATAAAATGGAAATTTTTGGAAGGGAAAAAATACCTTTCTTTTCTCCAAGTGTTGGAATGATAAAAAGAGACAAGCCCTAATGAATAAGTGTTTATATAGGGTAGGGATCCCTATGTGGCTGGTTATAAGCTCAATAATTAGGGTTAGGGTTAGGGTTTACTAAATGGCCCATGGGCTTAAGTCATGATCAATCAAATCATTAAGCCATAAGTCATTTCATGAAACCACAAGCTATGACTTAAATTCACTTAAACTAATCCTCCTAATCCAAAATTAGTTTCTAATGACTAAAAGTAGGTTAACCTAAGTTAGACTAGGGTCACCATGGCTAGGGTTAGCTTCTAGGCTAGTCCACTAGGTCTCAACAAGTCAAAGTCAAACTAGAATTCACCAATTCAATAATCATCAAATAATTCAAATAAGTCAAAATGACCAAATTACCCCTAGGCTAAAAATGATAATTAAATCATCCTAATGACATGGTTAGGATCTAGGTCATGCAGTCTCTAGGGTTTTACTGGCAGCACATCAAAATCACTAGTTATGACTTAAAGCAGTTATTAAATAGTTTAAAAATTATTAAAAATCACCAAAAATCATAATATGAAATAAATATCAATAAATAATAATTATTATTATAAAATTTCAAAATTACCCTCATCTGGAAAACTGGATGTTACAACAGACGGCGAGCGGAAGTCATTGTTGCAACTCGTCAGAGAATACATTGACGTCTTTGCCTGGAGCTATGAAGACATGCTAGGGTTAAATCCCGAGATCGCACTTTATAAGCTGAACATTTACCCGGATGCAAAACCAGTCAAACAATAGCAGCGACAGTTTCGTCCAGACATCATGAACTCCATTGAAGCAGAAGTAAACAAGCTTATAGCTAGCGGTTTCATCCGTGAAGAGCAGCACCCAGACTGGGTAGCCAACATAGTACAAGTCATCAGGAAGAACGGAAAGATCCGGATTTGCATCAATTTTTGCAATCTGAATGCGGTATACCCTAAGAATGAATTCCCTCTTCCGATCACCGATATAATGATCGATAATACGTTTGGTTTCGAGCGCATGTCCTTTATGGATGGCTTTTCAGGATACAATCAAATCAAAATGTCTCCTGATGATGAGAAGCATACGTCATTTCGAACACCGATCGGCGTGTATTGTTATACGGTCATGCCCTTCGGCCTGAAGAATGCCAGTGCTACATATCAACGTGTTATGAGCGTCATCTTCACAGATTATTTGTACAAGACGGTGGAGTGTTACATTGATGATATCGTTGTCAAAAGCCGCTCCAAATGGTCATCTATATGATTTGAGAACAGTGTTCGACCTCATGTGAGCGTACAACCTGAAGATGAATAACACCAAGTTTTTCCTGGGCGTATCCAGCGGAAAGTTCTTAGATTTTGTCATTACTTTTTGGGGCTTTCACGTAGATCCCGATAAAACAAAAGCAATCATGGAGATGAGTCCACAGAAGAACCTCCGTGAACTCTGCGGCCTTCAGGAAAGACTAGCCTATATCAGGAGGTTTATATCTAACCTCTCAGGGCGATGTCAACCCTTCACTCAACTCATGAGGAAAGGTCTCTCTTTCGTATGGAACGAGGAATGTCAGCGTGCCTTTGATGATATTAAGGAGTACCTGATAAATCTGCCAGTTCTGGTAGCCCCGGTCGCCGGAAAGCCCTTCCTGCTCTACGTACGGGTGATGGAATACTCCCTCGGTGCTTTGCTAGCACAGAATAATGATGCGGGACATAAACAAGCCATTTATTATCTCAACAAGATGCTGGTAGAACCGGAACATAGGTACACCGCCGTGGAGAAGGAGTGCCTTGCCCTAGTGTTCGCCATTCAAAAAATACGACACTATGTGACAGGGCAGACCATCCATGTTGTTTCACAAGTTAATCCTCTCAGGGTTCTCATGACCAAACCAGGCACACTCAGTTCTCGGCTAGCCACCTGGGCGATACTGTTATCCCCCTACGACATAGTTTTTGTTTCGCAAAAGGCTGTCAAAGGTCAAGCCCTGGCTGACTTCTTAGCAACCCATCCAGGCTCAAAAATAGCCAGAATTTATGAAAAAATCTTCGATGAAGTCATCGCCTCAAACATGACTTCACATGATGCCATTTGGCGAATGTTCTTTGACAGTACTTCAAGAACGGGGCCACAAGGTGATATCATCCCTAGACTCGAGGTGGTATTAATTTCTCCCTCGGGACTAGTAGTCAATCGAGCGTATTCTCTTACAGAACCCTATTCAAACAACGTAGCTGAATATAACGCTCTAGTCATCGGACTCCAACTCGCAAAAGAAGTGGGGATCAAGTACCTGGAAGCATATGGCGACTCGCAGTTGGTTGTTAACCAAATCCGAGGTTCATACGAGGTTCGCAATGAGGACCTGATTCTCTACTATCAGACAGCAATCGCCATCATTGCAACCTTGGAAGGGTTCTTTATAGAGCACGTTCCTAGGCTCCAGAATATCAAAGTCGATGTACTAGTAGGCCTCGCCGCTTCCTTGGCACTTCCAAATGATACTCATCATCTAGTCGACGTGATAGGCCATGAGCTGGTCTATCCCAAGAACAATGTGCAACTGGGTACGAGTTACTCCGCCTAGATAACCAACGACATGCAAGACTGGAGAGACGCCCGCTCATCGACTTTGCAGTCTACGAAATTTTGCCAGAGAATATGAAGGAAGCAACTTCAATCAGAAGGCGCTCTCTCAGATTCTTCTATGATACAGAAACAAAAATGTTATATCGACGATCCTACGATGGGCTACTATTAAGATGCTTGTCAAATACAGAAGCCAAAAAAGCCTTACGCGAGGCTCACGATGGCGCTTGTGGGCTCACCAACCTGGCACAAAATTACAAGATCGCCTCCGTCGGATGGGTTATTACTAGTCCACAATGGTAGCAGATGCAGTTGATTATGCAAAGAAGTGTAAGGCTTGCCAGATCCACACAGATTTCATACATCTGCCATCCGAATTCTTGTACCCAATAGTGGCCTCTTGGCCATTTGAAGCATGGAGAATGGACATCATTGTGCCAATCACCCCACCGTCGTCTAGGGGGCATCGGTTCATACTTGCAATCACCGATTTCTTCTCCAAATCGACGAAAGCTGTTCCGCTTGCAGAGGTGAAGACATCAAACGTGATTAGCTTCATAAAATATCACGTCATCTACCATTTTGGACTGCCCCGGAGGATTATTCACGACAATGGTTCGCAGTTTGCAAGCCATGCTTTCTATCAATTTTGTGACAAGAATCGGATTCAGAACATGGCCTCGACGGCATATAACCCATCGGCTAAAGGTCTGGCTGAAGCTTTAACAAAACCATAATCAAACTCCTCAAGAAGTTCATGTCTTCAAACAAACGCGACTGGAATGAAAAGCTTGGCGAGTGTTTATGGGCATATCATACTACGATTCAGACGGCTACAGGAAATACAACGTTCTTCTTGGTTTACGGGAGCGAAGAGTTCTCCCATTGGAGACTCAGATCCCCTCGCTTCGCGTAGCCCTCACTTACCGATTGATGTCGAATGATAACTACCGCCTACGGCTATAAGAGTTGGAAGCGTTAGACGAGAAGCATTTACAAGCTCAACAAAAACATAGAGCTCTACCAAGCGCGTATCTCTTGGGCTTTCAACAAAAAAGTCAAACAGAGAATATTCCAAGTCGACGATCTCGTCTTGGCCATTCGCAGACCAATGGTCATGACTCACAAGACTCCCGGCAAATTCCAGCCTAAATGGGAGGGTCCGTTCATCATCAAGACCGTATTCTCCAACGACATGTACCGTCTCATAAAACAAAATGGAGACTTGCTCATGATGCCCATCAACGGCAAGCTCCTCAAGAAATATTATGTCTAAACGACATCTTCCAACTATCTTTCAGATTGTGAGTTATGTACCCTATGGTATCGCTGAACTTACATTCTGACCTCAAATCTCCCAGATTGTTGAGTTATGTACCCTCAGGTACCACTGAACTTACTCTCTGACAGCTCCGAGTGGAGTCGTATCTCGTCTTCTGGTCATACCTCTGAACTTCCACACTAAATGCTTTTTTTCACCAGAGTTTGCCTCAAAATCTATTACTCGCACCACCAGTGCACAAAAAGGGTAATAGGTCCACAAAATTCCCCAACGGGAAAAACAACCACGTCCATATTACCTCTGAATTGTTTTCCCGTCCATCACAAACAAACCACCCAATACATAGAACTTTCACGTTGATAGCACCTCTGAGTTATTATGTGTATCCCTATTAGACCTACTCCTACCACATCCTCATTACCTCTGAGTAGGGAGGCTCTACTTTAGACCCATATTTACCATGTTCTTATTACCTCTTTGTAAATATGTTGGTCTTCTCTCTACTTATTATCAGTACTCGCATCGCCAGTACACAAAAAGGGTAATAAGTCTATAAAAGTTATCCTAATCTATTACTCGTACCATCGGTGTACCAAAGAGTAGTAGGTTCATAAAATATCATTCAAATCTATTTGTTCGGATTTCCAGATGCACAAAAGGACAATAGGTCCACACAAAAATCCCCCAGTAGGATGTCCTTTATCAAACACAAATGCTGTATTAGGTCCTCTAGTACAAGCACCACAAAATGCCACAAATAAAGAATGTAGTGAACGTATTCTACTTATTCAAGATCAATTACATTCATAGGACTACACCTCCAGTAAAGGATTATACTGGTGTCCAAAAGAAGCAAAACATGGACTACGGCTAAAGATAGACAGAAACACAAAGACAAATACGAACACTTATTTGTCATATTCCTAGAAACAACAATTACATGGCATCCCATGGATCCCTACAGTCAAGGATCATAATTGCGTTGAGGCATATACTACTCCCAGCCATTTCGCATACGAAAGATCTATTTGATTAAGGTCTTCAGCGCGAACAGAAGGGTCGGAACTCCCAGTGCTGCTACCCTCAGACTTGGGTTCCTCCTTCACAGCAGCCTCAATCTTGGGAGTAATTCCCTCCGCGGTGGATGCTAGCTCTTCTTTTACCTCAACTTTTGGTATCACCTCCTTTTTAACAAACAGTGACTTTTGTTTGATGAAAGGGGGTAGCATCTCCTCCTTCACAATGGTCTCAGCCTTCGGCACGGATACTACAAAAATCAAAGAAAGAAGATAGTCATATAAAAATAAAGGACTTTTTTTTAGCTATACGACCTAACAGAACTCATGCAGCTCAGTCATGAGACACTTAGGCGGCTCAGTCATGAAGTGCTCATGCGGCTCAGTCATGAGGCACTTATGCGGCTCAGTCATGAAGTACTCATGCAGCTCAGTCATAAGGCACCTATGCGGTTCATGCAGCCCAGTCATGAAGTGCTCATGTGGCTCAGTCATGAGGCACTTATGCGGCTCAGTCATGAAGTGTTCACGCGGATCAGTCTTGGGGCACTTATGCGGTTCAAGTTTGAATGAGCAGCGCTTATACGGCTCAGCCCATGCGGTCCTATCATACAGAACACATGCGGTCCAAATGAGATAGGGCATGCATCGATCAGGCTTAAAGTACAGAGGCAATATATGACAGGCCCGTGCATAAAATATACGATATGGCCATTCAAAATTTTAGTCGTCGTCTTTCTGCCGTCCTTACTCTTGATAGGGGATTGCACGTCGGAATGAATGGAAGGAGTGTCTGCCGCTCTCCACGGAGAGGCAAGTCCCTTCCCTTTGGCTGCCGCACCAGTCAACTTAGAAGCTTTTGGCGCCATAGCAGAAAGTATGATGAAGACGAAGGAGAAAAAGGTGAAAGAGAAATCTTTCTCTGAATGACCCATATTTATAGAGTTTCTGAAGAATGCCTCTCCGATTCTCGAGATCATTAAAAATAATGACGATGTTTGGGGACTTTATCCCTAATAACCTTCAGTTTTATCTTGAAGAGTACCTCTTCGATTCTCGAGATCATTAAAGGTAATGACGATGTTTGGGGACTTTATCCCTAGTAACCGTCGGCTTTATCTTGAAAAGAGATCCACAACTGAATCAAGAAATTAAATACAGCAGTGACAACTGGCAGGATGGATGGGGTCTCTCTGCGGCTCAAGATTTCCCTACGGCTTAAGATCCCTCTGCGGCTCGAAGTCTCTCTGCGGCTCAAGATCTCCCAGGGACTAAAGGCCTCTCATGACTTGAAGACTCCCTGCGGCTTGACATATCTCCATGCTTCTTATTTAAAGTATTCCAAATTTGTAATTTGAAAATTTTGAAGGACGTCTTGTAGAAGCATGGAAAATATGGGGTTCATGCAGATCATAATTTGTCGCATATATACTTTGGGCCAAACTGGTCCACATAAAGGAGAGCCGTATGACAGATTCAACACCCTATGCGGCTCGTCGACATCCAGGCTGATTCGAGCCGCAGAAGAAAGATATGCGGCCAAGTTGATCAGTTCGTCTGATAAAGCTGACAAAATCTGTCAAAACTGACAAAAATGACAGTTCTGACACTCTGACAAAACAGGTAAGACGTGAGACGTGAGTAGACAAAATGCCATTCATGCACTTTTATGCGGCCAGAAGGAGTGTTACCCAAGCCGCATGAACCTTATGCGGCTCAAACATATGCAGCTCTAAAGTCTTCGAACTTCATGCAGCCAAGGGTGACTATAACCCAAGCCGCATGAGCTTTATGCGGCCCAAAATACAGAATCTATGCGGCTTAAAAGTCCTTAAGCTATATGCGGACTAAGGAAGATTGCGACTTAAGCCGCATGAGTCTCATGCGGCCCAACGTGGTTGAGAATTGAGAGGCTCATGCGGCTCAAAATATTTACTATCCTGTGATAGGACACGTGGCAGGCTGACCAAGTCTCAACCATCCAGATTTGCTGTAACAAAATCCTAACAAATCGACAGCAGGCGGCCAAAGAACGGGTCTGCACGTGCTGATTAGCCACGTGGCCACAGGCCATCTATGCGGCTCAAAATATATACCACTATAAATAGCAGGGTGCCACACCCCTGCAAAAGGCTGGCAACCTTCAAGAGGCAATTTCTTCAAGAGCTAAAGACTGCGTCGGATAGTCCAAGGAGTAAGGCAGAGTTGATACACTTTCCCGAGCCTCCACCGTCACCCCCCATAATCAAAAACTAAACAATTGTACTTAGATTATTTCCTAGGATTTCGTTCTAGGCTCTTTTTTGTACAAGCGAGTTTGCAATCAATTTTAGTATTTCTGTAATACCTGTCTTTGGTATTTAATGGCAAACAACAACAGCATTTGATGACAACTTCAGGGTGGTGATTGCAATGATGTTCTTGCTGTTGGACCACCGCTGTACGGGATGGCTTTGCAACCTTCCGCTTCTTATCAAGAGTTCACGGAGATCACTAATAGGACAAGAAAAAGTTGCAGGAATGTAGTCTTTGACGATATTCGGAACATGATTCCTATTCTTGAGATGCCCCGTACCTTGAGTGTATAAAGATGTGCTAAGCTGATTAGCATAAGTCTTAGGATTTTCTACCTTATAATTCTTCCTCTAGCGCAAGTTAGCAACTGGTGCAGGTTGTGCTTGATACATCTTGTAATTTTTCGAGGTTGACCCTAATTGACACCTGTTGATATAGGTGTGCAAGTCTGATAAGGGTGCTACTTGTACATCTATTTGAGATACTAGTAGTTTGCCTTGTTGGGATCTTGAGATACGTAGGGTTGATAGATCCTGCCCTGACCTCTTTGGAGTAGGCATAATACCCTTTTACGTGGAAAGTTCATTCTGAATAGAACTCCTCTTCCTGACAGAGATTTGGTTGTCTCTGTTAAGGATAGTTGGATTTCTATATGAATCCACTTTTGTGCTGAGAGGCGCAAAGGCATAACCAGCAGTACTTTCCACAGCAATTCGAACAGAATAAAAAAAAGCCAAAGAGTGTGTTCCTTGATTTATTGATTTCTCAGTAAGTTTCTGACTTGATGACGAAGAGGGAACCACTAAATAGTGTTTCCCTTTATGTTGCGCCAGTACAGAAATATGCGCAAGTTGTGTCAGAGCAGGAGCAGGCACAAGTTGTTCCAGGGAAGAAAAAGGCCAAAAGGCGCTTTCCTTTGTTTTGTCCAGGAGAGGTACTGGGCATATTTTTCTCCGAGTTCAGAACCGGAGGAGTAGAGGGAGTATCAGGAGCAGAGGGAGTATCCAAAAGGCTCTTTCTCTTAGGTTGTGCTAAGGCAGAAATGTGCGCAGGTTGTGCCACAGCAGGAACACGCACATGTTGCGCCTGGAAAGAAAAGGCCAAAGGGTGCTTTTCTTTGTTTTGGACAGCAATGTGTCGAGACGAAGTCTTCTTCGATTTCAGAATCGGAGAAGTGGAGGGGTTAACCAAAAGACTGTTTCCCTTAGGTTATGCCAGGCTGTGATGGGCACAAGTTGCACAGAGGCAGCAGGTTGTGCCGTCGAGGACTTAAGAGTCCAGACAGAGCATATCTTGTTCTTAGCAGTGGCAGTAGCGCACTTGGCACCCCCAGCATTGATCATGGCCTCATAGGACGTCTGGTCGACTTGAACGACCAGGGTCTTCTTGTAACGCCCCAGTCCCAAAATATGTAGGACTAAGTACGTTGACGTGCCAGCTGCCTACATATGATGTATACTCCAATATATGGACCGTCATATGTATACATAAGCTGTAAAATACAAAAAACCTTGATACTAATCTCATCCACGCATAAAGAAGAAGAAAAGATATAATTAATCAACTCATGAATTATCATGTATACAATCGTTAGGCGGAGACAAATCCACTACCAACTAAAAAGAGAAGAATTACATAACAATCAATTTGTCAAGCGATGCGAAGGCGATCCAAGTGCAATCTCCTCGAAAGAAGAGAGTAAAACATGGCCTTGGCTAGAGCACCTGCGAAACCACAAAAGCATACACCTGGAGAATTCACCAGGTCCTCAGAGGGACGTAACAAGATACAATAAACAACATGCCATATAAATACTGAATGTAAAATATGTCACAAATAAAAGTTAGTGACAAGACCTCAATAAGGTAACCTAACCATACTAAAGTGAACATGCAGTTAAGAACAAACCTTTCGTCACAGGAGCCCTTACTGTCAAGTCACATCCGCGATCCTGTAACACTACTAACCGTCAAGTCTTCTAACATACAATCAAAGGATAATAAGTAAAGTAAAGCTAATATCACTAAGTAGGCAGTAAATCAGGCACTGTAAAAACAATGGTACAACTAGAAAAACTGGAAATAAATAAACAGTGATATGCAGTAAATAAAATACATACTATTTAGAAACAGTAAAATTATGGCAAGGTATCTTTTCTGGTGTTATGCGATGTTCTGACATATCCTTGATTTGATTTGAAGTTTCCTGGAGCGATAAGATCATGTCGGCACGAAAATAGTCTCAGAAGTCAAAACCACACAAGATGATCTCAGATGATGGTACGACCCGTGCCGTTGAGTCCGGAATAGCCAAATTAGCTAGAGGCGATAAGGGAAGTCCGAGAGGATAGGAATATGATTAGTCAGGGGCAAGATTTTAAAAAACGAAAAGATTAGGTACAGATAAATATCTATAATTATTCTAGAATATATATATATATATATATATATATATATATATATATATATATATATATATATATATATATATATATATATATATATATTTTATATATATATATATATATATATATATATTAAAAAAAAAAAAAAAATATATATATATATATATATATATATATATATATATATATATATATATATATATATATATATATATATATATATATATATATATATATATGAGAAACTCTACTTAGTCAAAATATTAGATAACTATTTTAGAAAATAATTATAATAGTTGAAAACTATGATTTTACTAGTCAAAATATTTTAAATAAATATTTGAAACATAGAAAATTATTTTAGGGTTAAACCCTTAATTTTTGGTAAACTAAAATTAAATTGACAAGAGATAATAATTCAAAAAACATAAAAACCGCCAAATAACGTAATAATATATTTTAGGTCAAAAAGTAGTTTAAACTATCACAAATATGTAATAATAATAATTTAGGATTTTTAACTTCGATTTTTGAAACTACATGTAAGGGCCAAGCTAGATATCTTTACAGTTAAAGTTAATACTATAATAATAAGTAAAAATATTAAGATAGAACACAATGAAAATAAAGCCCCAAAAAATTAGTGAAACCTAATAAGATTACTAATAATAACAGAATAAATATAATAATATTAGCAGTAAGAAAATTACTGCATATAATATGTACATGTATGTAGAGTAATACATAAGTATACTAATATAATGTATACTAAAATACAATATTATAAGTTATAGCAAAATTTTTACCATTACTTATTACTCTCCACCATCCCCTTTAGATTTTCGTGCATTGCAATAATAATTGACAACAACACCATTAATTGTTGGTGTCCCGAACATTGGAGAGAGAGTGAGTTGAGGGGAAACTATTGAAATAAAATTAAAGCATTAGAGAGAGAGAGAGAAAGTGAGTCCTCTTCTTAAGAGGAAAGAGAATTTATTTCGAACATGAACTTGGTATTCGAAATTTAAGTTTGCTTTTGATCCCTCATAATCACCTATATCTATTTTTTTGATTCTTCTCTAACATATTTTTTTTTACTTTCTTCCAATTTGATAATTATCCTCAAAAAAAAATTATACTCATAAAGGTTTGAGCTCCAACTATATTCCAATATTTAAATCCAATAACTCAACGATAGAAATTCAATAAATCCAAAAGTCTAAATTCAATAAATTCTAATCTACCTCTCCCAACTTATCCATACATACATAAATATTTCCTCAAACCAAATTTCGCCTTTCATAACCTTCTCGTAAGTAGAAATTTAATAAACCTCCAACTAAAATTTCCCATATATTGAAAACCACCTTATCTTATAGAATTTGAATCCTTAAATTTTCGAGAACTCAAAACCTTTCCATTCTTAATTTGAGCAACCTTGGAAACTACTAACATCAAAACACCATTATTATTATTATTATTTTACTACAAAAATTTCCTATCAATTGTATCTTCATCAACCCCTTTTTTTTAAAGTCTTATTCCCTTTGCTTATATCATTCCTTTCAAACTAAAAATCACATTCCACCCATTTTGACTTATGTGAAATTTTATACCTCATAATCGCATAACCAAGTATACCATTAATCTCCTCTATGGGATTTCTAGTCTCTTTCTATCCAAAGGAAGTCATGTTCCATTTCTTCTTAGAACAAGGAAATCATAAAATGAACAAAGCTGCATAAACCACGGAGGAATCATAGTGAACCATGAGCGAAGCAACTTAATTGGAAGGAAGAAAAGTAAGGGTTGTTAATATTGTATGAAGGGTGAAAGATGTTATGTGTCTAAGTAATTCAAGATAAGACATAAAGAAAAAGACAAGGGTTAAGCAGTCAAGATGAAACCTGAAGTAAGCATATAAGAAATTACAATCATATATTGGGTCGAAAGAATTGAGTCAAGATTTGGTCTCTAACAACAGTCAGAAAGGACAATAGTATTATGGTAAGGTTTATAGCTAGCCAATTTGACTCGAAAGTCGCATCATAAAAATAGATTAGAAGGGAACGTGTTTTAGTGGGACATGATATACCAACATGAAGGTGGGTTAGTCTAGGTCTTGCATGTGAAGTTTGTTGGGATGAAATAGCTGGTCTCGTGCTCCGAATATCTATGTCACGGTAGGGAACACCAAAAGGATCTAAATAGAAAGTAGGAGTTCATGAGGTGTCAAATAACGCACGAAAATAAAAGGGTTAAGTTAAGACACGAAATAAAGATCTATGAAATCTCGTAGATTAAGAAAAAATAAGTTAGGGTCACAGTTTCTAGAAAGAAGATGGCCTCCTAGATGGGGTGTAACCAAGGAACGATCTAATCATTTATTCAAGTTTAAAACGATGAGAAGGTCACGATACAAGATCTAGACTTGAGGGAAGGTCGAGTAAGTCGATATGGAGTTATAGTCACGTGGTTTGGTCGATGACTAACTACACTTGGGTACGACTATCATGGTCATTAGTAGTATGGAAATTACTATCCATCTTGGTTGCCTCTCAATACAATATCTAAATCTTTTAGTTCGAATCCCTCAAAAAGTTTTCTCAATATAATTCTCAAGAATAATCTACCATAATTTGTATCCTTTCTAAACCGTCCAACTTAATCACGACTTAAAAATTTAATTTTCTTAAACCAATCTCGAAGTAACCCTTATCATATCACTACTAGCTTTTTTTTACAATTATATTATCAATCCAACCTTTAAACTCAAGACTTCATGAACCATAAATTTTTTTTACCAAAATTTTTGGTATCCATAAACACAACTTTTAAACTCAAAATCTAAATAGATTTATAAATCGTAGATCATATGACACAATTTAAAATTTGAAACTTTCCCCAAACTCGATTTCATATCTTCCAAAATATTTTAAACCAAAATTTTACTATCATCACCACAAACTTAAAACTCAAAATTAGCAATCTTATTAATCGAAAATCGTACGACTCAATTTAAAACTTTTTTCCATAATCAAACTTTAACTCAAAATATAACTCAATTTATAAATCATAGATCATATTACAAAGTTCAAAAAATTGAAATCTTCCTCAAAGTCGATTTCATATCTGCCAAAAATATATAACTCCCATGAGTCTTAAATATCCTAAAATTTCTAAAGTTAGGAAATAAATTTTGTTTTCTCAATCATTTAGATGTTCTTACGAATCTCTTGCCACTTGTAGACTCAAAATAAAATTTTGTCCGTCCTTCGAAGTTTGTAATATTGCTACTACCCAACTTGGAATTAACTAATCTTCAAAAAAAATGCCTTTATAGCTCAAATATGACTCTAATGCATACTAACTGTCAATGTAATCCTTCTATCCATGTGTTTAACCAATGAACAGATACTAGTGTAGTCATCTTCTTAACCTCCATTAAGTACGGAAAGTAAGGGTTACGGTAGAAAGAGTTCAAACAAGATGCAAATCAAGTGAGTCGATCGAGAGTTCGAAATTTAGGAGTCAAAGAAGGAGGTCAAATGTGTGGATGAGATTCCTAGACTCTAATCCTATAATGCAGGCCCAATCGGTATAGTAACGTAACCGGAACGGTAAACTTGACCTGCATGGGCTACCACAAAAACATGTAACGCCCCAGTCCCAAAATATGTAGGACTAAGTACATCGACATGCCAGCTGCATACATACGATGTATACTCCAATATATGGACCATCGTATGTATACATAAGCTGTAAAATGCATAAAACTATGATACTATTCTCATCTACACATAAAGAAGAAGAAAGGATATAATAAATCAACTCATGAATTGTCATGTATACAATCGTTGGGCGGAGACAAATCCACTACCAACTAAAAAGAGAAGAATTACATAACAATCAATTTGTCGAGCGATGCGAAGGCGATCCAAGTGCAATCACCTCAGAAGAAGAGAGTAAAACATGACCTTGGCTAGAGCACCTGCGAAACCACAAAAGCACACACCTGAAGAATTTACCAGGTCCTCAGAGGGACCTAACAAGGTACAATAAACAAATGCAATATAAATACTGAATATAAAATATGCCACAAATAAAAGTAAGTGACAAGACCTCAATAAGGTAACCTAACCATACTAAAGTGAACATGCAGTTAAGAACAAACCTTTCGTCGCATGAGCCCTGGCTGTAAATGGGAACTGGTATAGTCCCCACTTGGGCATCAGTGACCTAAGCGCATGATGTTCAAAAATGACAGTGGCCCACCTGAGGGGGTAAGTATACCCGTATCTCCAACGGAGCTTCCGGGTTACAAGGGAATGTGTAATAGAAGCCCATACAACAAGAAAATATTCTCCCCACCCGATGCACCTATCAAGTCGTATCCGCGATCATGTAACACTACTAACTGTTAAGTCTTCTAACATGCATCTATTGACAGTTAGACCTAACGTACGTCCCATACGCATCAGTGATCAGCCAACACGCAAGTTCGGAGGCTATATGCTACTCATCTCATGCATACTCATGGTACAACTGTGTCAAGGTTTATGTACTATACTACAGATGGTAGTCTTTTAACTCTAGGTCTATATGCAATCAAAGGATAATAAGTAAAGTAAAGCTAATATCACTGAGTAGGTAGTAAATCAGGCACTGTAGAAACAATGGTACAACTAGAAAAACTAGAAATAAATACACAGTGATATGCAGTAAATAAAATACAGACTATTTATAAACAGTAAAATTATGGCAAGGTATCTTGCCTGGTGCTGTACGGTGTTCTGACATGTCCTTGATTTGATTTGAAGTTGTCTGGAGCGATAAGATCATGTCGGCAGAAAAATAGTCTCAGAAGTCAAAACCACACAAGATGATCTGAGATGATAGTACGACTCGTGCCGTTGATCAGTCCAGAATAGCCAAATTAGCTGGGGATGATAAGAGAAGTCCGAGAGGATAGGAATATGACTAGTCAAGGACAAGATTTTAAAAAAACGAAGAGATTTGGTACAAATAAATATCTATAATTATTCTAATATATATATATATATATATATATATATATATATATATATATATATATATATATATATGAAAAACTCTACTTAGTCAAAATATTAAATAACTATTTTAGAAAATAATTATAATGGTTTAAAACTATGATTTTATAAATCAAAATATTTTAAATAAATATTTGAAACATAAAAAATTATTTTAGGGTTAAACCCTTAATTTTTACTAAACTAAAATTAAATTGACAAGAGATTCTAATTCAAAAACATAAAAACCATTAAATAACGTAATAATATATTTTAGGTCAAAAAGTAGTTTAAACTATCACAAATATATAATAGTAATAATTTAAGATTTTTAACTCCGATTTTTGAAACTACATGTAAGGGCCAAGCTAGATATCTTTACAGTTAAAGTTAATACTATAATAATTAGTAAAAAATTAAGATAGAACACAATGAAACTAAAGCCCCAAAAATTTAGTGAAACCTAATAAAATTACTAATTAATAACAGAATAAATATAATAATATTAGCAGTAAGAAAATTATTGCATATAATATGTACATGTATGTAGAGTAATACATAAGTATACTAATATAATGTATACTAAAATATAATATTATAAGTTATAGCAAAATATCTACCATTACTTATTACTCTCCACCATCCCTTCTCGATTTTTCCACCATCCCCTCTCGATTTTCGTGTATTGCAATAATAATTGACAACAACACCATTAATGGTTGCTGTCCCGAACATTGGAGAGAGAGTGAGTTGAGGGGAAACTATTGAAATAGAATTAAAGCATTAGATAGAGAGAAAGTGAGCCCTCTTCTTAAGAGAAAAGAGAATTTATTTCCCTCTTCCTCAGACGAATAAATGAGAAGGGTGCTCATTGACTTTTGAGGAAGGGAGAAGAGAAGAAAACTCTTCTTCTTCCAAGAAAATGAAACCGGGGAAGGGAAGAAAGGAGAAGGGAGAGAGGGAGAGCGGAGGGGGTTCTTGCTCATGGCTCGCCGGACATGGCGTAGCTGATACTGGCGCCGGCACGAGGGCTCAGCGGAGGACTCACCAGACATGGCGCTAGCCTCGTGCGCGGCTTCTGCGGTCGCTGGCGGCGGTGCCGGGGCACGGAAGAGCCCTTGACAAGGTGGCATTGCGCGCAGGGTAGTGGGTGGCCAAGATCCGCGATACGCTTCGGAGGGAGAAGCGCGGTCGACGTACAGGGGAGCGGAGACGGGTTCGGCAGAGATAGCCGGGGTGGCAGTGAAGTCGGGATAAGGTTAGATTTCCTATTTCTCTCTGGTGTGATGGTGTGGCTATGGTGTTTGGCGGCGGAGTCGCCGGGACTGAGGTGGTCGGGTTATTGGTGGCGGCCGATCAATTTTGGCTGTGCTGGAGTGGTCGTGGGTGGTCTTGGAGAAGGATTGGTGGCGGTGGAGATGATTTTAGGGGTTTCGGAGAGGACGAGATGAGGAAGCTGTAGGTGGTCACCGGCCTAACTTGGCCGGAGACAGCAGTCAGATTCGTTGGACGGAACAACCGACGTTGGTTGGGTAGGTAGGAAAGAAACGGTGGTGGTGAAGGAGATACCGAAGTCGGATTAGGGATAGGATCGTCGCATTGGATGTGTCATGTCGGGGTAGTGTCCCGACACGAGGTGGACGTCTGGTTTGTCGGACGGGAAAATGTGTATTTGTAGCAAAAATGACGTAGTAGATGGGAAGGCACGGACAGGACACGATGCACATCTGTGGTGAAGGTTTTGGCTTGTGGAATATTGAGAAGAGTAAACAATGGGGCTCTCCTTATATAGGAGGTGGAGTCCTGGATTGATAGGGACGAATCATATTTAATCCAAATTGATTAAAAGTAATTGGATCAAATCCAATCCAATATAGATAAATTCTATCTTTAAAATCTATTTAAAATAAAGTCAATAAAACCTTTTCAAATTTTAATCATCATAATTAATTAAATTTAAACCGAACAATACTTTTAAAATACCTTTTCAAATAATAAAATATTAATATTAATTAATTTTGAAAATAGAATTATATATATGAATTTAAATTTATGTATGTAATGAATATTTGCACGAAACTTAGTTTTCAAAATTACTATTTATATAACCTTTTATGATGTAAAATAAAGTTTTGGAAATTTCAATGTGACACTTTTTACAACTTTAAGCAATAAAAACATTTATTAAGTATTATTTGAAAAACTATGCTTCTAAAATAAAATGTTTTTATAGAATATGTACATAGAATATGTACCTCGCACATATTCGCACTCGACGAGCCATACGAAAATGCGAACTCATCCATGACGTACAATACGACAAATTCGTACACGACGTATACATACTAAGTACAAAATCAATACCAATTTTTTTAAAAAAATTGTAGTATAAATTTAGGGGATTTACACTTCTGCGTCTTGCCGATCGACGCGTTATCACATTGAGTTGTCACTTTCTCGTCGGAGGAGAAAGTCGTCCCCAGCAGAGTCGTCATTTTGTTTGCGAAGAACAAAAGAGGTTTTGATTTGTACAAACAAAGAAAGAGTACAAAAAGTACAATTGAATTCTCGGGAAGTACAACTATAGGAATCTGATCAGAAGATGATCATTTTATCCCTTGGACGATGTGATATCGAAGACACGAGCCTCCGGAGGATGCAATAGCACTTTAGCTGGCGGTTATGATCATTCGTGATACTTTGAGACTGATTTGAAACTCCATTTATAGAGTTCTGGAAATAACTGTTTAGCAGTTATTCTGGGTTGCGCGAGCTTTAGGTTGCGTGCCTGTTCACTTGCGCGAACGGTTACACCAACTGCTGTGGACACGTGGCATCGTTTGATTGAGATGCACGTGGTCGTGGGTAATTATTGGCATGTTCTGCGAAGTTAGTGACTTGCACGCCACGTCACCCTGTTCTGGATACTGTTTGATCACCTTGCGCGAGCTTAATCAGGTTGCACAGGGGTGCAATGTAGCAACTTGTGCTAGCGGTTGCACCAACTGCTGCGGATACGTGGCATCATTTGATTGAGATGCGCATGGTCGTGAGCAATATAGTGGACACGTTCTACAAAGTTAGTGGCTTACGCGCCACGTCACCCTGCTCTGGATATTGTTTGATCACCTTGCGCGAGCTTCATCAGGTTGCACGGGGGCGCAACGTAGCAACTTGCGCCTGGGTTCAACCTTGCGCAACCTGACACATTGTGCAAACTGCTAGCTGACTAAATCTTCTCGAGCGTCGTATTTGTGCAGAAATTCGAACAGATTTTTTTTGATATACGTGCTGTCAGTTGTCAGGTAATAATGATGCTGTTATAGTCTTTCGAGGAAACTGCATGTGTCTTTCGCGCAACCTGAGATTGGCGCAACCTGTGATGGGAGCAACCTGATGTGGCACAACTTGATATAGGTGCACCCTGATATGGCATAACCTATTGATGTGATGCTTTTTGATGAGATGACTTCTGGGTGAGTAGCATAGCTTAATTTTTAGCCTCTATAGTGCTGTCACAACTGTCGTGACTGGTGCTGCATCACGAATACGGACGCTAGGTGCTGGTGCTGACGTCCGAGGTACTGCTCCTCCTCCTCCCGCACTTTGTGTATGAGACCTCTTCTGGCCTCCAGTCCTTGCAGATAACCTTTGAATAGAAAGCGCGTGCCTCCGAGCCGCCATAATTACTGCATCGAATAACTGGTGGTCGTGCCCCTCGACCGGCTGCATAATCTCTAAGTGGAGTCCATGCTGGAACCTCATAGCTTTCTCTGGCTCTGTAGCTACCATCGCCGGTACAAACCGAATCAGTCTGCAGAACTCCACTGCATAGCCATCTACCGTCCTACTAGCCTGCTTGAGGCTGATAAATCTCTGCTGAAGCTCATACCGAGCTACCATGCCAAAGTACTTGGCCTTGAACCTGGTACTGAAGCTATGTAAAGGAATAGGACGCCTCATTCCAACCTCTTCTGATGCCCACCAGTCGCGGGCGAGATCCTGAAGTAACAGTCTGACCTGGTCAACCTTTTCTCCTGCTGGAACCTTTGTTGCTGTTAATATGGCCTCAATATCTCGAAGCCAAGCATCCGCTGTATTGATATTCTCCGTGCCATCAAAGTACCTCGGGTTAAGTCGGCAAAACCACCCCGACGCTCCCAAGTCATTCCTGACGCTCCTCTTAAGAGCTAGCTGTAACCCCTGATTCAGTAATACATTCTGTTCTTGCTGCTGGGTCTGCTGTTACTGTTGGGTTGCCACCTGACGCTGCTTGGTGACCAGAAATCCCCTGATAACCTCCAGGAGAGCTGCAGCATCAGGTACTACTGCTACTGCTGGTACCACTGGTGGTGTTGGAGTTTCTGGTACCTGTTGCCCCACTGGCTCTGACAACACTTCCACTTGGATCTGCCTAGGGGAAGGTACTCCTTCCTATTGTTGTCATATCGAGCCATGCTCTGCTGGTTGTTCTTCCACATTGGCCTCGCCTGCTACTGAGAAAGAAGCACCCCTATAGGAAAAGATATAGGATATCAATTGTTAGGACGAGAAAGATTCGATGATGCAATTCAAGTTATCAATCAAGGTGAGGAAGGGAAGACGGAGCAAGAGATCAAAGGAAACAAGTTTTGATTGAGACTCCTATAATCGCACACCCTACAAGTCTGAAAATTAGACCTGCATGGGCCACCAATAAAACCTTGTCACGCCCCAGTAGCAGAATACTGAGGGTAACTAGGCCAGCTACACAATATGAGGTATGCAAACGTCATACGACGATCGTAACTGTCAAGAGACAAGGGGGTGCATGCTATAATCCAGTCTCCTATGATCTCACAGAGCATCTATGTCTCAATCAATCAAAATAAGAAGCAGTAAATAATGATCATATAAGACAAAGCAATAAGACGTCCCCGACGCTTCATCAAAATGAATCATGAGCCTAGCTATACAAAATGATAAGCTAGTGCTGAGAGTCATAGGTATATAACCGTAGTCAGTTGCAGTCTAATTTAACTACAATTATATAAAAGGAAAATAATATCCAGAACAGCCGGCTAAACAGGTGCCGGTGGCTAAATGCCAAGTACAAAATAGAAGATACTAGAGCAGTGAAGAAGAAACCCACTCATGGTCCGTGGTGTCCATACTCCTGGTGTGTACCATTTTTCGGGTAGAAGGCTGGATCCTCTGGTGCTGCTACAAAATCTGGCCAAACAAAACCAGCATGGTCAAGCCCCGAATAGCAAGTAACACAAGGGAGCACATAATGAATAAGACAAAACACAATGAGTAAATTAAGACCTGATTCAAGAGTTATAGGCTTATACCATATCATCGAGACAATACGACACCCTTACAACCAAACGAGGACAAACTGTGCCAGTATCGTGCCGAGATAAGATATATCCTATAACCATGGACAGGTAAAGGGCTTCTGAACGCAACTTCGGTCCATAGCCTATTGCAGCACAATAGCCCAACCCAACAACCAAACAAGGACATGGGTTGGACCACGCACCACGATAGTCCATGTTCCTTAGTTGCTAACAGAAGAAAACATATCACAAACAAATCGGCTTACAAGCGGCTAATCGATCCTACGACTTTCTATAATTTGTCTGGATTATCCCAGTAATGCAATATATAGGAATCCTCAGATCGTATCGCATCCAAGCAGGGCTAGCCAATCCATTATATACACGCACGCACGAAATGCACCGGTGCCTCAAAAGGCCACCGTGCTAGAACAAGCAATAACAGTTCTAGCCTTCCTTAGGGAGAGCTGGCTAGACATTCACAAATCAGATACTGCACTCAACTAGTGCGGATGACTATAAAGTATCCGAGGCAGCCAACCTGACACGTTAGGACAGGGCCTAGGGTGGCTGGTAACGTACGATCTCGGGATTCCATTACCTCCCAATGCTTTTACCAATTTAAGCTACTTAGATTAACCCTATCTTGATCTTGGAATCACGTGTCGTAGTCACATGGTCATCCTCCTATATGTCGTACCATAGTACGTGTACCCTAAGTATGAATCCACATCGGCTAAAGGAGTCCCAAATCTAGATCCATGCTTAGTGTAATGCATCAAACAACAATCAATATACCACGATACTATTATTGACCAATTACAATGACTGTGCTAGAAGGTACACATGTATTGACATATAACACGCATGATCACTTAGCACACAGAGTCACACCTCAGTGTACTCATTAAATAGCACCGCAGTGCATACTAATATTGTATATCAATACACACTTAGAAAAGGTACCAGCACGTATACATGTAATTAAGTCAGAAACACGGTCAAGTCAGGAAGTCACATGGACCCCTCGTGACATAAAAGTCATACGGGACACGCAAGTCTCAGATATTCATGGCACACTAAGTTCAGGACAAGAAGTCAAGGTCAAAGGTGCACTAGATGCAAGGTGCAAGGTCAAAGGTGCACAAGGTGTACAAGGTACAAGGTGCAAGGTGCAATGTGCAATGTGCAAGGTTAAAGGTGCACAAGGTGCAAGGTGCACGAACCAAAAGGTGCGCGAGGTACAAGGTGCGCGAACCAAAAGGTGCACGAGGTGCAAGGTACGCGGACCAAAAGGTGCGCGAGGTACATGGTGCACAGACCAAAATGTGCGCGAGGTGCATGGTGCGTGGACCAAAATGTGCGCGAGGTGCAAGCTGAACGGACCAAAAGGTACGCGGGATGTCGTCCATACCAGCAAGGTTTTGGCCATAGAGTTTTACAATGTCCATAACTTGGACTATAGGACTCGAAATTGGGCAAAATAAAGGTCTAAACTGAATGAATTAAATTCTCTAGAATATGGAACAATTTTTTTTTGGAAAAGAGTAAGTTTGATAGATCAAAACCATAAAAATCTATAAACCCTAATTTTTGGAACATAGATCTACTCAAAACTAGCCATTAGAACAAAAAATACTAAGTACTAAACTTGTAGAGGATGATGAGAAGAGCAACATAGACAAATCATATCAAAGGAAAATAAATCAAGAAATAAAAAATGTAAGAATCTCTCCATTTGGTGCAAGGTGTACTTGCCTAAAAGTTGGTTTGAGGAAAATAAATGAAAGAGTGAATGAGGAGAGAGAGTGTGGAAGAGATTATATATAGGGGTTGGGTTGACTCATAGAAACCCTAATCTTAACATCACCTAACCATATGATTAATGACATGTTAAATGCTACATGATACAACTAATCAAATTAATTTAATAAAAATCCTAACCACAATACGGTCCAGAAATCTTATCATCGAAGCAGTGAGCCACGTCTACAACCAGACAAGGACAATTGGTGGCACACTCATCCGCGATGAGATACTGTTCCATGCCATGACTAGTTATAAATACATGATACATGCAATCAAGATACAAGTGCCAGATAACATATACAAAAAAAATTAAAAATTTATGTATTCTGGGAATGGGGAGTGACAAATATCATCCAAATAGTTAAAATATAATTTTATCATTCAAATATTACTTAAAATAATTTGACGAAAATCTTTTTACCGATGGAACTAAATATGCCTTCCAAATAACCTTCGAAGCCGATAGGTTTTGAAGGTCCAAAATTCTAACAAAACTTTTTGTAATGCAATAATTAATTTAAAATAAATACTTTTATATAAAACTAAATAGTTCTTTCCAACTAGTTTTCGAAATGACATATAATAGCAAAATAATTTATACGTTCAAAAGAAGATTTATTTCAAAAAATAAAATAAATAATCAAATAAAATTAAATCTGGGAAGATGAGTTACAAATCTACCCACCTTAGAAATAAATTCGTCCTCGAATTTAAGGATTACTAGGATGTGCGGACTTGGTTGATTGGTGAAAAGATAAGAAAATTTAGGATAATAACATGTTGATCAAATAGGTGATAGAAAAGGAAAGTAATTTAGGGTTAGGATTAGGGTATTATAGAGGTTTAGGACTTAGGGTTGTGGAAAAAAAAAGAATACTAATAATATTAAAATAGAGGAGGACTCCTCTATAGGTTTAAACCTCAAGCGAGATTAAATAAAATTAATCCTAAAAGGAGTTTAAATATTATCTGATATTATAAAACAAATTTTGAATTCAAATCATCAATAAATGATATTTACTAAATTATATATATATTTATATATATATATATATATATATATATATATATATATATATATATATATATATATATATATATAGAGGTATATTTCTATCATTACCAAAATTATTTTAAAATCGATTTGACAAATTAATAAATATCCAATATCTTCAATAGTTATCAAAAATAGAATTTAATCAAGTCTAGAATGATCCATTCTAATATTGGTCATAATAGGTTTAAAAGATGACATTTGAAAAATAGAAGGATAAGGAAGACGAAAGAACTACCCGTTTATTAAGAAATGTGGTAAATAGGAATAAGGTGTAACACCCAGTTTTCCAAATGAGGATAATTTTAAACTTTTGCATTTTAAATTATTTAATAATGATATTTAAGTCATGATATGATTTTTGGTGATTTTTAGTTATTTTAAAACTATTTAATTGAGTGAAATGTGACATTGGTGTTTTGCTAGTGTAACCTTAGTCATGCAAGACCTAGAAGACTAATCATGACCAAGGAGACATAATCATGTGTTTAGGATTTCAAATTTCTACATTTAAGCCTAGGGGTATTTTGGTCATTTTGACACTTTTGTGAAATTGTGAATTATATTAATTAAATATGTGTTAGTTACATTGTTGAGACTTGACCTAGAAGTTAGCCTAATCTAGATGTTAACCATGACCCTAGAAGCTAAGTTAGAGGATTTCATTAAGTAATCACATTAGTGTAATATCTAGATATTATTAGGAAAGATATTTTACTTTTGAGATATTTGTGAAAAGAAGCCTTAACCAATAGGAAGCCTTAGAATTTGTTGGAGAAACCTTAGCCACTCATCCTAAACCCTAACCCTAATGTTTTCAACAGCCATCACACCATTCCCCCTTATAAATGCAACACATTAATCATTTGCATCATTTTTAATTCATTTTATTTGCCTCCTTTGTGTTCTTCCCTAAACTTCTCCCCAAATATCCAAATCAACTCCAAATTGAGCCAAATTTCTTGCATTGGAATCCCCTACTGTTGAGGATGCTAAGGGGAGCTAGCTAGCAAGGTTGCACAAGCATTTGGCATCCCCAAGTGAAGAGGACACACCCCTTATTCTAGGTTTTCATTGAGTTTTCACTCAATAGGTAAATGCCCTCATACATAGTTAAATTTGTGATTTCTCTTCATGGATGCATGCATCTAGGTACCAGGGACCTATAGGCTGAGTTTGGTAGAAATTGGATTGGGTTTGGTGTCCGTATCGGACACGTATCTAGGTTTTAATATAGGTGTTTGATGATTTGCCTCTACCAATTAAATGTTAATATTTTTGAAAACTAATTACACAAATTTCTAGCCCTATAGGTATAGATCACAGAACCATGACACTGAGCACGAGATTGTGTCGTGTTCGTGTCCAAATTGGACACGAACACGCTGTACACAGCACTGTGCACTGCCCTGCTATCTCGTGTCCAGTTCTCACTGGACACGACACGAGACCCGACCAAATTTGGTCAGCACCGAGGGGCAATCACTGACATCCTACCCACAAAATTTTGTGGGACCTCGATGTGTGTGCACGTAGGATTTTGGCCCGCACTGATTTTATACTGTGCTGAGTGTGCAAGTGTCGAGCCACTGATACGCGTGTCGTGTCGAGTGTAGACACCACGTGGACCCATTTCAGGGGATTGAAACCCTAGCCCTAGTCCCCCTTGACCTCTGTGCATAAGCGCGTAGAGCCTAGTGCTTTGTGTCGGGTCCTATGGACCCCCACACGCACGCATGAGACTGCTGTTTCACTGTTTTTTTACTGATACTTGTTTCTTGCATTTGGACACGTTGTGTCGACTTTTGTGGACATGACACAACCTGTATGACACCTTGCCATGTATAAGACACGATACCAACCATTAATTGTTAATATTAGCATGTTTGTCATATTCAAATCCCTATTTTCCCCATTTTTTTGATACGTTTTAAGTATCAGTGTTCTCTTCAATTTCAGATATTTAAATTCTTGTTTAAGTATTAATTTCACATGTTTAACATGTTAATTAGTTGCTACTTTTATATGTTATATACTAGGGTTTTGTTCCATGAGTTTTGTTGTGGGTTGATCGAGTTTGGGAGGAGTTTCAGTACAAATCCTGAGAATTCCTGTCATACACACACATGACATTGAGTTCAAATTGCTGTGTTATGCTAATTAATGAGAATTAACTTCAGATGTCAGTATGAAACATAGTGCATGTTTTGGGTTGGATTTCATTGTGTTTCACCTGTGCAATATGGTTGGAGTTGGTTTACCTTGATTCTCAGGTTCTTCATTATGAACCTTGAGGGTTCACTTAGGAAAGAGATTGTTGGTATTCAGTTATGGGATTTTAAGCAGTGGGATGTTAGAGTTGGCTGTTCAACTGAGAACCTGAGAAGTTGATGGATTAACAGTGAAATCTTGAGAATTCACATATACACACATACACCAATGTCCATTCACTTTGCCCTTATGGCATGTCCTGTTTATTGGGACTTGTTCAGTCCTATATTGGATGTCAGTCCCTGTCCAGACTTGAGTGGTATCTTAGGCTTAGAAGTAGCCAAGAGGTTTGTGGTAGTGGTTTGGGAATAGATAGACTGGAACCTGAGAATTATAGCCTGAATTTTGGGTTTGATTTTACATTGAGAACTGAGATTTCAGGAAGGATAAACTAGGATTCAGTTATATTTTAATAGAGTTTTTGATTTGCTATGTTGAAGGTGTAAAGAGTAGTAATAACCTGAGATTTACTTTGTTGTATTAACCTGAGTTTTAATCTTCAAATGTAACATATAAAACTGAGTTTGGGTGTTAATTGGTAAATGGTTTTGAAGAGAACTGAGATATTAGTTAGGATGAACACAGAGTTTCAAATCTCTGAAATCTGTGTGAATCCTGAATTCTCCTGAGAATTCATTCATTGACAAAACTGAAATTTGGATTCTTTGTATTAAAATATTAAGAAGGGTTCACATGTAAGGGAGTATTAATTTCTGTATTAAACCTGAAAACTGAGAATTTCCCCATGCAAACAAACTTGAGAATTGGGTTGGAGACTGAAAACTGATTTTGTATTTGGATTCAATGTTAACTGTAATCTGAGAATGTATAGGAATAACCTGAGATTCATTCCTACTCTACACACATTTGCCTAAACACTACACCATGACTCACACCCTCACTGTTCCATGATACACACACACACACCCTCTAATTTACATTGACACTCTCATGTCTCTCAATACACACACAAAGCTGTCTTTAAACTGAAAGGCCAAAACTGAGATTAATTGCACTCTTTATATCACATACACACACACCCACATGTTGCATGTACTCCTAGACTCACACACACAATCACCTTCCCTGTTTTGTATGTGTATAAGCTTTCCCTATGTATCTCTATATATAAGTATATAGATATGCCTCTATGTACTAATATATATATATATATATATATATATATATATATATATATATATATATATATATATATATATATACATGTAAATGCCTTTGTACCTAAACATGAATACTTGTATACAATATATGATGTGAGTATCCTATCTATGCAATCATGGGTATATAGAGCTAAATGAATACATGAATATATGTATAGATGATATGTATAATGTGTGATGCCTTGTGGCTGGTGATGTTGTTTGGTTGTATGCTAGTCTAGGCTTGGTTAGCCCTAGTGAGACTTGACTAGACTAGGATTGACATAGTTTGACTAGTATAGTTGACTTGGGTTGACCCAGAGTTGACCAAGTTTGACTGGGACCTAGTTTGACCTAGACAGTTGACCAAGTATGACTTAGAGTTGACTTTGACCTAGAATTGACTTAGAATCATGTAGATTGCATCGTAGACTTCATTTACCTTATTTTAAACACATTATAATCCATACTGCTCTGTTTCGGACATTGTGACTCCGGTGCAGACATCTGATATTTCATTACTCTTTTCAGAGTATCAGGCGAGTACATTCTCTGATAGTTCTTTCATTTACTTGTCAATTACTGTACTTCAGTTCTAGTTAGCTGTATGTGATTCTCTGTTACAAACGCGTATTTTCTGAATCCATGTATGCGACACATATACTTACTTGTCTTACCTCTATTATTCGAATCATCATACGAATCACCATACGAATCACTATTCGAATCACCCTATTCGTATCTTCATATGTTGGTTGGACTTGTATTCGTCTTATGTGTTGGATTGTGGATTCATTTGTATTAGACTGGACGGGGAAATACTGATTAGACATGTAGACATATCCCCCTATTCGAATCACCCTTCTGTGCATTATATTCGAACGATAGCCATCACACACTTCGCGAATGTGTGGTGTGCCGTATTACCTACAGCCGTTTACATATCGATCTCGGTATTTTAAAACACACTTGGAGAATTTATTCGAATCATTGTTTGATTATTATTCGAATCACTATTCGTATCACCTTATTCGAATCACTATTCGCATCACCTTATTCGAATCACCTTATTAGAACAATGATTAGAATCACATTCGAGTCATCATGTATTAGACTCACTTTGGGATTACACTCGACTTATATTGTACATCTGAACTTATTATGTTACTCTAGTTCGGCTAGATCTTATTATACAGTCTTCTTTGCTATGATTCTTCTCTTGTTTAGTTATTTACTTTCCTTGCACTTTATCTGTCTTTCTTATCATCACCTGAACATAAACTGCCATATTCATCAATACAACTGTCTATAACTGCTTTATAGTTCTCTGTCATTTACTTGGAATTTCTTGATGAAATGTACTCGTTCCTGTCCTGACTGGACCTGTTGAAAATGTTACAGATGATTGCCCTGAGGACATTTGCCCTACTTGCCTTGGAGTAGGAGATGGCTTAGCTACCTGTGGCCCCGACACTCAGGAGTGATCGGGAGACTAGCTAGTAGACTTGGTTTAGTTTTCATGTTTTAGAACTTGAATTGTAATAACTTGAGATACGAGTTTGTATTTGAGTTTGTTTGAGATATTATTATTTAGTAGTTTATAAAAGTTGTTATTTAGTTTTTAGTTATAAACTTCTGTGTTATCTTATCGTTCTTAGACTGTGATTGAGATTCATTATATCTATACTTGTCCTCCGTTCGGAGTTGAGATTTGACAAGTACATTATATAATTGTGTAATTTGTAGATTAGATAGTAACCTAGGACAGCGTTCTACCGCCGACACTGCGGCATAGGCTGGACGTACCCACTTCTCGTGCCCTTACTCTAGGGTGCGGGTCGTGACACATTTTTAGTGGTGGCCCATGCAGGTCGAGTTTATGTAGTGGTATTCGAACTAGAGTATCACTACAGCCTGCGATAGGATTGAGAAATAGGTTTAAAAGGAGAGGTACTCAATCACAGTTAGGACTACTTGAGAAGATTCCTGGATGACCCTTGAGAATCTCATTTAAACTATCTCGAAATTCGATTCTGACAGTATCTGTCTATCTTCTTTGATTCATCGTTGAATTTGATTCTTGGTATTCCTTATTGACTTGATTTTCTACCAAGATAACATTATGGGCTAGGTTGCCTCTGTCATGGAATCTAGAGTCTTTTACTGCCATATCAGCTGGTTGGGTGATGAGATAGAGTCTGATTTTGGATATATTTCTCGGGTGTGGGAATTTAAAGTTTTCGCAGCCAAGCTAGCGGCAATGCGAAAATTTTAAAATACCATGATTCTAGAGGTATATGCATTAGTTGTGGACTCTATGGATTATCGCAGCCATACTTACTGGTGTGACGAGGATTCTGGTAACATGGTTCTGGATAGACGGGTATGATTATCAAATTACAGGATAGATACCATATAGATGGTGCCCTAGTATGATGGAATAGAATATCAGTGTGGATGATACTTGAGTATCATGGATTATATAGAGGGAGTTAGGCCACCTATAGCGCAGTACCGTGCCCCGCACCATCAGAGGGATATACCCCAGAGGGGCAGGGCTTTTGTACTGACAGTCGAGTAGACCGACGCTATATGTGACGGGTTAGCAGGTCTGTCTTTCTTGTCCTTCTTTCACCTTCATGTGTGATTTCCATTAGTACCTGCCAGGATATGTTTGTGATATGCTAGATAGCGTAGTTACCCTGTTCGAGACTGTGGAATCACGACCAGTAGGACAGAGTTTTCATATTATCTTGACCTTGTTTGATTCGGGGGTTTGACCTAGCAGGAGTACGATCATCTTAATTTCGAGGACGAAATTCTTCTAAGGGGGGTAGACTTGTAACACCCAGTTTTCCAAATGAGGGTAATTTTGAACTTTTGCATTTTAAATCATTTAATAATGATATTTAAGTCATGATATAATTTTTGGTGATTTTTAGTTATTTTAAAACTATTTAATTGAGTGAAATGTGACATTGGTGTTTTGCTAGTGTAACCTTAGTCATGCATGACCTAGAAGACTAATCATGACCAAGGAGACCTAATCATGTGTTTAGGATTTCAAATTTCTACATTTAAGCCTAGGGGTATTTTGGTCATTTTGACACTTTTGTGAAATTGTGAATTATATTAATTAAATATGTGTTAGTTACATTGTTGAGACTTGACCTAGAAGTTAGCCTAATCTAGATGTTAACCATGACCCTAGAAGCTAAGTTAGAGGATTTCATTAAGTAATCACATTAGTGTAATATCTAGATATTATTAGGAAAGATATTTACTTTTGAGATATTTGTGAAAAGAAGCCTTAACCAATAGGAAGCCTTAGAATTTGTTGGAGAAACCTTAGCCACTCATCCTAAACCCTAACCCTAATGTTTTCAATAGCCATCACACCATTCCCCCCTTATAAATGCAACACATTAATCATTTGCACAATTTTTAATTCATTTTATTTGCCTCCTTTGTGTTCTTCCCTAAACTTCTCCCCAAATATCCAAATCAACTCCAAATTGAGCCAAATTTCTTGCATTGGAATCCCCTACTATTGAGGATGCTAAGGGGAGCTAGCTAGCAAGGTTGCACAAGCATTTGGCACCCCCAAGTGAAGAGGACACCCCCCTATTCTAGGTTTTCATTGAGTTTTCACTCAATAGGTAAATGCCCTCATACATAGTTAAATTTGTGATTTCTCTTCATGGATGCATGCATCTAGGTACCAGGGACCTATAGGCTAAGTTTGGTAGAAATTGGATTGGGTTTGGTGTCCGTATCGGACACGTATCTAGGTTTTAATATAGGTGTTTGATGATTTGCCTCTACCAATTAAATGTTAATATTTTTGAAAACTAATTACACAAATTTCTAGCCCTATAGGTGTAGATCACAGAACCATGACACTGAGCACGAGATTGTGTCGTGTCCGTGTCCAAATTGGACACGAATACGCTGTACACAGCCCTGCTACCTCGTGTCCAGTTCTCACTGGACACGACACGAGACCCGACCAAATTTGGTAAGCACCGAGGGGCAATCACTGACATCCTACCCACAGAATTTCGTGGGACCTCGATGTGTGTGCACGTAGGATTTTGGCCCGCACTGATTTCATACTGTGCTGAGTGTGCAAGTGTCGAGCCACTGATACGCGTGTCGTGTCGAGTGTAGCCACCACGTGGACCCATTTCAGGGGATTGAAACCCTAGCCCTAGTCCCCCTTGACCTCTGTGCATAAGCACGTGGAGCCTAGTGCTTTGTGTCGTGTCCTATGGACCCCCACACGCACGCACGAGACTGCTGTTTCACTGTTTTTTTACTGATACTTGTTTCTTGCATTTGGACACGTTGTGTCGACTTTTGTGGACATGACACAACCTGTATGACACCTTGCCATGTATAAGACACGATACCAACCATTAATTGTTAATATTAGCATGTTTGTCATATTCAAATCCCTATTTTCCCTATTTTTCTGATACGTTTTAAGTATCAGTGTTCTCTTCAATTTCAGATATTTAAATTCCTGTTTAAGTATTAGTTTCACATGTTTAACATGTTAATTAGTTGCTACTTTTATATGTTATATACTAGGGTTTTGTTCCATGAGTTTTGTTATGGGTTGATCGAGTTTGGGAGGAGTTTCAGTACAAATCCTGAGAATTCCTGTCATACACACACATGACATTGAGTTCAAATTGCTGTGTTATGCTAATTAATGAGAATTAACTTCAGATGTCAGTATGAAACATAGTGCATGTTTTGGGTTGGATTTCATTGTGTTTCACCTGTGCAATATGGTTGGAGTTGGTTTACCTTGATTCTCAGGTTCTTCATTATGAACCTTGAGGGTTCACTTAGGAAAGAGATTGTTGGTATTCAGTTATGGGATTTTAAGCAGTGGGATGTTAGAGTTGGCTGTTCAACTGAGAACCTGAGAAGTTGATGGATTAACAGTAAAATCCTGAGAATTCACATATACACACATACACCAATGTCCATTCACTTTGCCCTTATGGCATGTCCTGTTTATTGGGACTTGTTCAGTCCTATATTGGATGTCAGTCCCTGTCCAGACTTGAGTGGTATCTTAGGCTTAGAAGTAGCCAAGAGGTTTGTGGTAGTGGTTTGGGAATAGATAGACTGGAACCTGAGAATTATAGCCTGAATTTTGGGTTTGATTTTACATTGAGAACTGAGATTTCAGGAAGGATAAACTAGGATTCAGTTATGTTTTAATAGAGTTTTTGATTTGCTATGTTGAAGGTGTAAAGAGTAGTAATAACCTGAGATTTACTTTGTTGTATTAACCTGAGTTTTAATCTTCAAATGTAACATATAAAACTGAGTTTGGGTGTTAATTGGTAAATGGTTTTGAAGAGAACTGAGATATTAGTTAGGATGAACACAGAGTTTCAAATCTCTGAAATCTGTGTGAATCCTGAATTCTCCTGAGAATTCATTCATTGACAAAACTGAAATTTGGATTCTTTGTATTAAAATATTAAGAAGGGTTCACATGTAAGGGAGTATTAATTTCTGTATTAAACCTGAAAACTGAGAATTTCCCCATGCAAACAAACTTGAGAATTGGGTTGGAGACTGAAAACTGATTTTGTATTTGGATTCAATGTTAACTGTAATCTGAGAATGTATAGGAATAACCTGAGATTCATTCCTACTCTACACACATTTGCCTAAACACTACACCATGACTCACACCCTCACTGTTCGATGATACACACACCCCCTCTAATTTACATTGACACTCTCATGTCTCTCAATACACACACAAAGCTGTCTTTAAACTGAAAGGCCAAAACTGAGATTAATTGCACTCTTTATATCACATACACACACACCCACATGTTGCATGTACTCCTAGACTCACACACACAATCACCTTCCCTGTTTTGTATGTGTATAAGCTTTCCCTATGTATCTCTATATATAAGTATATAGATATGCCTCTATGTACTAATATATATATATATATATACATGTAAATGCCTTTGTACCTAAACATGAATACTTGTATACAATATATGATGTGAGTATCCTATCTATGCAATCATGGATATATAGAGCTAAATGAATACATGAATATATGTATAGATGATATGTATAATGTGTGATGCCTTGTGGCTGGTGATGTTGCTTGGTTATATGCTAGTCTAGGCTTGGTTAGCCCTAGTGAGACTTGACTAGACTAGGATTGACCTAGTTTGACTAGTGTAGTTGACTTGGGTTGACCCAGAGTTGACCAAGTTTGACTGGGACCTAGTTTGACCTAGACAGTTGACCAAGTATGACTTAGAGTTGACTTTGACCTAGAATTGACTTAGAATCATGTAGATTGTATCGTAGACTTCATTTACCTTGTTTTAAACACATTATAATCCATACTGCTCTGTTTAGGACATTGTGACTCCGGTGCAGACATCTGATATTTCATTACTCTTTTCAGAGTATCAGGCGAGTACATTCTCTGATAGTTCTTTCATTTACTTGTCAATTACTGTACTTCAGTTCTAGTTAGCTGTATGTGATTCTCTGTTACAAACACGTATTTTCTGAATCCATGTATGCGACACATATACTTACTTGTCTTACCTCTATTATTCGAATCATCATACGAATCACCATACGAATCACTATTCGAATTACCCTATTCGTATCTTCATATGTTGGTTGGACTTGTATTCTTCTTATGTGTTGGATTGTGGATTCATTTGTATTAGACTGGGCGGGGAAATACTGATTAGACATGTAGACATATCCCCCTATTCGAATCACCCCTCTGTGCATTATATTCGAACGATAGCCATCACACACTTCGCGAGTGTGTGGTGTGCCGTATTACCTACAACCGTTTACATGTCGATCTCGGTATTTTAAAACACACTTGGAGAATTTATTCGAATCATTGTTTGATTATTATTCGAATCACTATTCGTATCACCTTATTCGAATCACTATTCGCATCACCTTATTTGAATCACCTTATTAGAACAATGATTAGAATCACATTCGACTTATCATGTATTAGACTCACTTTGGGATTACACTCGACTTATATTGTACATCTGAACTTATTAAGTTACTCTAGTTCGGCTAGATCTTATTATACAGTCTTCTTTGCTATGATTCTTCTCTTGTTTAGTTATTTACTTTCCTTGCACTTTATCTGTCTTTCTTATCATCACCTGAACATAAACTGCCATATTCATCAATACAACTGTCTATAACTGCTTTATAGTTCTCTGTCATTTACTTGGAATTTCTTGATGAAATGTACTCGTTCCTGTCCTGACTGGACCTGTTGAAAATATTACAGATGATTGTTCTGAGGACATTTGCCCTACTTGCCTTGGAGCAGGAGATGGCTTAGCTACCTGTGGCCCCGACACTCAGGAGTGATCGGGAGACTAGCTAGTAGACTTGGTTTAGTTTTCATGTTTTAGAACTTGAATTGTAATAACTTGAGATACGAGTTTGTATTTGAGTTTGTTTGAGATATTATTATTTAGTAGTTTATAAATGTTGTTATTTAGTTTTTAGTTATAAACTTCTGTGTTATCTTATCGTTCTTAGACTGTGATTGAGATTCATTATATCTATACTTGTCCTCCGTTCGGAGTTGAGATTTGACAAGTACATTATATAATTGTGTGAGTTGTTGATTAGATAGTAACCTAGGACAGCGTTCTACCGCCGACACTGCGGCGTAGGCTGGACGTACCCACTTCTCGTGCCCTTACTATAGGGTGCGGGTCGTGACATAAGGTACAAATCAATTTGAAAACTTAAAAGTCATATGCCAATAAAGGACGTAGCCTCTATGGTATTCGAAAATCATAAGCACATCCGGAGTCATTTTACCGTAAATTTATGTCTCGCTAGTATACAGCTAGCTGCAATAAACTCTTGGTTCCACGACTCAAGCAAGGATACGGTAATGAATACCCTATCAACTCTATCCAATCTGGACATAACAACTCAAAGATGAAGATAGGACAACCAAGATATAGTTTAATAATGTTCGATAACCCACGCTTATTTGGAATTACTTCAACTTAGGGTAATTCCTCGCCAGTGTGCTGCTGACTGCAGTGAACCCACTGTCTCCATAAGTCAAATAAGTGGAGACAGTGCGCTGCTGTCTTGCCATTATAAGTCATCAAAAACTATTCCAACTATATACACAAAATTTCAAAGGAACTTCTAAAATTCTTAAACAAATTGATCATGATAGAGAAAGTTAGATATTTAACAAATTAATATGATAGAAAAAGTGTACGTATTTGTCCTTACAATGAACATATCTGTTTTGAAAATCAAACGATTGGTTAGAAAGAAAAGATCGAAGAAGAGAGAAATATAAACCTTGATTTCTATTCCTCTAATGTTCAAGATCGAGGGGAAAACATATATATCGTGGATGTCAACCAAGCTAACTCGGAGTAGATTTATGGGTAATGGATCATGTTAGGCTCGACCCAATGGATGGAAATAGAACATTGGCTCTTAGGGAATTTATCTAATAGGAACTAAATAAGTAGTGTAGTCCGAACGACATAATGATGTTAGAGGAAGCAGAAAAATAAAATTGCATATTCAGTATAGAAAAGTGTAAGTACCTGCCATATGAGTCTCAATTTCTTAAAAATATAATGATTGATCAGGGAGGGAACATTCTAATATCTTATTTCATGGATACTCAAATGATTGAGCAGGAAACCTTGAATCAGAAACTAACTCGAGATATGGATAACATAATAGAAATTATAAAATAATTCTTTATTGGAAAAATGGAAAATAAATAAGCATTTTGGACTTATGATATTAGGATGATATCCAAGAGGGCAAAAAAAAAAATTGAGCAATTTATCAATGTTAGGGCATTAATTCTAGGAAGGCCTAACTCAAGTGAATAGTCTACCCACCTTTGGTCCTACCATCATACCAAAACAAAAATAACATATTCACCTATGAAATTATATTAATTTATCTAATAGGGTTTATAATTCAATAGTTCCTACCAAAATCATATGGTCTATGTAGCAACCTTAACTACCCAACGGTCAAATTGCATAAGGGACTCCTTGTCCTAGTCATTCTCCTAGAATTAATCCAATCCTAATTATGAATGAGCATTTCCTAGTCGTAGGCTCGCAATAGTACGACTAATTTAAGTACTATAACGAGTTCGCATAATTTGCCAAGACTAACCTGCATGGGCCACAAAAAAAACTTTTCACGACCCGCACCCGCTATTCAGGATACAGTGCGTGTCCAAGCCAACCTACGTCGCAGAGTCGGAAGTAGAACGCTGTCACGGCCAAGATGCACAAAATCACATAAATATAACATTTACTGCTCATTCATGTTGCTATATTAATTACAAGATTTATATTTAAAGAAAGTACAATGTTCTTACATAATGAACGGACTACAACACATCTATCTAATTTCTAGGTTTAGCCTGCAAATACACCTGTATCTCCCAATCCTAAGAGAAGCCACAGCTAGCCTACAAAATATTGGTTATCTAGTCAGGAAAGGAACAAGCACACATATGACAGCTATCCGAGAAATAACAGAATCACAGAACATGAAAATAGCATATGAGAAGTTAAACTAGAAAATAACAAGCATTATGGTATAATGGAAAAGGTCATGCAATTCCATTGATGAGAAATAATGGCTAGAAAGTATATATGTAAAGCACGGTGACATGGCATAACATGGCAAGTGGTGAAGAAACGGGATGAACAACTGAACCAAAAACTATCTACGTATATTGAAATATCAGGTTCGACGTGTGAATTGCTAGGGCATAAATTCGGCACCCTGCAAATGTCGTGTGCAGCTGCTATCAGTCACGATCAGACATATTGGGATGGAATGGGTAGTTTACACGTCTACAAAGATATTTCTCCGTCCAGCTAGTACTCATGGAATCAAGTCACAAGCATGGTAATCACGTGATTGACAGGCAAGAAGTATAAATAAAATCTATGATACTAATCTCTGTGTGACGATCGTGTCAACAAGCAGAAGAGGCATATGTATAACATGTAAAGGAAACTATTAGAAACGAAAGCAATCAGTATATGTACTTGCCTGGGGTCCTGAACTGCGGATACGGGTCAAGCATTGAATTGAGTCCAAAGAACCTATTTTTATAAAATTACCATGTTAATAGATGATCTTAACAAAGAGTAGCACACTTATTGGTCCCTGGGCTTCTAGCTTAATTCTACTCTATTTGTTTCACGAAAAGATAATTCTTTATAAAATGTATATACTTATTTTAGAAAATATTTGTAACCTATTTAAAATTTATTATAAAATTTAACCCATACTAACAATGTTTAAAATATCTTTTACTGTAAAGCCCAAAATATTGTCTTATTAAAATATTAGATGTATAAGTCCAAATGAATAAACATATTTGCCCAAAACTATTTATAATAACATTACTAATATGTATTTATAAAAGCAGTCTATTTTCTAATATTTATATAAAGTTCTATTGAAAATAAGAACCCTTAATTATCATTAGTTAAAATATAAATAAGAAATAATTATTCAAAAGCCCAAGATTAAATATAGATAGGGCCCGTGGTCCAATACATGAAAGCCCAACCCAAAATAAGGCCAACTATATTTTGTTACACTAATATTTTGAAAATACAACAATGATATTTATGGGTCAAAAGTCATGTATCTAAAATATCATAAATTATATAGCATATCTTAGGCTTCTGAACCCAATTGTAAAAAAATGTAGGACCAAGCCTAATAAAATATTTTATTAGAAGTAATTTGAGGAAATATTATTTATATATATATACTAAAAAAAACCAGTTTACAATATACTTGTAGATACATACATATACTATTTTATGTACATGTGTTAAATATATAGAAATTTAACCTAAATGGCCCAAAAGCCTGACCTAACTATACTATTTATTTTTAGTACCCTATTTCATTAATGTTTCCAGCCTACCCTAAAATACAAACAAATTATAAAAAGAAACAAGAGCAAATATAAACATAAACACAGCCGGCCCATTGTTCCCAAAGCCTTAGCCCTGAATTATTAATTAGTTAATGGCTAAGACTTCAACATATTCTATTTATTACACCCTAGCTCAGCAATAAAAATCCGTATAGGAAATATTTGAATAACTTACTAAATTTTAGCCAAAATCAATCCATTTTCTACAATTAATTCTCAACCCAAGGTGCTACAGCCTGAAAGATTAAATTTAGGTTTTTTTTATGGGCACTACCAAAATTGCTAGGGGGCAGCCCATGAATGTGGAGAAATTGCTAGGAGGCACCCAAAAATTACTAGGGGGCAGCCCAACCCCCCCAAACCCAAAAATTTCATTTCATTTTTATTATTGACTCTCTCTCCTCAAGAAGAAAAGAAAGAAAGCTCTCTCCCTCTCCCTCTCCCTCTCCATCTCCTAAACCCTAATTTCTTCTTCTCCATCACTCCATTCTCAATCCCTCCACGAAGATTCTCGAAGAGATGACACGTAAGTCAAAGCAACCAGAATCCAGGTACGTTCTTCCCTAATTTCTTTGAAATTTTTTATATTATATTCGAAACCCTAGAATTGGTTTAATTCTTGAAAAAGTTTTTGTAAAATAGGTTTATAATCTCTTGCACGTTCTCTTCCCTTATTTTCGAACACATGAATCCCGAAATTTATGTTGAAACCCTAACCCTAGAACACGACAAAATAGGATTTCGTTATTGGAGTTCGGGTTCACGACAGTAGGACTGCCAGGAATGTGGCAGTCCTAATGAAAATTAGGACTGCCACAGTCCTGGCAGTCCTATTCAGAAAGAGGACTGCCAGGGTCCTGGCAGTCCTAATTTTTATTAGGACTGCCACATTCCGGGCAGTCCTACTTATTATGACATAGTAGTTGGGCAAGTGCATGTTTTTTCTATTACTTAATAAGTGTATGTTGTCATGCAGTCCACCGAATAAAAGAATACGGCCCACCGCGTCAAAGCGGAAGGAACGTGCGGAGCGTCCTCGCGAGCGTCCGATAACAATTACCGAACCGGCGCCCGAAACTCGGTCTCGGACATCGCCGCCGGCACGTCAAGCCCGGTCGAAGCAACGAGCTCCTACTCCTACGCCTCCTTCCGACGACCTGCCAATTGCCCAACTCCTATCACGTCAAGAGGGTTCTGTGCCATTTGAGGAGGATGGTCCTTCTGAGCCGCCTGTCCGTCCGCCCGGTTGCTCAATGTTGGTTTCTTTTGAGAACCACATTGCGTACGAAATATGGAAGAACCCGGTATGTACATGACGTTTGTAAACGGTAGTATACTTTTCAAATATGTATTTCATAATTGATATGTGTTTTGTTGTATACAGAGGACATATCGTATCCTTAGGGCTGTGAGTCACGAGAAGAAAAACGTATCCTGGCAGTTTACAAGCTTATCCGAGGCCGTCCGGAGCAAAATCATACCGAGCGGCTTGCACAATTTGGCGCAAAATGCCTATCGAACAATGGATAGTGCCCTAATATCCGCCTTCGTGGAGAGATGGCACCCGGAGACGAACACATTTCATCTCCCAGTAGGGGAGATGACCATTACGCTCGACGATGTCTACCAGATATTGGAGCTGCCAGTGATCGGGCGTGTAATGACCAAAGAACATTACACGAATGAGAAATCCGTGAAATGGTACGAGAAGATCGTCAAGTTTGTCTCAGATCACCTTGGAGTTACGGCTACAAGTTTTACAACTCTACCAGGCTTCAAAAAGTCGTACGGAATTTCTCTATCATTTCTGGTGGACCAGTTCATGAATATGGAGGTGGATGACGATGACGAAGAGACGGTCGACGCGGTGGCTCGTACGTATATGTTGTTCGTCCTGGGAACGGTCGGCATTCCGGACAAGTTCGGTACGTCGATACATGCTCGGTACATGCTAAACTTATCTGAAGTGGATGACTTCATGGAGATATCCTGGGGAAGCGGTATCCTGGCCAACCTTTACCGCGAGCTCGGCATCGCATCCCGTGTCGGGACTAAGACTATGGCCGGCTGTCAGACTCTGCTACATGTAAGAAAACTTCTAACAATTTAATCTTGTATACTTAAATTTGTTGTTTTAATTTTTACTATTTGTTGTTTGAATAGGCATGGATATACGAGCACTTTCCGATGCTTAGACGGGCAGACAAAAACCCAGCGTGTCTTGAACACTTTCCCCGAGTGTGTCGATGGAGGCCATCCCAGCTGGAAATAAAAAATTGGCAAACACTGGCTTTCATTCGTGAAGTATTAGACAGATTGGTGCCAGAAGAGGTACTATTATTTGACTAACTTTTTCATGTTAATTTTGTATTGTTGTTAACTTTATTCCTACAAATTTTTTAGAATCCATACCGGGATTTATGTGAGTTGAATCGTGAGGTCCAACCGGTTTCTTTATTTCACGGCATGATCACATGCTATAAAATTACGGAGTCGTACATGCCCGACATAGTACTTCGTCAGTTTGGGTTCGTGCAAACTGTGCCGAAGCGCACATTACGGCTGTTGGAGCCTCCGCGCGGAACCCAACCTTTAAGTTACAAACCGGCGGAATTCAACTGGGTGACCGACTTTTACTCGGAGTGGCAACGACATGTACTTCGGGAATCTGAGAGACGACCGGTCACCGAGATGGCCGACTGCAGCGAGGACTACATGCAGTACTTCCTGGGGGTCGGACATCCTAAGTTGTCGAACCCTACCAACCCGGGTCCCGTGGCCGTCGGAGCAGTTGGAGCTCTTCCTTTCAAGAATGCCTTGTATGCTGGGTTGGTGAGAATGGTGAGTTCCGTATTTGTAATAAGACTGAGAATTTTATGTTTGTAGACTTAATTCATTTATACTTTCATTTTCAGTCTCAAAGGGTCAAGGAGTTGGCGTAGACACTCCGGAGAGGTTGCCAAAGTGATGAGTGTGTCGCCGTCGCCAACGAGCTTGAGCGCATCGACGACGTGGTCGACTTCCCCTTCATGAACAATAAGGAGTCTCGTTCCAAGGCCCGGCATGATGTGTAGATGGATTTTGATATTTTTCATGATTCAAACTTTAGTTGGCTGTGGATTAGTAACGTACATTTGATGAATTATTGTGGATATTTTGCTTTTTTGAAACTTAATTTGGATGTGGAATGTTTGGGACTAAGTAGTTGTGATGAATTATTGTAGTTGTGATGATTTCAACTCTGTGTGACAATTTGAACTCTGTGGCAATTTGACTCTGTGGTTGTGATGATTTGAACTCTGTGGCAATTTGACTCTGTGGCAATTTGACAATTTGAACTCTATGTGGCAATTTGACAATTTGAACTCTGTGGCAATTTGACTCTGTGGTTGTGATGATTTGAACTCTGTGGCAATTTGACTCTGTGGCAATTTGACTCTGTGGCAATTTGACAATTTGACTCTGTGTGGCAATTTGAACTCCTATCTATGAATCTCTGTGTGAATTTGATTCACACATAAATTCACACAGAGTTTCAGTATCAGGACTGCCACACCCTTGGCAGTCCTACACTGAAGTAGGACTGCCAGAGTGCTGGCAGTCCTATCCAAAACTTGCTGTCACAACAAGTTTTGAGTAGGACTGCCAGCACCCTGGCAGTCCTACTTCAGTATAGGACTGCCAAGGGTGTGGCAGTCCTATCTATGAATCTCTGTGTGAATTTGATTCACACATAAATTTATCACAGAGCTTTTTAGATAGGACTGCCACACCCTTGGCAGTCCTACACTGAAGTAGGACTGCCAGGGTGCTGGCAGTCCTACTCAAAACTTATTGTGACAGCAAGTTTTGTGTAGGACTGCCAGCTCCCTGACAGTCCTGCTTCAGTGTAGGACTGCCAAGGATGTGGCAGTCCTATCTATGAATCTCTGTGTGAATTTGATTCACACATAAATTCATCACAGAGATTCATAGATAGGACTGCCACACCCTTGGCAGTCCTACACTGAAGTAGGACTGCCAGAGTGCTGGCAGTCCTACTCAAAACTTGCTGACAGCAAGTTTTGGGTGGGACTGCCAGCACCGTGGCAGTCCTACTTCAGCACTCTGGCAGTCCTACTCAAAACTTGATGACAGCAAGTTTTGGGTAGGACTGCCAGCACCCTGGCAGTCCTACTTCAGTGTAGGACTGCCAAGGGTGTGGCAGTCCTATCTATGAATCTTTGTGTGAATTTGATTCACACAGAAATTCATCACAGAGCTTTTTAGATAGGACTGCCACACCCTTGGCAGTCCAACACTGAAGTAGGACAGCCAGGGTGCTGGCAGTCCTAGTCAAAACTTGCTGTGACAGCAAGTTTTGTGTAGGACTGCCAGCACCCTGGCAGTCCTACTTCAGTGTAGGACTGCCAAGGGTGTGGCAGTCCTGATACTGAAACTCTGTGTGAAATTGATTCACACATAAATTACACACAGAGATTCATAGATAGGACTGTAACACATAAATTACACATATAAGACACATGTAGGTACATATAACACAGGTAGACACAGGTAAACACATATAACACAGGCAGACACATATAACATAGGTAGGCACATATAACACAGGTAGGCAAAATCAAACACATATAACTAAAAATTTACTCTATATATATTACTGGACTTCATATTTTACTGTATACAAAAGTGGTCCTCCATATACAAAATGTTAGACTGTAAATATATCTATACTTGTCGATTTCGACGTCGTAGTGGTCAGTAGGTAAGTCTCTTGGCTCCTCAATCTTCAACAATCTCTTACAATGGTTGATCTGCTCAACGAAAGGTGTGGTCCAAGCGATGGCTTCGACCGGTGCTCTTTTGTACCAAACTGTTGAAGGTGGAGGAATCGGAGAATGAGCGATCATCTTTAGTACAACAAAGTGATCCCCGATCAGACCTATTACATAGGTTAGACACTCGGTGGTCCGTCGGAGGAGCGCACATCGGAAAGAATATATTGTTAATATCCGGCGAGATAATTACAACAGGTATCATGTACCTATTAGCAAATAAATAGCCAGCAGACGGGACTGACATGTAGTGGTCTATCCCGGTAACACTGTCGGTACAAGGGATACTTAACAACAAACTTGCAACCGTTTCTTCGCTTAGGATGCGGGAGTAGAATGGAAGACGAGTCTCTAACTCCTTGTACATCTCCTGCCTCACCCGTCTCCATCCGTCTTTGTCATCATAACCAAGATGCATTGCAAGGGCATGAAATCTGCAATGGCCATCACCGGGGACATCGACAATAGACCAAATGTAACTTCGAAGCGCAGGTTGAAATTTGTCAATATACAAACTCGTTGTTTGGCTTGCAACTGTATCTTTTCTTGGGAGATCCATTTTCTCTATTTTTCGGCGAACGACAAGCGTGCCCTTCCGTGCAGGCGAAGGTTGCTGTAAGCTTCATTCAACATGCTCAAAGTGCGATGGATCTCTCCTAGTTGACTCCAGCCTTCTCTTCTGTGAACTAGTCAATCTTGTGTGAGGCCTGCCTTTAGGATTGGAAACAACGGTCGGCTCATGCATTACAGTAGTGACCGGACATACAATTTTTTGTATTTTAAGCTCAATGGACTGCCGCTCCGCTGCTACTGAGGCTAACCACCTTGCGTGGGGAAGTTTCAATTGTGGCAAAGAGAAGAAATCATTGTCCGTCTTCACCACAGCCCACCACCACAGTTTGTCGTCCCGGTCGATTTCGGGCCGATCTGGATATCACTAGAACAATGTTGTTTTTCCGTCCGACTTTTCGACACCAATGTACCGCACCCTCGCTTGATTCAAAACATAGATCGGTCCAAAATAAATGGGCTACATTGACTGCAATTGGAGCCGGTACCGCAAAATCGGAAGATCTCAAGTCCTACAATAAATGTTCTTCGGTTAGTACAATTAGACAAAATTCTAAAGTAAATAGGTTTCATAGATTAGGCCCGTGCATAAGATTGGTGTCCATAAATAGCAAATTATGTTAATAGCAAGACCGTCTTCTGTGAAGGACTGCAATAAAACTCTGCATTCTAGTATTATAGTCTAGGACTGCCAGAGTGGTGGCAGTCCTTCACAAAAGAAGGACTGCCAGGACCCTGACAGTCCTACCTATTTGTTGGACTGCCAGGGTCCTAGCAGTCCTTCTTTTGTGAAGGACTGCCACCACTCTGGCAGTCCTAGTCTATGATCAGGACTGCCTGAGTGTTGGCAGTCCTCTGTGTCACAGCACGAGTTTAGGTCCGAGCTCAAGTTCAAATGTAGTTACCAAGAGAGCTTCCGATGCATCAAAGTTGTCTTCGGACGTGGCGGTAACATGTTCTTCGGACGTGGCGGGAACGTTTGATGATTTCGGTTGATCCATGTTCAATATTTTTCTATATTTAACACATAATTCAACTTTAATATGTGAAATTCTTATTTAAAGCATGAAACATATTATAGTTCGATGACTTACCAAAAATTTGGAGAAGTCAATGACCTAGAGTTGAGGAAGAGAACAATTTGCCAAAAATATAGGGAGAAAAGAAAAAAATTAGGATTTTAATTCTTTGACCTAAGAGAAGAGAAGGAGGGAAGAAAATAGTTAAGGGAGAAAAGAAAAGAGAAGAAGGAGAGAGAAAATAAAAATTGGTATTTATAGTTGTGCTTGGGCTAGCCCCTAGCAAAATTTTTGGATGGCAAACTTGTAATAAACTTGAAAAATTTTGGGCTAGCCCCTAGCAATTTTGGTAGTGCCCATAGAAAAAACCTAAATTTAAACCTACATCCAAACCCACTCCTTTTACTGGCAGCTCAAATACTTAACAACATTTAGCATCAAAATAAAGTAGTAACTTAGGAAAGAGAGGGGTCATTGGAAATGGGGGTTCTACTCCAGATGAGGAGAAGAGAGAGAGGGAAGAGTGGGATGCTCACCATAGCGAGAGCTCGGCAGCAAGGTCGTGAGATGGTGCCTCCAGCGTTGGCACTGTGCTGGTCCCGCAAAGTCGGCGCGATGCCGGATCTGAGCCGAGAAGGTGGTCGCGGCTAGGTGCTGTCCGTCGGCTCATCTGGAGGGGTGGATGCCGGCGGTTGGCCGAACGAGGCGCGGGTCACCAGACGGGTAGAGAGTCTGCTGCCACGACTGTCTCTGCCTGGTCGAGGCACGGAGGCACGGACCGCCTCTGTCGACGGAGCGGCCTGCGGTGGCGCGGGGATGGTGAAGTTGGTGCTCGCCGTCGAGCGGGAAGGAGGCTGTAGGTCCCGGAATCAACTCTGGCGGCGAAGGTTAAGTTTTTGGTTATTTTTCTTCCGGATGATGGTGTCATGTTTGGAAGAACGGATACAGGAATGGGTGGTGGATGGAATCGTGTTCGGGGTGGACACAAAGGATTGTGTGAAATTTGTAATAACATATAGTGGAAATAGATGGAAAGGACACAGACACACGGGTCCGGACACGGTGATTTATGTGGACACAGGCACAAGATTTTGGTTTTGGCTGAGTGTTGATGGTGATGGTATATGTGGTGATGGTGTTGTTGTTTTGGTAACGCTGTTGATGTGACAGAGGAATGGATATGGGATGTGGCGGAACGACGAAGACAGGGTCAGTCGGCCAAACAGTCAAAGCTCGGTACGACGAGGGGTCGGCTGGCTCGATCGAATACTATAACTTGAGGACTTGTGGTTAGGCGATGATGATGGTGAACAGTTGTTTGTCCGGTGGTCATGGGACTGGTGTTGGCGGTGACGGGGGCGACATGATGGGTGTGCTGATGGTTTTTAAGAAGAAACATAGGAAATTGTTACTCCATACATATATAGGCTCTAGTTTGAATTCAGATTGGATGTGAGGAGGCTACGATTGAAATCCAATAGATTTAAGGGAATCATCCAATAGATTAAGAGAATTATTTCTCTAATTTAAATCAATTAATATATATACAAATTAAGCTTAATCTAATCTGCTAGTGATACCAGATCTAAATCAATTAATTTCAAACATACAATTGTTTTTAATAACAATTATTAAGATAAACCATCACCTAAATTCTAATCCGAAAATAAGCACTTGATTATCTCCATAATTTAGAATAACGTTTGAATTTATCAATTAACGTAGGTATACTCTTTATACATCCACAAGCTTATCTTAAAACACTATTTAAATTCATTTTAAATTAAATGATCAACGTAATAGGTTTAAAATAACATTTAATATTTATCAAACTAATTTATACTATACAATTCCAAACCGAATATTGATTTCTCTTAAAGTAATTTAAGTTATACTGGTATAAATCAAACCTTAATTCAAATAGATAGTTATCATTGTAATATAATAATATCATCCAAATAGTTAAAATATAATTTTATTATTCAAATATTACTTAAAATAATTTGATGAATATCTTTTTACCGATGGAACTAAATATGCCTTCCAAATAACCTTCGAAGTCGATAGGTTTTGAAAGTCCAAAATTCTAGCAAAACTTTTTGTAGTGCAATAATTAATTCGAAATAAATACTTTTATTTAAAACTAAATAGTTCTTTCCAACTAGTTTTCGAAATGACACATAATAGCAAAATAATTTATACGTTCAAAAGAAGATTTATTTCAAAAAATAAAATAAATAATCAAATAAAATTAAATCTGGGAAGAGGAGTTACAGATACAGAGCTGACATCTCTAAGTATGAGATCTCGTCAATTGTTGGCGCACTTTGCACTTAGCACGTCAGCATCGGTGCAAGGCGCATTGTGCGCAGTTGATGCGCTCGTGCGCTCGTCTCTACGTGAGTCACAATGGAGGCACAACAGGCGTACAGGTGCTACGGTGCTAGGCGTGCAGGCGCAGCAGACGCGCAGGTGCAGTAGGCACGCAGGTGATGCGGTGCTGGGTGCACAGGTGTCGTGGTGCTGCGGTGCTGCACGCTCAGGTACTGCATGGATGCGGCATACAGGTGTTGGGTTCTGAGCGCGCAGGTGCCACGGGCTGCTACGGGCATCGCAGGTACGCGTGCAGGATCACGGGCTGAGTGGCTTTGGGGCGTAGGTGGCGGATGATGTGGCTAATTGGAAGATTTGAGCGGTTATGGAAAGATTGAGTTAATTGATCAGATCCGATCTTTGTGGGATTTGAATTTAATTCATTCAAATATTTCTATTATTCGCTCCTATCTTTTTGTAATCAGTTACAGCCAGGATTAGGATTAGGGTTTCGGCCCTTCTCTATAAATACTCTCTTCGTGCCTTCTTTAAGGACTTACGCCAAAATAAAGAGACGAAGGGAGAAGTGCTGCCGCCGCCATTGAAGTCCAAGAGGAGTTCTTCGAGTTCGTGAAAGGAGGTGACAACGAGCGTTCCAGAAGTTCTTTAGAACTTGCTGGTTCCTGGGAGCAGATCGCAATCGGGCGAATCTTATTTTAAGCAACGGTGATCTTTATCACCCCAGCAAAGTCGTTGCATCAACTCCGATTGAGAGCGATTCTTCATATCATTGCATCAACTCCAGTTGAGAGCGATTCTTCATATCGTTGTATCAACTCTGGTTGAGAGCGATCATTCATCTCGTTGCATCAAATTCGGTTGAGAACGAGTATTCATCTCTCTCTTAGGAGAACAAATTTTTTGTCTCTCTGAAAATAAGAGTTCGAGATCTCCATCTTCTATCAAAAGATTTGTTTCGGGAATAACAATCTCAAAGCAAGATTCAGATCTGATAGAAAACAACCGTGCACAACTTCTCAATATAAGTTTTAAACTTGAGAAGTTTGACGGGGAGCATTCCAACGTCTGGAAGAGAAAGGTCAGCCTTAATCTTCAACTCATGAGCGTCGACTATGTGTTGACAAATCCTGAGCCTTTGATTTTAAAAGGTGAAAATGCTCGAAGGGTTGCTGAATCCATGGCTTTACAGTCGAAGTGGAGGTAAGATAACAACCTCTGCAAGTTGTTGATCCAGAACTCCATGGAGGACTCTTTGGCGGAGTCATACAGCAAGACGGCCAATACGAAGGACATCTGGGAGTCTGTAGAGAATCTCTACAAGGCAGATGAGAACAGGAACAAGATTTACGTGATCGAAAAGGTCTGGAGGATGCGGTTTGAGGACGACAAAACTATGTTGCCTCAAGTCAAGAAATTCCTCAAGTTACGACAGAAGTTGGCGGATGAAGGCATACCCTTGGTCGATGCTTTTGTCGTCGGGGGTATTGTCGCCAAGCTTCCACCTGGATAGAGCAACTTTATCGGGTACATGAACTGCAAGAAGATGGAGGTGGATCTGGAACGCCTCTTGCACTAGATACATGTTGAAGACGAGTTGAGGGCCCAACTCAAAGTGGATGCCTTGTCCAAAAAGATGGCTAAGGAAAACATGGTACAAGGAGGAAGTTCAAAAGGGAAGAAGAAGGCTCCCTACCAAAATAAGGAAGACGTTCACCATCTGAAGGTGGAATCAGCTCAGTTCAAGTCCAAGTCCAAAGAACCTGGGACTTGTTTCAACTGTGGCAAGAAAGGCCTCTGGAACTCCGTATAAGTCCTGACTCCATGCGGCCGTACGTCTCGAGACGCCAAGGAACTCCGTGCCTCGATGCATTCAAGCGAGCTCCGCGCCATCGGACTTCTACCTGTGCCTGTACATAGAAACTATATGGGTGTCAGTACTCAACTATACTGGTGGAGTGAGCTCCTCGTCCACCCATACATAACCGACACGTTCATTTACTTTGTGCAGCTTAATCCCTTTTTGATTATCTTACTAGTCTTGCCTCAGGAACAATTTTAGGACAAAGATATCTTGGCCTGTACTTGGCAACGCAACGACAGGGTCGTGCTATACGATATTCGTGACTTCAATATATATTCGAGGCAGTGCCTCGCCGAGTAGAAACTTATGCAACTTGGTCGTGCCAAGACTTTCATTGCTTTTATGTGCCTCTGAACCATTCTCGTGCCAATAACGTTAAGGGAAAGACTTGTGCTGGTCGTGCTAATAGACTTTATCGTGCCATGAGATCGAGGCCGTGCCTCCCAAGATCAACCAGACTTAACCAACTTGCCTTACGACCTTTCCTGACTTAACTCGAGGCGACGCCACATTCATGCCGAAGCACGTGTCCTTGCTATAGCCAAATCTTAGGCTCCAGAATGGTATTGCAACCGTGCACACCCAATCCCGTGCCGATTCAATCTAGCGCTTGCTATTATTACGTCTTGTTAACCCAACTCATAACTTGCTAGTATTCGACGCAATCCAAAGCATACACACAGATAGCCGCTCTTATGCTGACACATCTATATGAGTGGTCACTAGAAAGGTCAAGCTATCCTGGATCTTTGCATACGATGACCATCCGCGTGGCGAGGTACGAGCTCCCACTGAATGACCTGTAGCCTATATTGTAACGATTCACTTCAATCGAGTCGTACCGTCGATGAAGGCCATATAATATCTGCAATTCCTCCTAGGCCGACACGAACCCGGCGCCCCGGGATCGTTCGAGAAATTTACCTTGCATGCAAGTTGTCCAATGACCATGCAAGACTCAACTCGATCTACCAATTCCTTTCTTAATCATGACCATGCTTTCTTATCGAGACTTATCGAGACTCCCAAGTAGCGGGACCGATCTCGTGTACTTCCTTATGGAGACTTATCGAGACTCCCAAGTAGTGGGACGATCTCGTGTATTTCCTTATCGAGACTCCCAAGTAGCGGGACCGATCTCGTGTACTTCCTTATCGAGACTCCCAAGTAGCGGGACCGATCTCGATGACAACCAGTCGCGTGGACTTCCTTTGTCCGTGGCATGCTTTTTACTAAACCAACCGTGGCTCGTGCCTTAGACAAACCTTGTTCTCTAGGCGATGCTATCGCTCAAGTCACATACTTTATATGACGAGCCATGTTCTCGTAGGAATGTGTGACTTGACAACCACAGAAGGAGCGGGACAGCGCTAGAAATGGCTTCGATCGACTGGCATACCTTTGCCTAACTTATTTGCGCAACGATTTGATGAGCAAATGCTACGCCAAGATTCGCATTGAGAGAACGTACCGTGCTCGCAATCGACTTGACCAACCAAGTTCTTTGGTGCCTAGACTTAAGCTATAAGTCGTGCAATACGACATAAACCACGGGACAGGCAAAGGCTATGCCAAGCCTTGGACAGCGGGACCGTGCATGCTTATCAAGCATATACGCGGACGACGCCTATGACTTAGGCTAATTTCAGCATTGTGGCAACTTAGCAACTTAGACCAACTTTCTTCTCCCAAGCCACGGAACGAAGGATCAGGTGTCATTTTGAAAGCAAGCTGACTAGACTTCTAAGCCGACCGTGGGACCTTTCCATATTCTAACTCAATCCGACCCATCGGGATTATTCTCTTAGCTATGTGGATGCGTCTATTTTATTATCAGCCTAACTTGTGCAATTTAAAAACATGCAATTTATTATGTGAAGGCTAAGATGAGGCAAGTTCACCGAAACTATCCTACATGAGCGAGGAATCACCTCGACCAGGCGAGTCTTCGAACAGCCGTTGCAAGGCTAAGTTCGAACGTCGTCGGCGTTTCGATTCCTCCGATTGACTGAGCGGGACAGGGCACTACATCATACACCACTAAGAAAAAGTTTCGTCCTCGAAACTAACAGAGTACTTACTTATAGACCACTTTGATCCAAGGACTCTCATACACACTCCGTCTATGCGTTTTGTTCAATCCGAGCCACACTCGCAGTACCATTGTTACGACCCGCTCCCGAATAATCGGACACGAGTCGGACACGTCCAGCCTTCGTCGTTAGACACGACGAAGTAAGCTGTACCAAGCTAGGAAAATCTAACCAGATAAATATAAATGTGCACAATCATAGCATCTAAAAATGTTCCCAGAAAGATCACCATGATCTACAAATCCATTTATCATGAAGGTACTAGAGTCAACAGGAATGAAACATGCTATGAACTCTAAAACAATATCCAGGAGTAAAGCTAAGTGGTCTAAACCTGAAGCCTCTAGCTAAGTCATGTCTCCATCCTGCTCAGCTAAGATCCCGGGCTCTGGCCCATAAGGTAAAGTGATACCCTGCAAGTACACCTGCAACATATCCAGTCAGGAGCGGAGCTAAGTATATCCAAGAAAATGAACATGAACATCATAATATGGAAATAAATATAGGAAAATATAAAGTACGAAAAATGAGAACATGAAATAAAACCTGAACATGAATACTGAGAAATAAGTACAGGGAACATAAAATGAAGTCTGAGCATGAAATATACAATGAACCTGATGTGTGCAATATATCGAAATACATCTAGAGTGTGTGATCGGCTTAGGTAGATTCAGGGAAAATGAAATGGTACGGCTTTGGTCCCGCGTGCACGATGTGGGGCCTAAGCTATTCACATGAATTATAACTCGGGTTTGATCACACATCTGTAGTATTTCCCCTTCCAGACACAAGTAAACTCAAGGAACAAGATACAAGACAATCTCGTGAAATATCGTGTCAACAAGAAGATACAAGCATGAATACAAGACATGAAATAATGGACAAGTCCGAGGAGTATACTTGCGTTGCTCAGGGTGATCGAGGGTAGGAAATAGAGCTGGATGTCCACCTCATTAATAATTAAAAGTTGATTACTTTCTAAACAATATCATCTTGCTATCTGCTCTCTAATGATATATTAATTCCAATTCTATCTCTATATATACTAAGATGCTACTTCCTACATTCTATAGCCAAATAATATGTTAAAATTCTAGAATGCTAACAAAATATTTATAAGGAGGAAATAGTTTTCTTTTTTCTTTTTTTTCTTTTTTTTACAAGAATCTTTCCTAGAAAATAATTAACACTTCTTTAGTAAAACACAATATTAGGAAAAATACTCTAACTCATGTTTGGAGTCTGGCAGTCAAAAACTGTATTAAGCTTTATGCTACAAATTTAAATATCCCGTATGATTGTTTTAAATTAGCCCGGCCTTTCCATACAGGTAGCAAAAATTGCAACCGCTGGTATATGCTAAAGCACTAAGCCATCACTTGGCCAACCCAACGACTAAAACTCTACTCATCTACTATGGTTCAATCATTCACAAACCATCTACACAACAGAGTATAATAGCCACACTCTTCAACTTGGTTAATTGGCTAACTCATGAAGTCTTTTAAAGAAAGCAACTGAAAACGCTTGATCCTTTCCCAGAACTCTACCCAAATCAACACAACTCTAATTTATCATAACTAAAGTAAACCAATCTCAGCAAAATATATAATATAACTTAATCCAAACCAAAACATCAATGAACTCCCTCAAATTAGACTCTCATAAAACCAAAAATTTAAACAAAGAGAAAGAATATATACTCAAGGAATATACAACCATATTGAATAGGGATTCAACTGATTTTAGTATAGAGATCATGTTCATTGTTAAACTCCCAAATCTTCTACTTCACTGGACAGCAGGTGTTTCCAACCTGGTTCCATCAAGAACACACGCACACAATTTAAATCCCACAAAATTTCCACAAGGGAATTATACAGAAATTACATATGAAAAATGTAAGATCAAATTAATAATTCCTACAACCAAATCGAACTTCCCAAAGCCCGCCAACTGTTACTCCTATTCTGTCGATCCCTTGCACTCGACATCCCAAGAATGGACACGAACCTGCTGGACACAGCACAACTCTGAGTGCACCCAATACTGGACACGGGCAACAGTTAGACATGAACAGTCCTGGGATATGCCTACAACACAAACAGAACTGCATCCCCATCCCGACTTCACTGGACCAAACATTAATCAATGCAAGCACAAAATAAAACACGTCTCCAACGTAAGAGTAGAACATTACCTGAGTCGAAGTATTAGATCGTGAATGAAGACACGATCGAGAAATCGACACGTTCCTTCATGACCGATTTTAAGTTGGAATTTCTCTGTGACAAAACACCAAACACCGCTTGGTTTGATACCAATCCGATCGCAACACTCGATCCAACTCAGCGGCTCAATCCAAACTCCTGGAAAAGAAAAGTCTAACACATGATTGTTCAGGATCTGAGCAATCACGCTCAACTCGAACAAGAATACTTGATCAAATCATTAGAACTTACTCGATATCAAGTTCGAACCGCAATCGAGAGTTTTAGACTAAGATTGGTAGCGTCGATCCTGCTGTTAAGGAACAAGACGGCCGCGGCTAGCGCTTCGTCCAGATCACGAGCGTACTCCTGATCGTAGAGAGGAATTTCAACCGATCCAACTGTTGATGACTAGATTGATCCAATCTTTGTCAACCTGCCATGAATTAGCTCAGGGATTCAAGAAACGGAAGAAAATAAAGGATTCGCTCGAACTCAACATCAATACTCACCGATCTCTGCTTCGAAACCTTGCCACGAAGAGGAGAAACGTTCACCAAAATTCACGACCGTCGGGGAAGAATCATCGAGGAAGCTGCTCATGTGCACGATGCTGGAAGGAACAATGCTTGGCCGTCGTCCGCTGTTGAGCGTCGTCGTGTGCCGTCTGAGGGTCGTCGCTGCCACCGCCATGGTGGTAGCGCCTCCGAGGAACTCCGCTAGAGCGGCTCTGTCACCGGAGGAGATCCTCGCCGTCGCTATCGCTATGCCGATCCACACAGAATTTGGGTTAGGGTTAGGCCGATAGAAATTTGTGGAAAGGAAGCTCTCGAGCCCCCCGAGAATTTGCTGAGTGAGAAAGACTCCATTTCTCTCTCTGCTGATCTTAAATAAGAAATGGGAAGTTTTATAATTAAGGACACAACAATTTAATAATTAAATAAAACTCCCAAAATATGTTATAAGGTTGTTAGAAAATCTTGGGACCCACTCTAAGTTTGTTGGAGGAAGACTCTAGGTTAATTTGTTAGTACTAGTTAGTTAGACAACTAACAATGTGACCAAATGCTAGATTCATTCTCCTCCAATTTCTATCATTCTATAATAATTATTAAAACAAAACACCACACTGCTATTAGAAAATATTATTTCAAAAAACAAATTCGAGATGATTATTTCTGAAATTTAAAAATACCAAGAAATGCTAAAATTTTAATAATTCGGGGAAAGGTGGGGTTACAACCATCAATCTTTCCTTTAACACGATTTTAAAATCCTCGACACTTTTCCATTCCTACTTGAATTCAATGTATCACTTGGTTGGATCGTGCACGTATTCTCGGTGTCCCCAAAATACATGCATTTCAGCCAAGTCGTATGATAGAGAATTCGTTATTCTCACTCGAGTTGCCTCGTACACATATTCGGGCGTCCCTGAAATATATACATGTCAGCCGAATCTCGTGAGGGGTATTCCTATATTCTTGATTCACTCTATCCATCTATACCAATCCTCACGATCAATCTTTCGAATACTAACTCTTAAAATATGGACGTCTCGCCTAACCTGCTAGGCCATTTCTCAAGGCTAAAATCAATGTCAGGATTGGAATCATAGTTCCCCAATAATAATGCCAACGTTGACCCCAATCCTAGGGTCAAACCAAAGTCGATAATACGAGATTTTCTACCCAAGCTCGCATCACTCAGATTTCTAAACATCGAGCATGATCACCTAATTCGCATCAAAGCATTCGTTGCACAGAATCGAATCCATTCCAATCACCAATTTGCATAGTCTATTTCTTCCGACATGTCGGCATAATTCACATATCCATTCTAACCAATTCATGTATTCGATCACGAGGTTGTCTAGTACAATAATTTGTCACACCCTAATCTCACGCAAGTTCAATTATTTACGTTGGACATGAATTACTGTCACGACCCGCACCCAGTATAGGGGCACGAGAAGTGGGTACGTCCAGCCTACGCCACAGTGTCGGCGGTAGAACGCTGTCCTAGGTTACTATCTAATCAACAACTCACGTAATTATATAATGTACTTGTCAAATCTCAACTCCGAACGGAGGACAAGTATAGATATAATGAAATCTCAATTACAGTCTAAGCACGATAAGATAACACAAAAGTTTATAACTAAAGACTAAACAAGAACGAGTCAGGACAGGAACGAGTACAATTCATCTGTAATATTTTCAACAGGTCCAGTCAGGAACGAGTACAATTCATCTGTAATATTTTTAACAGGTCCAATCAGGAACGAGTACAATTCATCTGTAATATTTTCAACAGGTCCAGTCAGGAACGAGTACAGTCTAAGTCCCGCTCCAAGGCAAGTAAGGCAAATGTCCTCAGGGCAATCATCTGTAATATTTTCAACAGGTCCAGTCAGGACAAGAACGAGTACAATTCATCAAGAAATCCCAAATAAATGACAGAGAACTATAGAGCAGTTATAGACAGTTGTATTGATGAACATGGCTGTTTGTACGAGTAATGATGTAGAGAAACAGTTAAGGTACAAGGAAAGTAAGGTAACTAAACAAGAGGAGAAGCATGGCAATGAAGACTGTAAAATATAATCTAGCTGAACTAGAGTAACATGATATAAGTTCAGACGATATAATATGAGTCAAGTGTAATCCCAATGTGTGTCTAATACAAGATGAGACGAATGTGATTCTAATCATTGTTCTAATAAGGTGATTCGAATAAGGTGATACGAATAGTGATTCGAATAAGGTGATATGAATAGTGATTCGAATAATAATCAAGCAATGATTCGAATAAATTCTCTAAGTGTGTTTTAAAATACCGAATTCGACATGTAAACGGCTGTAGGTAATACGGCACACCGCACACTCGCGAAGTGTGGGATGGCTATCGTTCGAATATCATTCATAGAGGGGTGATTCGAATAGGGGGATATGTCTACATGTCTAATCAGTATTTCCCTGCCCAGTCTAATATAAATGAATCCATAATCCAATACATAAGATGAATACAAGTCCAGCCAGCGTATGAAGATGCGAATAGGGTGAGTGATATAATTTCAGAAATTGTGATGTGCAAAACAGTGTAACTTGGCAATCACTGGTACAAAGGGAAAATGATTTGGGGTAAGTATATATAAGCTAATTAATGAGGCTCCATCCATATTACTTTTATACATGTGTTAATCTATAAGGTACTTGCTATAGGCTCTAAGCCCAAACCTAAATCAATGATTGATGTATATATATATATATATATATATGTAGACATGGACAATAGGTAATGTATACATGCTAAGCTACACTGCTAAGCTATACTGCTGCCTCACAGGTAAGCAGGACAAATACTGCTACAATGAATCAACAAAAGGGCATAACATTATTTGGGTTTGCAGGACATGTAAGATGGTGAGTGAATGCAGTGCACGATAGGTAATGTGCAGTAAATCAAATGTAATGAAGTGGATAGGTGTGTGTGTTAGAACTAACATAGGTGTGACTGTTTGTGTGGGTGTGAAGTGAACTCAGTGTTATGTTCTTAGATTTTGAAATGTGTGTGTACAACATATGTAGATATAGGATGTGTGTGTGTACCATATTGAAATTAACCACCTACAATCAGTGAAACACATGACACACACATGACACTTGCAATTCCTAGGTTTTACTTAGAAATCTCAGTAAACTAAAGCAACCAAAATCTCAGTTAACTATTTATTCACATGATTTAAATCTCAGGTTTCATTCTAGTCAGTGAATCAAAACCAAATTCAGTTAACATATTAATTTCAATTCCATTTTAGTTCAAAAGGAAAAACCTGTTTTTGAATGTATAGTTAAGTTACATAAATTATTATGTATAAATAATCAAAATTAGAAACCAATACATTAGCACTTGAAATCTAACTCAGGTTTAAAATCCTGAACCATCTCAGGTTTTCACAGTAACTGTTCAGTTCAATATCTGGGATGAACTGATACATAGTTTTACTTCATTTCGAAAAACCAATCTTTTTAACCACAACTCGAAATTAAATGGTGAGACAAGTGTACTGGTGTACATGTATAATATACGTGTCAGGGGGTGTTATTCGTGTCCACCAGAGTGGACACGAAGTGTCCAAACAGTGTCTAAACCCAAATGTCACTGTGTAACTGAACTGCGTATAGGCAGCATCGTACACAGGTGCAATACGATCTAGGGACTCGTGTGTCGACCCTCGAGCCTCGTGCTCGTGTCCAACCCTAGGGTAGGTATAGGTCTAGGGATACAAGTTCCTGTATCGTGTCTAATGTGTGTCGTGTCGTGTCAATCAGCACGTATCAGAGACAAAAATTCACGTGTGCACAGTGAGGCAAAAATCAATGCAGGCTCGATTCCTGCGCGCTCAGACATCGAGGTCGCATGAAAATTTATAGGTGTCGTGTCAGTCACTAGGACAACGTGTCTATCAAGTTTCATGACCTGAGTCGTCGTGTCGTGTCCGCTACGACACCCGAGCAGCAGGGCAGCCGCAATCACCATGCCACATTTTTGTAGGATAATCGCCCTTATTGGAGCGTAACTCTTGCTTGAATCTAGACTAATTCATTCTCGATATGCGGATTGGACCTACTCAATCCTCAAGTTTAATCGTAACAATTCTCGAGTCCACTTTCGTAACAAACCATAAGTCGAAGCAATCAAACTGCCACGTCATGCAAGTTCAATCACCCCCGCTGTATGAATCACCATACTAGTGCTAACGCGGAATGATCGCTCTAATCCGGCATGACGCATGTGCGAGGCTGGAGTTGTGCTTGCATAAGACAAGAACGTTAATGTTGTGGTTATCATCGAAACAATCCAAACATTTTATTTTCATCCAAGCCAAGGTCTCAGTTCGATAGTCTATCCGTCATTCGTTCAACTAGAAAATCCTCGAGCCAAGTCTATCTTTTCCTTGACACATTTCAATATCCCTACTATAGCATCCATCAGAACAATGACATCTTATACGATCCTTATTTCTCGAATCGGAGTACCCCCGAGTTATCGCACATCAATCTTTGATACGCCTCAATACCGTCGATGATGTACGTAACCTGACGATCTTCCTTTGCAACGACCTCTGATTCGTGCAACTGATGCTATTGTCCGAATTGGATATACCATAATTCCATTCGACCAAATCCAAAATCATAAGTGCGATCCTCCAGGTTTCCTCGATCAAGACATTCATTTTTATTTATCGTTCCGAATCCCGATTCAACATCGTTTCCTAACTCGTGTTGCCCATTCACAAGTTGTCCGAACGACATCTCGTTCGGGACATTTGAAGTCACGACCAACTAAGCATGACGTGTTCTAAGGTTTTGCGCGATCGCATCGCTTCGTCGACATACTCGTTGTTACCCCTAATCCTTAATTTTGCTCGAATGGTTTCCAAGACGGACTATACACCACTCAGGATTTGAGCCATCCGATTTAGTCCACAATCACGTTCGTATTTTTTGCTAATACATCTTTCAGATTTGTTTGACAAAACTCTAGCGTGATCGCTCACGTTGTCTCGATAGTCTAAGTCTCGTATAATTCTATCGATATTTCACATATAAATCATATTTATGATTCACGTGTCTTGACGTACTAAGTCGTTCCCACTATTCCTCAAAATCTAATCCAATCTTCCGTGTATGCCTAAGCGTTAGTTCAATAGAATTTCTATCTATATAGACTCTAAGTATATCTCCGTTCCCGATCGAGTGATACTTAATATCACTCGCGATTCATTTGCACCATAAAGTCTGGGTGCGTGACACGCGACACAACTTAGCCAAAAGGCTGTGTGCATAGCTATCCCGTACGGACTATACTCTAATTTTGCACAGTCATTTGCTAATGTCGACGTAGGACTATTTAGGCACGCCCGCTACTTGCTAACTTTATTTTAGCATGTGTTTTCTATCAACTCAAGTTTGACACCGTTCGGCACAAAAGCCATTGCCTACCGATGCGTTCGATTGAACACTTGTACGAGCTTTTGAAAATATTTAGACTTATTGTATGGACATGCCGTGGGACATTTGAGAGAAAGCACACACTTCTTTATCAACGACGAGCTTTCAAAACTGAGAGATTTGACTAGAAATCCAAGGACGTAAAGCCATGCTCTGATACCACTATGTCACGCCCCGCTCATGTAGGAGCGATCGTCCTCGCTAAGGCGTGATGCCGTGTCAGCCTAGATTGTACTCATGTAAAACAGGTCCATAATGGCCGATTACAGGCTAAACGACGGGGGTCGTCGCACAGAAGTCCCAAGCAGAAACATTGAATAACAGCAGCGAGAATTTGAAGCAAAACATAAGTCATTCAAAAATGCTCTTTTATTGATATTGAACAAAGTACAATGTGGGCACGAGGCCCAAATTACAAGTCTCTCTAGCTCACTTTTCTCTCATATTACAAGTCACTCTGCTCTCTCTCATTTTTCAATACAAGCATCCAGGTGACGAGTGGCAGATTCTACGGAATGGCAATATCCATACATTATGTCCCGTATAAGTCCTGATTCCATGCGGCCGCACGCCTCGAGACGCCAAGGAACTCCATGCCTCGGCACATCCAAGCGAGCTCTGCGCCATCGGGCTTCTACTTATGCCTGCACATGTAAACTTTGTGGGTGTCAGTACTCAACTGTACTAGTGGAGTGAGCTCTTCGTCCACCCTTACATAACCGACACGTTCATTTACTTTGTGCAGCTTAATCCTTTTTTGATTGTCTTGCTAGTCTTGCCTTAGGATCAATTTTAGGACAAAGGCATCTTAGCCTATACTTGGCAACGCAACGACAGGGTCGTGCTATACTCTATTCATGACTTCAATACATATTCGAGGCAGTGTCTTGTCGAGTAGAAACTTATGCAACTTGGTCGTGCCAAGACTTTCATTGCTTTTATGTGCCTCTGAACCATTCTCGTACCGATGATGTCAAGGGGACAACTCGTGCTGGTCGTGCCAATAGACTTTATCGTGCCATGAGATCGAGGCCATGCCTTCCAAGATCAACTAAACTTAACCAACTTGCCTTACGGCCCTCCCTGACTTAACTCGAGATGATGCCACATTCATGCCGAAGCACGTGTCCTTGCTATAGCCAAATCTTAGGCTCCAGAATAATGTTACAACCGTGCACACCCAAACCCGTATCGATTCAATCTAGCGCTTGCTATAATTATGTCTTGTTAACCCAACTCATAACTTGCTAGTACTCGACGCAATCCAAAGGCATACACGCGGATAGCCGCTCTTATGTCGACACATCTATATGAGTGGTCACTAAAAATGTCAAGCTATCCTGGATCTTTGCATACGGTGACCATCCGCTTGGCGAGCACGAGCTCCCACCGAATGACCCGTAGCCTATATTGTAAAGGTTCACTTCAATCGAGTCGTACCATCGATGATGGCCGTACAATATCTGTAATTCACCTTGCACGCAAGTTGTCCAATGACCATGCAAGACTCAACTCGATCTACTAAGTCCTTTTTTAATCATGACCATGCTTTCTTATCGAGGCTTATCGAGACTCCCAAGTAGCGGGATCGATCTCGTGTACTTCCTTATTGAGACTTATCGAGACTCCCAAGTAGCTGGACCGATCTCGTATACTTTCTTATCGAGACTCCCAAGTAGCGAGACCGATCTCGTGTATTTCCTTATCGAGACTCCCAAGTAGCGGGACCGATCTCGTGTACTTCCTTATCGAGACTCCCAAGTAGCGGGACCGATCTCGATGACAACCAGTCGCGTGGACTTCCTTTGTCTGTAGCATGGTTTTTACTAAACCAATCGTAGCTCGTGCCTTAGACAGACCTTGTTCTCTAGGCGATGCTATCACTCAAGTCACATACTTTATATGACGAGCCTTGTTCTCGTGGGACTATGTGACTTGACAACCGCAGAAGGAGCGAGACAGTGCTAAAAATGGCTTCGATCGACTGGCATAACCTTGTATAACTTATTTGCGCAATGACTTGACGAGCAAAGTCTACGCCAAGCTTCGCATCGAGAGAACGTACCGTGCACGCAATCGACTTGAACAACCAAGATTTTTGGTGCCTAGACTTAAGCCACAAGTCGTGCAATACGACTTAAACCATGAGACAGGCAAAGGCTATGTCAAGCCTTGGACAATGGGACCGTGCATGCTTATCAAGCATATACGCGAGCGACGCGTATGACTTAGGCTAATTCTAGCATTGTGGCAACTTAGCAACTTAGACCAACTTCCTTCTCCCAAGCCACAGAACGAAGGATCGAGTGTCATTTTGAAAGCACGCTGAGCAGACTTCTAAGCTGACCGTGGGACCTTTCCATATTTTAACTCAATCCGACCCGTCGGGATTATTCTTTTAGCTATGTGGATGCGTCTCTTTTATTATCAGCCTAACTTTTACAAGTTAAAAACACGCAATTTATTATGTGAAGGCTAAGATGAGGTAAGTTCACCGAAACTACCCCACCTGAGCGAGGAGTCGCCTCGACCAGGCGAGTCTTCGAGCAGCCGTTGCGAGACTAAGTTCAAACGCCATCGGCATTTCGATTCCTCCGATTGACTGAGCGGGACAGGGCGCTACAAAGTGAGAGGTCTCTGTGCAGACGAATATCGCAAGAAAACCGTTCAAGCGGATAAACAGAAGTACAGATCTTCTGGAGTTGGTCAATTACTTTCATCGACGACTTCTCAAAGTATGCGTTCGTTTATCTGCTCGAGTCTAAAGACGAAGCATTTGAGAAGTTTAAGGACTTTAAGGCTGAAGCCGAGGGACAACAACTCAAAAGACTCCGAAGTGATTGAGGTGGAGAGTATAGGTCTCGTGAATTCTTATCGTTCTGCAGAGAAGATGGAATCATCAACGAGACAACTGCTCTATACTCCCCTCAATCAAATGGTGTGGCAAAAGGGAAGAACATGACGTTAACAGAGATGATGAACTCAATGCCGTTGACTGCGGGTCTTTCTAATTGTTTCTGGGGTGAAGCAATATTTACGGCTACGTTCATATTGAACAGAGTAACGCATGCTACTTCAGAAGTCACTCCCCATGAACTCTGGTTCAAGGTCAGACCCAACTTGAATGTCATTCGAATGTGGGGGTGTCTGGCGTACGTGAAGCTTCCGGATTTGAAGATTTAGAAGCTGGAAACAAGGACTACGAAGACTATATTCCTGGGTTATGCTGATAAGATTGATGCTCGGAGGTTCCTTGATATTGAGTCAAATCATATCATTGAATCTTGCGATGCAGAACTCTTTGAAGATAAGTTTGCTAGGCACAAGAACATTGTTCTCGTAGATATTCTGGAGAACAATATGACGATGAGGTAGTCCAAAAGATGTTGTTGCTGCAAGAACAACTATTGAACCATAACTCACAGAACCTGTATCTAAGAGAGTGAGGAGACAGAAGGACTTCGGAGAGGATTTCGTCACCTATCATGTGGAAGCAGACCCGCTTACCTATGATGAGGCGATGAAGACCAGAGATGCTATCTTCTACAAGGAGACTATTAATGATGAGTATGACTCGATAACGTCTAACAATACGTGGGTGTTGGTCGATCTGCATGAAGGAGCAAAATCAATCAGATGTAAGTGGATCTTCTAGAAGAAGATGAAGGCCGATGGAACTGTTGACAAGTTCAAAGTAAGGTTGGTTGCCAAGGGGTTTTCTCAGAAGCAGGGGATCGATTATTTTAACACATATGCTCCAGTAGCTCGGATGACAACCATCAGGATGTTGATTGCTTTGAGCGCAATTCATAAGCTGGTAATCTATCAGATGGATGTTAAGACCGCTTTCCTGAATGGTGAATTGATCGAAGAGATTTACATGTAATAGCCAGAAGGATTCGTCGTCAAGGGTCTCGAAAACAAAGTCTATAAGTTGGTAAAATCTCTGTATGGTCTTAAGCAAGCTCCCAAGATGTGGTATGAGAAGTTTGATAAAGTCATAAGATCAAATGGCTACAGGGTCAGCGAGACGGACAAGTGTGTTTACACAAAGTTTGCTGATGGGAGAGTTGTCGTCGTTTGTCTGTACGTGGACGACATGCTGATCTTTAGGACAGAACTAGCAAGTGTCACTGAGACAAAGAAGTTTCTTTCATCTAAGTTCAGCATAAAAGACTTAGAGGAAGCTGATGTTATCCTGGGGATAAAGATCATTCGGACAAAAACTGGAGTAGCATTGTCACAGTCTCATTACATTAAGAAGATGCTCACACGCTATGGGTATCATGATCTTCCTGGGATCGATACGCTGTATAGGTGTGACAAGAAGCTGAAGCCAAATTCAAGGAAAAGCGTCAGGAAACTAGAAAATTCATCGGGAGTTTGACGTATGCGACTACTGCCACAAGGCCTGATATAGCCTTTGCCGTGGGGATGCTGAGTCGGTTCATGAGCAATCCAGGTGTGGAGCACTAGAAAGCTGTAAAGAGGGTTATGCGATACCTCAAAAGGACTCGTAAGTATGTACTGCACTACTACGATGATCCAAAATTAGTGGAAGCCTTCAGCGATGCAAGCTGGTGCTCAGAAGTAGAGAGTGAGAGGTCCACAGGAGGATATATTTTCTCCATAGGTGGAGCTGCTATATCGTGGAAGTCGAAGAAGCAGACTATGTTGTCTCACTCTTCTATGGAGTCTGAGTTCTATGTACTGGCGGCTGCAGCAGATGAAGTAGAATGGCTTCGGGAGCTCATGTATGATCTTTCAATAGTTGGTGCATCGATACCGACGATATCGATATACTGTGACAACCAGATGACTGTCGCGGTGGCATCGAATGACCTCTTCAATGGCAAGAAGAGGACTGTGCGTCTAAGGCACAGGGTGGTAAATGATCTTACTAAAAAAGGAGTCATTGTCGTAGTGGATGTTCGGAGTCAGAAGAATCTGGAAGATCCGTTCATCAAAGGTCTCAAGCGACAGCAGGTTGAAGACACAGCAAGTAAGATGGGCTTGAAGACACTCTGATATTATGTCTTTGCAATTCTTCTATAAAGTTTTATGCTATTAGTTCAAAGAAAAATCTACTAGGTATCTAACTTTTAGTTCAAGGAAGGACCATTGACTGGAAGAATATCAGGAATAGTGGGCAAATCCTTTGGGATGTTGCGAGGTTATGAGCCCAGAACCACTGTTATCTACTGATTATTTTTTACAAAGAACAAAGTCCTGTAGGAGGATGGCTTGGAAGCCTTAATAAGTTCTCAGGCATCTGAGATGTCTGGCATACTTTACAGGAAGTACGGGTAGCACAACACTATAAAGGAGTGTAGTACTCTATGCTATAGTGGGGTGACACCACATGAGGTACCTAGTGAGGATAAAGCTCAGCTTCGGGCCAAGTCATCGCGTCGTAGCATCGCACATAGGTAAGAGGGCCTAATGTTGTATAATGAAGAGTGGTAGGCAGCACTACCAAGAGGCTGGGCCGCATTACATTGGGTGACACCACATGAGGTAGGGCCTCGGCTTTGCAAGCCATGCCACGGTGGTGTAACACTGCAAGGAAGCGAAAGGCTTCATGCTGGGTAGTTTGGCACTATAAAGAGGCTGGACCTCATGCTACAGGTGGTATGACACCACATAAGACATGGTCTCGACTTCGGGCCAAGTCATAGCGGTGTTGCACCGCAAGGAAGCAAAATGCTTCATGCCAAAGACTCTCTAAAAGAACTCACCTAGAGTGTATGGAAAGAAATATATGCCGTCTTTTGAAAAAAATCTTGTAGACACCCAAGCTACATACACCGAAACCAGGCTAGCATAAGGCCTTTATTGTGAAGCCAGAAGCATAGTTGTTGTCATTATGTGAGTGGAAAGAATTACAGTTATGGTACAGAATTCAAGGCTTAGTCCATTCTTGTATCATGTTTTCATTTAACCCATGTGAAAAGATTCAAGTCATAGCGACATTTATCCTAATGCATGATGGACAGTCACTGTGGGGAACGCTCAACCCAAATATAGAGATATGTGGAGGATTGTTGGTGTTTTTGCTTGTTGGTCTTTTGCTTTAGAAACTAGAAAGATAGTCTCACATTGGAAAAACCAAATGGATGGTATCTCTATATAAAGCTTTGCTTGTGTTGAGAGATCACATGAAGTGTGGAGAGGCACATGGGTGCCATGTGGGGGCATTTTTCTAGTGAAAAGAAGGCTAAACCAACGAAGAAGTATTAATGCTTTTTGTCATGCTCATGGAATAATTCCCTTATGGAGCTAAGCCCCGAAGGGGCTTAGCGACTCGGACTCGGAGTCGGGCTCAAGGGCATAAAATGGCATTTTGTTGGCGCACTTTGCACTTAGCACGTCAACATCGGCACAAGGCGCATTGTGCGCAGTTGATGTGCTCGTGCGCTCGTCTTTGTGCGAGTTGTAGCGTAGGTGTTGCGGCACTGGGCGCGCAGGTGCTGCTGGGCTATGGCACACAGATGTTGCAGGGCTACGACACGCAGGTGCTGGGTACTAAGCGTACAGGTGCTGCGGGCTTCGCAGCTACGCGCGCAGGTTCAGGGGCTGAGTGGCTATGGGGCGCAGGTGGCAGATGATGTGGCTGATTGGAAGATTTGAGTGGTTATGGAAAGATTGAGTTAATTGATCAGATCCGATCTTTGTGGGATTTGAATTTAATTCATTTAAATCTTTCCATTATTTGCTTCTATCTTTTTGCAATCAGTTACGGCCAGAATTAGGATTAGGATTTTGGCCCTTCTCGATAAATACTCTCTTCGTGCCTTCATTAAGGACTTACGCCAAAATAAAGAAACTAAGAGAGAAGTGTTGCCGCTGCCATTGAAGTCCAAAAGGAGTTCTTCGAGTTCATGAAAGGAGGTGGCAACGAGCGTTCCAGAAGTTCTTTAGAACTTGCTGGTTCCTAGGAGCATATCGCAATTGGACGAATCTTACTTTGAGCAACGATGATCTTTATCACCCCAGCAAAGTCATTGCATCAACTCTGGTTGAGAGCGATTCTTCATATCGCTGCATCAACTTCGGTTGGGAGCGATTCTTAATATCGTTGCATCACTCCGGTTGAGAGCGATCATTCATCTTGTTGTATCAACTTAGGTTGGGAACGAGTATTCATCTCTCTCTTAGGAGAACAAATTTTTTTCTCTCTGGAAATAAGAGTTCGAGATCTCCATCTTCCATCAAAAGATCTGTTTCGGGAATGTCATGACCCACACCCTGTGTAGGGGTACGAGAAGTGGGTACGTCCAGCCTACGTCGCAGTGTCGACAGTAGAACGTTGTTCTAGGTCACTATCTAATCAATAACTCACGTAATTATATAGTGTACTTGTCAAATCTCAACTCCGAACGGAGGACAAGTATAGATATAATGAAATCTCAATCACAGTCTAAGCACGATAAGATAACACAGAAGTTTATAACTAAAGACTAAACAACAACAACAACAACAAATATAAACTACTAAATAATAATATCTCAAACAAACTCAATATCTTAAGTTATTACAATTCAAGTTCTAAACATGAATCTAAAGTAAGTCTACTAGCTAGTCTCCCGATCACTCCTGAGTGTCGGGACCAAAGGTAAATAAGCCATCTCCTGGTCCACAGTAAGTAGGACAAGTATCCTCGGGGCAAGCATCTGTAATATTTTGTCAACATCCAGTCAGGATTGGAACGAGCACAACTTATCTAGAAATCTCAAGTAAATGGCAAAGACTATAAGGCAGTTATAGACGGTTATATTGATGAACATGGAAGTTTTATACAGGTAATGATGTAGAGCAACAGTTAAAGTACAAGAGAAGTAATGTAATAAAAAAGAGAAGAAACATGGCAAGGAAGACTGTAAAACAAGCTAGCTGAACTAGAGTAACATGATATAAGTCTAGACAGTACAATATAAGTCCAGTGTAATCCTAATGTGAGTCTAATACAAGATGAGTCCAATGTGATTCCAATCAATGTTCTAATAAGGTAGTTCGAATAAGGTGGTGCTAATAATAATCCATGATGGTTCTAATAATGATTCTAATTAATGATCCAAGTGTGTTTTAAAATACTGAGATAGACATGTAAACGACTATGGGTAAATCTGGCACATCACACACTGATCAGGTGAGAGATGGCTATTGTTCGAATATCATTCACAGAGGTTGGTTCGAATAGTGGAAATGTTCACATGTCTAATCAAGTATTTCCCCGCCCATCTAATACAAACGAATCCATAATTCGACACATAAATCAAGTACAAGTCCAACCATCACAAGAAGATGCGAATAGGTGGTTCGAATAGTTGGGCCAAACAAGTAAAGTATGTGTGTCATATACATGAATTCAGAAATACCAATCCGTGTTTGTAACAGAATCACATAGAACTAGCTAGAACTGAATTACAGAAATCGACAAGTAAATGAAAGAACTATCAGAGAATGTACTCGCCCGATACCCTTTGCAACTGATAAAAATAGATGTCTGCACCGGAGTCACAAAGTCCTAATTAGAATAATATAGGTTAAGATGAATTCAATATGGTATAATTGAAGTTTACAATACATTCTACATGATTTCTAGGTCAATCTAGGTCAAAGTCAACTCTTGTCAACTCTGGTCAACAATCTAGTCAAACTAGGTCAAACTAGTCTAGGGCTTGGTCAACTTTAGTCTAAAAGTCATTTTAAGCCTATATAGTCTATTTCTAGGCTAATCTAAGGTGCACTAACTCAATTCAAACCATATCACACCTCCTAAGTAACATCTATGTATATATATAGACTAGCCAAAACATATATAGGACTATATACATATATCAATAACCAAACCTATATCCTATCTAACACTAACACAACCATGAAACTAAAACTAACCTTCCTAGCTCCCCAACACCACACCCATTGGCCAAACATGCCAAATGGCCTAAACCAAGCAAGGCATGCCAAAATAAAAAGTGGCCAAGCCTACCTCTCACAACATTTGGAGATACTCTCCTCAAACTGTCACGACCTGCACCCACTGTGAGGGTACGAGAACGTAACAACGCCCAGCCTACGCCGCAGTGTCGGCGGTAGAACGCTGTCCTAGGTCTCAACGCATCTAACAGTATAAAGCTAAACAGTTTATATTCCCCGAATGGGGGTGACATAGCAGAATATAAATTCAATCACAACTAAGGAAGAAGAAGCACAATATGATATAGAACTCAAATGAAATACAGATGATCAGAAAAGTCTAAGTGTCTAAGATAACAACTCAGCAAACATCCAAAAATACAAGTCTCAACTACTGAATATGAAAGAATATATACAATCCAGATCTCAAAGACAGAAATAAAGCCTAACTAAGCTAGTCTCAAGACAACATAAGTAAGATAAAGCCTATCTAAACTAGTCTAGGCAGTAGGGGTAAAGTCATCAGCTAGAGCTGGGTTCTCCTGAGGGTCCAGCTCACAAGTGTCGTCTAGGGCTGCCCCGTAGAAGGTATCCACACAGGCCTCCTCTTCGTCCTCTGTAATATTTTTAACAGGTCCAGTCAGGACAGGAGCGAGCACAATACATCTCAACAGATCATAGCAGGTTAGAAAATATAATCATACAGTAAAGTAAGATACATGAACTGAAAGAAATATAGTATGTAAACAGAGAGAGAACTGTAATAGAAATATCTACTATAAATAGAGAACTAACAGTGGCTAGTGAGTCAGAGTATAATATAGACATGTAAATGGCATAGGATGATTCTGATGCTACACTATGGAATGATTCTGATGCTACACTACTTGGATATTATTCATATGTCTACTTTTACTCCCCCGTACCCCCAATCAATACACAAGGATCCAGCCAGGTTATGTTATGATTCATGTAACGGCCCTCGAAGGGTGGTACATGATAGTCCCATAAATGAGGATTCTAGAAAAGCCCAATAAATAGGAGGATTCAAGGAAGACTCTGTGATCATGAGAGTACATGTCACAAGTAATTCAATGAACCATGAAGCATAGTGATACACCATGTAAGTGAAACGCACAGAACATGTAGTATCCGATGCTCCCTGAAGAGATAACATCTCAAGAAGGGATCCATATAGTACTAATCCGTGTGACCAACGTGACAGTATCAAGTAAAGTAATTTAAAGCAGGAAAATAATTCTAAACAGGATATAAAATGATCAAAGAATGTACTCGCCTGCTATCTGAGTGTCCAGATGAAATATACTGTCCGAGGAGAGGTGTCTGGCTCCTAATCAGAACAGCACAAGTCACAACAAGTCTAAAATGATAACAAGATGCAATTCAATGCATTCTAAATGAATCTAGATCAATCTAGGCCAAAGTCAACTCTTGGTCAACTCTGGTTAACCCTAGAAGTCAAACTAGGTCAACTATGGTCAAACTAGGTCTAACAAGTCTAAATTAGGTCAAACAAGTTATTCTAGGTCTAAAAAGTCTAGGTTATGTTAAACTAGGTTTAACAATCATTCTAAGTTCTAACAAGTCTATATTGGTCTAACTAGTCTACATTAGTCTATACTAGGTCACACAAGCCTATACTAGCTAGTACAAACCACTTCAAGGCTATCCAAGCCTAAATCAAGCCAACACACATATTCATAAGTCACACTTGACCAATATTCAAGTTATCTATACTAGGCATTCAAGAACAATACATAAAAGAAGCTAACTATATATATATATATATATATATATATATATATAGATATTGATATAAAGAGGGCTATGTGTGTGTGTGCATGAAATATATGAGTGAGAGTGTGTAACAAGTGAGTGTGTGTGTCAACTGTTTTGAGAACAGTGAAGGGTGTGTGAAACTAGGCTAGGTGAGTATCAATGGGTGGTACATGGTGTATAGGTGTCACAGTGTACATGGCAAGTGAGGGTGCAAGTGTGTGTGATCTAGACATGTGTGTGTGTGTGTGAATACAAGTGAGTGAAGGAATGTGAGAGAAACTAATGTGTGTGAGGGAAAACTGGAATTAGAATTGTGGGTGAATGCTGTGTGTGTGAGAGTGAACTAAGGGTAAACAGTAACAGGGAAGGGAAAGAAAGGAAAACAATTCATTTTTTTCTCAGTTTTCAGTCCAAACTTCAAATCCCCATTTTCGAATCAAATGACCATCAAATCAACCCAAATTCGACCCATAGCTAGAATACATGTAGGAGAACTATATTAGGGTTTTAAATCATGCTAATAACAGTAATAAATAGGTAAATTTTGATGCTCATATTCGAATTTGAAATATGGAATATACAGTGAAGAACACTGTTTTCAGAAAAATAAGGTAAATGAGAAATTGATGTATAAAAACATGTTAAAATGTAAAATAAACAGTTGGTAATGATAGACAATAATGTGCTCATATCCAACATGCTGTTCGTGTCCCACCACAATGACACAACGTGTCCAAAACGAATAAAACTCAAATCGAGCACAAACTGGACACTGCACAGCAGTGCAGTCTCGTGCGTGTGTGCACGCGTGTCGTGCACCCGACACAGGCCAAACCAAATCTCGTGCTCGTGCATGGGGGTATGCCTAGGGTCCAGCTACGTGTCCAATACCCTGAATTGTGTCCACAGGTGTCGTGTCCAGACTTATCAAGCCGTATTAGTGGCCGAAAACCCACTGTACGCGTGCAGTGCAAAATCAGTGCACGAGCTCGTGCTCGCTCGACACGACACGGGGACACATGAGACTTGACACACGTGGTGTCAGTCAATGCCCCTAGCCACGTGTCAAGTGGTTCGTGTCGAGTCGCCGTGTCCGTGGAGAAATTCACCCCGAGTAGCAGGACACGGAAACCCTTCGTGTGCGGCCGTATCCAGTGAGCAAAACACGACACAAATCGACCAGAAATCAACTCAGACAAGTGGAATCCCATAAACAAGATCTAGATCTAGATTCCTATTCAAAAATAATCCAAAAATCAAATCGAAATGCCCTTTGGGGTATTTCATCAAGCACCTTGCCTATGGGACTGATACGTGTCCATTTAGGACACGAAATAGACACGAAACCTGGGTTTAGCTATACCTACAGTTAGGGTAGACCTAGAGCTTTCCAAATATGCAAGGAAAACTGGAATTTAGTGGTGTTTAGATGGTTTTACCTATTGGTGTCAAAACACAAGGAAAGCTTCAATATGGGGGTTCTCCTTGCTAGCAAATAGCTCCAAATTGTCCACAAACTGAGATTTCCCAACACAAACAGCAAGCATAGGTGGATTAGAATCTAATGCAATTGGTTTGAAAGAAAAATAAATTAAAATGGTTTTTCTATGAATTAATGAAGTTGGGAAAATACCTCTTCTTTAAACTTGATCTTTCCTAAAAGAGGCTAGTCCTAAATGGAGGAGAGTATAAATAGGGGGGGTTCCCAATGTGGGCTGGCCAGCCATGCTAGGATTAGGGTTAGGTTTTACATGGTGTGGGCTATGGGCATCTATGGGCTTAAGTCATTAATCATGACTTGTGAAGTCATAAGCCATTTATCAAAACTCTATTCTAATTCCTATTTCCAATTTGGTTCTAATGACTAGGATATGATTAACTTAAACCAAACTAGGGTTTCATAATCTAACCAAGTCACTAAAACTAGGGTTAGCTTCTAGGGTAGGCTCCAAAGTCAACACTAGTCAAAGTCTAGAATAACCCCCTAATTAAATTATACCAAAAATCATATAAATTCTAATAAATCTCAATAATTCACAATAATTCCAAATAAACCCCAAAAATTCAAAAATAACCAAAATACCCTCAAGCTAGAAATGTGGTAGATGAAACACCCTAATCACAAGTCATAATTTTAAATAGTTTAAAAATGATTAAAAATCACCAAAAATTTTAATATAAAATAAATATAAATAAATAATAATTATGATTACAAAATTTCAAAATTACCCTCATCTGGAAAACTGGGTGTTACAATCCTATCCATCTTATAAAAATTTTGTCCTTGAAATTAAGATGATCGTACCCCCTTCTAGGTCAAACATAGTCAAGGATCAAACACTAGTCAATTTTCTCAATATCCTAGTACTTAGTCATCTGCTGGTCAACTTCTTAGGATTTTACCTATGCTAGCTACCTAAGTGTTGGCAACCAGAATTTAGCAAAAAAAGAAACTCTATAATAGGGTAGCTCTTAACTTCCCAATCCTATCAGGGCTGATACTATAAATCTCATAAGCTACAGGTTTATAAACACACATTCCCCACATCAAGGACTAACCTATATATATCCACAGTTGATACTAATGGGGGTAACATCCCTATTTCCCGACAATCAAGGTCCTAAGAATTTTATCTAAACCATACAATTTGAAGGAATAGCATACAGGGTCAGGGCATACTGTAGCAGTTGGAAGTCTCACCTAGGTGCACTTGTCATTCTAGGTCAAAACAGTACTATGGTATCAACACACAAGCAATCTAGGGTGTCCTAATTGGGAAGGTAAGGGAACAACAACCATCAAGGTTGCAAGGGTTGTCTACCATCCTATATAAAAAAAATTAGTCATTAACAAACAACTGAGAAATTATTAAAAGGTTACTACTCCATAAAATAGTAAAAATTGAAAATTTAGGCACAACAAATCATAAATAGATTTTTGTCTTGCCAAGATCTAAGTTGATCAATTTCGGGATAATTCGAGATTTGGGCAAGATGGGGAATCAATAAAATCAAGTATGAGCACGAGCATCCAATGATGAAGATCCAGGTCATGATTAAATTTAATTCAACTGGATACGAATACGAGGTTCATAGGCGATAAAAATAATTCCAAGAAGAATTGTCAAGGCTGTTGCGGATAAGATTCTAGGACAAGTTTAACTATGTCTCCATCCATGTAGATTGATATGAAAAGCGAACCAAAATACAATAGGTTGATCAGACCATCATACGCCGGTTCTGATTAGACAATATATTTGTGGGTGTGCATCCAATAAAATATGTCATGATCAAGCTCGAAAAGGATAAGCTTGTAAAACTAAGGATAATTAGCAGCATAAGATATAAGTAAGGGTGGTAGTGATGAACGAAGATACATAGTCCAGATTCTTAACTAAATGGGTCAAGCAATCAAGATAAGGTACAAGGTTAAGCATTTAAGGAATCAAGCAGAACATCATCACATGTCGGGTCGAAGGAATTGAGTCAAGGCTGGATCTCTAATTGAAATCAGGAATAATTCAGTATCATGGTAGAGGTTATAGTTTAGCCATTTGACCAGAAAATCATATCAAGAAAATAGAGTACAAGAAGACGGGTTTTAGTGGGACATGATATACCTACACGAAGGTGAGTTCGTCTAGGTCTTGCATATAAGATTTGTTGGAGGGTAACAGCTAGTATTACATTCCGAATGTCAAGGTCACGATAAGGAACGTCAAAGGATCTCAAATAGAAAGTGGGGGTTCAAGAGGTGGTAAATAAATGCACAAGATAAGGAAGATCAAGTTTAATCATCTGTTTCTGATACCCTTAAGTTCATCTGGTCATAACATGCCAATCGTATCCTTACCTCACCAGTCTCCATATAAAAATTTAACCTTTACCTAAGCCTTTACCATGACTACCGTAGGCAATTTCCAATTTCCAAACATTACTCATGAAGCATAGCCTTCACATTTAGGAATCAACATTAACCATTTATTTAAATTTCCAAATTCTTTCACCTTGTCTTAAATTTGGCCCAAAACCTCTAAATCCCGTTTACGAATTCCTTGAACTTGTTCAAATGGTTCTCCTCATGTTATTTAATTTAAATACCTTTAGGCCTTACAAAACTTATCCTCCATCTTAAAATCAACTTCTGTATTTTCTTCGACATACACCTTTGAATATTATTCTCCTAAAAAAAATTTCTACAACAATCTCTAAATTTTTATAACTTTATGTTCCCTCTATCCCTAGTCATTTCCTTGCAATATTTTGTTCAATATCCTTATTGAATGCAATTAATTTCTTTTTTCCATTACTAACCTTCTATATAGCCTTAGGGTAAAACTTCCCAAGAATCAATAACCAGAGTTTCGAGGTTCTCAAATCTAGGTTGACCTTGAATATCCTCATCAGTTTGAATACACCTATAAACTATCTCAAAACCCCAAAATCCTCCTAAGTGTGATTGTTTCCAGATTGGTAGTATAGATCTCTTGATTCTATTCGAGACCTTCATCATATTTCTATCTCAAGGTTTCAATATTGAACACTCCACATTTTGATTTCCTCTAGATCATCATATAATAATCAGTTATGTCTCCTCTGAGCTACGTGATTCACGTCACTTCTTCAGTCTTTCCCAGGCAGAAGATATGAAGATTCAAGAATTTCGAGGTACATCTGGTAGGGATGATAAGATATGGGTGATTGGTAGGGTTTGGTGTAATTAGATAGAGTTTAAGATAAGAAGAAAACAAGAATGCAAGGAAATAATGGCAAGAAGGAATGATGAATATCTGTTCTTCCTCATCTGTTCAAACGAGATAAACCCATCAAGCTCAAATTCAATAGCAAGAAATGAGGGTGAATCCAAACAAGAGAAAAAAGGAATTCCAATTGAAGATCAAAAATGAGTTTCTCAGGGGTCGTTCCAGGGATCTCTCAAAGAATCCTTAGTGTGATTGAGTGCCTTGAATTTGAAAATATTAAATACAAAATTAAAATTAACAACTACAGAATTTTATCAAAATCATCAACTAATACCAGGATTCAAAGTTCTATAATGAATCCACCAAAATCAAATTCAAATCAAAGAAAAAGGTGAATCAAAATAAGGGAAAGGGAGTTTAAATCAGAGTTCAAAATGAGATTCTCAAGGGTCATCCCAGGAATCTCTCAAGGAATCCTAACAGTGATTGAGTATCATCTCATCCTAACATCTTAATTTCTATATCCTATAACAGGCTCGTAGTAGTACAACTAAGTCGTTGCGCTACTAAAAAATTGCACTAATGCGAATCACGACCTGCATGGGCCACCACTAAAAACGTGTCACGACCCGTACCTAATGTGAGGGTACGAGAACGTAACAACGCCCAGCCAACACCGCAGTGTCGGCGGTAGAACGCTGTCCTAGGTCTTGACGCGTCTAACAGTATAAAGCTAAACAATTTACACTCCCCGAATGGGGGTGACATAGCAGAATGTAAATTCAATCACAACTAAGGAAGAAGAAGCACGATATGATATAGAACTCAAATGAAATACAGATGATCAGAAAAGTCTAAGTGTCTAAGATAACAACTCAGCAAACATCCAGAAATACAAGTCTCAACTACTGAATATGAAAGAATATATACAATCCCGATCTCAAAGACAGAAATAAAGCCTAACTAAGCTAGTCTCAAGACAACATAAGTAAGATAAAGCCTATCTAAACTAGTATAGGCAGTAGGGGTAAAGTCATCAGCTTAAGCTGGGTCCTCCTGAGGGCCCAGCTCATAAGTGTCGTCTAGGGCTGCCCCGTTGAAGGTATCCACACAGGCCTCCTCCTCGTCTTCTATAATATTTTCAACAGGTCCAGTCAGGACAGGAGCGAGCACAATACATCTCAATAGATCATAGCAGGTTAGAAAATATAATCATACAGTAAAGTAAGATACATGAACTAAAAGAAATACAGTATGTAAACAGAGAGAGAACTGTAATAGAAATATCTACTATAAATAGAGAACTAACAGTGGCTAGTGAGTCAGAGTACAATATAGACATATAAATGGCATAGGATTATTCTCATGCTACACTATGGAATGATTCTAATGCTACACTACTTGGATATTATTCACATATCTACTTCTACTCCCCCGTACCCCCAATCAATACACAAGGATCCAGCCAGGTTATGTTATGATTCATGTAACGGCCCCCGAAGGGTGGTATATGATAGTCCCAGAAATGGGGATTCTAGGAAAGCCCAATAAATGAAAGGATTCAAGGAAGACTCTGTGATCATAAGAGTACATATTACAAGTGATTCAATGAACCATGAAGCATAGTGATACACCATGTAAATGAAACGCACAGAAGATGTAGTATCCGATGCTCCCTGAAGGGATAACATCTCAAGAAGGGATCCATATAGTACTAATCCTTGTGACCAACGTGACAGTATCAAGTAAAGTAATTTAAAGCAGAAAAATAATTCTAAACAAGATATGAAATGATCAGAGAATGTACTCGCCTGCTATCTGAGTGTCCGGATAAAATATACTGTCCGAGGAGAGGTGTCTGACTCCTAATCAGAACAGCACAAGTCACAACAAGTCTAAAATGATAACAAGATGCAATTCAATGCATTCTAAATGAATCTAGGTCAATCTAGGCCAAAGTCAACTCTTGGTCAACTCTGGTCAACCCTAGAAGTCAAACTAGGTCAACTATGGTCAAACTAGGTCTAACAAGTCTAAATTAGGTCAAACAAGTTATTCTAGGTCTAAACAAGTCTAGGTTATGTTAAACTAGGTTTAACAATCATTCTAAGTCCTAACAAGTCTATATTGGTCTAACTAGTCTACATTAGTCTATACTAGGTCACACAAGCCTATACTAGCTAGTACACACCACTTCAAGGCTATCCAAGCCTAAATCAAGCCAACACATATTCATAAGTCACACTTGACCAATATTCAAGTTATCTATACTAGGCATTCAAGAACAATACATAAAAGAAGCTAACTATATATATATATATATATATATATATATATATATATATATATATATATATATATATATATATATATATATATATATATATATATATATATATATTTTTTTTTTTAAGCTAACTATATATATATATATTTATATATATATATATATATATATATATATATATATATATATATATATATATATATATATTTTTTTTTTATATATATATATATATATATATATATATATATATATATATATATATATATATATAGGCATGCACCACTATACCTTAGCTATATATATAACATGGCATTAGTATATATATATATATATATAGATATAAAGAGGGCTATGTGTGTGTGTGCATGAAATATATGAGTGAGAGTGTGTAACAAGTGAGTGTGTGTGTCAACTGTTTTGAGAACAATGAAGGGTGTGTGAAACTAGGCTAGGTGAGTGTCAATGGGTGGTACATGGTGTATAGGTGTCACAGTGTACATGGCAAGTGAGGGTGCAAGTGTGTGTGATCTAGACATGTGTGTGTGTGTGTGAATACAAGTGAGTGAAGGAATGTGAGAGGAACTAATGTGTGTGAGGGAAAACTGGAATTAGAATTGTGGGTGAATGCTGTGTGTGTGAGAGTGAACTAAGGGTAAACAGTAATAGGGAAGGGAAATAAAGGAAACCAATTCATTTTTTTTCTCAGTTTTCAGTCCAAACTTCAAATCCCCATTTTCGAATCAAATGACCATCAAATCAACCCAAATTCGACCCATAGCTAGAATACATATAGGAGAACTATATTAGGGTTTTAAATCATGCTAATAAGAGTACTAAATAGGTAAATTTTAATGCTCAAATTCGAATTTGAAATCTGGAATATACAGTGAAGAACACTGTTTTCAGGAAAATAGGGTAAATGAGAAATTGATGTATAAAAACATGTTAAAATGTAAAATAAACGGTTGATAATGATAGACAATAATGTGCTCGTGTCCAACATGCTGTTCGTGTCCCACCATAATGACACAACGTGTCCAAAACGAATAAAACTCAAATCGAGCACAAACTGGACACTGCACAACAGTGCAGTCTCGTGCGTGTGTGCACGCGTGTTGTGCACCCGACACAGGCCAAACCAAATCTCGTACTCGTACATGGGGGTATGCCTAGGGTCCAGCTACGTGTCCAACACCCTGAATCATGTCCACAAGTGTCGTGTCCAAACTTATCAAGCCGTATCAGTGGCCGAAAACCCACTGTACGCGTGCAGTGCAAAATCAGTGCACGAGCTCGTGCTCGCTTGACACGACACGAGGACACATGAGACTTGACACATGTGGTGTCAGTCAATGCCCCTAGCCACATGTCAAGTGGTTCGTGTCGAGTCGCCGTGTCCGTGGAGAAATTCACCCCGAGTAGCAGGACACGGAAACCCTTCGTGTACGGCCGTGTCCAGTGAGCAAAACATGACACAAATCGACCAGAAATCAACTCAGACAAGTGGAATCCCACAAACAAGATCTAGATCTAGATTCCTTTTCAAAAATAATCCAAAAATCAAATCGAAATGCCCTTTGGGGCATTTCATCAAACACCTTGCCTATGGGACTGATACGTGTCTATTTAGAACACGAAATGGATACGAAACCTAGGTTTAGCTATACCTATAGTTAGGGTAGACCTAGGGCTTTGCAAATATGCAAGGAAAATTGGAATTTAATGGTGTTTAGATGGTTTTACCTATTGGTGTCAAAACATAAGGAAAGCTTCAATTAGGGGGTTCTCCTTGCTAGCAAATAGCTCCAAATTGTCCACAAACTGAGATTTCCCAACACAAACAGCAAGCATCGGTGGATTAGAATCTAATGCAATTGGTTTGAAAGAAAAATGAATTAAAATGGATTTTCTATGAATTAATGAAGTTGGGAAAATACCTCTTTTTTAAACTTGATCTTTCCTAAAAGAGGCTAGCCCTAAATGGAGGATAGTATAAATAGGGGGGGTTCCCAATGTAGGCTGGCCGGCCATGCTAGGGTTAGGGTTAGGTTTTACATGGTGTGGGCTATGGGCTTCTATGGGCTTAAGTCATTAATCATGACTTGTGAAGTCATAAGCCATTTATGAAAACTCTATTCTAATTTCTATTTCCAATTTGGTTCTAATGACTAGGATATGATTAACTTAAACCAAACTAGGGTTTCATAATCTAACCAAGTCACTAAAACTAGGGTTAGCTTCTAGGGTAGGCTCCAAAGTCAACACTAGTCAAAGTCTAAAATAACCTCCTAATTAAATTATACCAAAAATCATATAAATTCTAATAAATCTCAATAATTCACAATAATTCCAAATAAACCCCAAAAATTCAAAAATAACCAAAATACTCTCAAGCTAGAAATGTGGTAGATGAAACACCCTAATCACAAGTCACGATTTTAAATAGTTTAAAAATGATTAAAAATCACCAAAAAATATAATATGAAATAAATATAAATAAATAATAATTATGATTACAAAATTTCAAAATTACCCTCATCTGGAAAACTGGGTGTTACACAAACCTTAGCCTATAACTCACTCTCTCTTCAAGTCCCCACCCTGAACCTGTGCTAGCACTAAAAAACTCTCAAATCAGAGACACACACACACTCACACTAGACAACACTGCTATACAAGGCCAAGACACCATTGGCCTGCCAATACAGGGCCAACACCATTATACCTGGCCTGCCAAGGCCAAGGCTATGGCTATGCCCACTGCACCTGGGCAGGTCTTCCTACCGGCAGTGGCTAATGCCCTGCCTACAACTGATGTTGCCAAGTGCTCAAGTCTAAACCTACTCTTACTGCTACTAAACTATACCACTGATACATCTAAAGGCCAAACCCTCTAACTGATAACTGATACTAATGCATGACTGAAATCAACATTAACTTAATATCTCAGGAATCAAAACCCGAACCCAACAAACTCTTAGATATCTCAACATCCCAAACATATAAATACCTAACCAAATTACCTATTCATAGATACATACAAATATACAAACTTACCAAACTAAAACAACCATAATAAATCTACATAACCTAGATTCATCCCAAATCAAACACAAATAACCCCTCTCACAGTCGAACAAACCTAATCATTACAAAACTCAAAACTGTCAACTGATACAATATCAGTAAAACCTACTCATGTAAAGAACCAAAAATATTATAAAAAATATATGTGAACTGGAAATTTAGAAGAGATGAGTGTGTCTACACATGTGTCAATAGTGTGTCCACCCATACGTGTCCAGACCCGTATCCAAATGAGGTCCAAAACGTGTCCAAAGCTCAAACAAACACAATATCAAGAAACAGTGTGACAGTGTCTTGCTGAGGTGTCAACTTCAAAAGGACACGACGCACATCAGGTCTCGTGCACGTGTCCATAGTTAGGGTGGGTCTAGGTCTACGTGTACATGTATCTGTATTGAGTCCTAGCCGTGTCTTGTCGTACGTATTAGTGCGTATCAGAGAGCAAAAATGTACATGTGTGTTGTGTTGTGTGATCCAGTGCCGTCGAGATTTCTCCTCGAATACTGAACCATTTTATCTCAAATTTCTTGTGTGTCGTGTCAGTGACTGCCCTCACCTCCATATCAAATCTCATGTTAAACCGTGTCGTGTACAGTGCACACGACGTGTCCAGCAGCAGGGGAGCCGCACGCGGTGTCGTGCAACATCCCGTGTCTATTTTGGACACGAAAAACACCCAGAAGTCAATTCAGTCAACACAAATATTATTATACACATAATAAGCTACAAATCCATGTAATTAGTTTTGCAAAACATTAAGTTTTATTTCTAAGTGGCATTTCACCAAACACTTTACACAGCAAACCGATACGTGTCTGATACGCGTATCAAATGGACACGAATTCCTACCAAACTTAGTCTACAGCTAGGGTACACCTAAATAAATGCAACTATGGAAAGAAATCAGGAATTTGAATGAGTTTGATAGGTTTTACCTATTGAGAATGAATCTCAATGAAAAGCTTAAAGAATGAGGGTCCTTCTCCAATTTGCAATGATCCCAAGCCTCTAAATCCTTGCTAGCTACCAACCAATGGAATCCTCTACTGTAGAGGAGTCCAATGCAAAAGACTAGGCTCAATTTGGAGAAAAAATGAAGAATTGGGGGTGATTTGGGGAAGAACACTAAACTCGAGTTTGTAGGCTTAATGAAAGAGGCAAAGGGGTCTCAATATGTGTTTATATGGAGGTAGGGATCCCTTGATGGCAACCTAGGGTTATTTTTAGGGTTAGGGTTAAATTTCATGAGGTTTAAAGGCCTCTAGCTAGTTTAATTCTAAGCCTCAAGCTAAAGGCCCAAGTGAAAATATATATCCTTAACAAATATCTAACCTCAACTTAATATCTAGATATTCCTAACCTTGTCATGATAGAAGCTTCTAATCTAATATCTAGGCTCATGGATAATATCTAGGTTAGGGCAATTCTAGGTTAATCTCTAACAAAACAGCACATTATCACTTAATCAAAATCCTAATTAATTCAAAAGTCACAAAATGACCAAAATATCCTTAGGCTAAAAAGTTGTAATTAGTCATTCTAATCATATGGTTAGGTCCCCATGGTCATGGTTAGTCTCTAGGCTTAACAATCCTAGGGTTACACTAGTAAAACACCAAAATCACAAAGCACCAATTTAAATAGTTTTAAATTAATTAAAATTTACCAAAAATCATTAACATGAATTAAATCCTATTATTTAATAACAAATTTTACAAAAGTTCAAAATTACCCTCATTTTATAAAAGTGGTTGTTACAGGGAATAATAATGCATAATCTACTAAAACATGTAGCAAGAATATCATGACTCGTGATTTAAAATACATACTAAATATGTGAATGATTGCACAAAGAACATGAACATGAATAAAGGTACGGCTTAATCACACGTGCACAACTGTGTGATTAGGCAATCCACTTGACCTAACTAGCGGCTTGGCTTTGATCACGTATCCATGAGTATTTTTCCTTCCCAAAGTACAAGAACAAGAGCGCATGATAAGCACTAGAACCACATCACAAGAATACCAGAAGCACATGATCAAGTCGTGTAAACAACTTTGTCTAACATGAAACATGACACCATATGACGTAAATGTAACAAAGTCATAGAAGTACTTGCCTTTTACCGAAAAGTCGCAAATGTCTCTATGTCACCTAGAATATGGTTAAAAAAATATAATTAGGCTTTTAAATATATTTTTAGAAATCAACTACTTATTATCTTTAATGAGTACCCTGTAACAAACTATATATAAAATATTTTAGTTATGTTATTAACCATAGTAAATAGTTTTAGCTAAAATATTTATTATGTTAGTAATAGTAAAATATTTGCTACATAACTAAGACTAATTCAATTATTAGGAAACATTTATTACAACTTATTTATACTAAGATCTATTTATTAACTAAGTATTAGAATAATAATTAAATACTAATAATAATACTAATTACTAATACAATATCTACAACTAATTATCAAAAAACCCAGCCTAGTCCAGTCCACTGGTCAGACCCTAACCCACAGGTCCGGCCTAGTCCAATATTCTGAATTCTCTTTTTCTTTTCCTTTTTTAATCCAGCCCACTCGTAAAGCCCAACAACTCGGCCCAACTCCTCTGCTACCGAACCCTCCACTCAACTTTTCTCTCTCTCTCTCTTCACTTCATCTCAGAATCCTCTGGAGTCTGGAGCACAAAAAAAGCAAAGAAGAAAGAGAAGGAGAAGTGAAGAAAATGATCAAGAATATAAAGGAGAAGAATATCTAGAAGAAAAAGAGGGTTTAAGAAGGAGTAGAGCTCACCCCGCGGTCGGCGACGACGCTGGTGTAAGGAACGACGACGAGCATTCAAGAACTCGGGGCTATGGCGACGAGATCAGCACTGCAGCGTGAAGATCAACCACTGTCTGCGAGGCCCGAATTTGATGGTAGCGAGGAAACACGACGGCTCATTCCTTAAAAAGTCGGCACGAGACCCGAGGAGTCGACGCGACTTTGAGGTGCAGCAGCGGTCGTTCCGACTTCTCAAATGGAATAGCAGCTTGATGCGGCTGATGGAAACTCGGGGTCGGGCGGTAGTGGATCTCCTGCCAGCAAGGTAGAATCGAGAACTCTGGAGCAGTAGCTCAAAGCCTTATGGCGGCAAGGATAAGATGGTGATCGCCAAGGTCCAAATCTGGGCACGGCTACCAATAGCGATCTGATGGTGACGAACTCGAACGAAGTAATCTGTGTTCGGACTGGCCAGGACACGGTGACTCAGAAGCTCCGGTGAGCTGACTGGAGGTAGTCCGTTGAAGGTTGGCAGGAGACAACGGTTGACGAGGCAGATTTAGGGTTAGGGTTTTTGGTGCTGACGGGTCTGTGTCAGGGGACATAGGACACAGGGGTCAGAAAATGGAAGTATGAGTCCTGTGTCAGGGGACACATGACACAGTTAGTGGGTGGCACAAGAGTGTCCGTGTCAGAAAATAGAATATAAATGTAAAAAATAAAGTTTAGTAGAATGGACATGGATACCGACACCGATACAGTCATTAGGACTAGGTAAAAACATAGGAATGATTAGAGCTAATGACAATTATGAGTATTTATAGGCTTGGCCCCAAGCCATAGGCCCAAGAATCACATGGGTTAGGAATAATCTTGAGTTAGTTAGTTAGTTACAACTAGATAATAGGCATATGCTAATTAATCAAGACCACCTAATTAACTAGGTCCGTCCTCCCTCTAACTAATTAATAATAATCTAGAAGTAGGTGGTTATAAATAATTAACCACCACATGTTAACTAATTAACCATATGTTTAATTAAGTAATTCTAGAATGTTCCCACCTAGAAATAATTAGATATTTACTAAATTAACATTCCCTTTTCACTAATTACCAAAATGTCATTCCCTCTTCTCTAATTACTAAAATTGTCTTTCCTTATTCAAAAATAAAAATACTTCTATAGTAAAAAAATAAAATGATAAAATAGGAAATTTGGGAGCAAGGGTTACAAATCTACGCACCTTAGAAAAATTTTGGCCTCAAAATTTAAAATAGCACGACTAAGCACGACCAAGAATACGAAAATTTAAAAATGATCAAAATCAGTTAGACACAAAAAATAATCGAAATTTAGTCATGACTAGTAGAATAAAAATTATTTGGGCACGATGATAAAAGTCTAAATTTAGTGTCTCGGATGCTTTGAAAGATTCTGGGATCTTCTGGAAGATTCTCCCATCTTTTGGAATACTTTGGAAGCTTCCTGCATAACCCCGATTCGTAAAGAGTTATGCAAGTCCGTCTCGGTAGGGCACAAACTTTTGTGCAGATATTCTCTCCTACCTGTTTCGTCGACGCCCTCGTCGACGGGTGCACCAAGTCTCGGGATGATGTCCACTCTCGTAGGCATGATCGTTGTGCATCATCCCTCCTCTGTGTGTCTCGTGCAATATTTTCCTTTGCCCATCTTCTTCTCAAGATCGTAAGCAAACTGATTCGCCGCACCAACTCTGGCCTAGGTCTGTGCTCTCCTCGGTACATGATGAATCTCTTACAGGCTATTGAGTCGTCGATCCCCCTCGTCTTGTGGCTGCACTTTGTTTTACACACCTCCGTGCATGCGAACCTCATTGCAAGCCTTTCGACTCGAATGTCCCAAACAAGCTTTAAGCAACTCCTTGCGTGAGTTACTCTGCCTCGTCGCTTCTGCCCCCGTGCATCTTGCGAGATGCATCTCTGCACTCGTGTCCAGCACGGTAGCACGGTCCACCTCCTTTCGCGAAAATGGCTCCTCGGGGCGCCCCTTTACAAAACTCTTGGTTTCACACGAAAGGCCTTCCTCCTCGAAGCCTTCCTTCTTCTCGAGCATCGCTAGGTATGTTGTCCCCCTTTGCTACCCTTCTTGAGCTGAGTAGCGGAGATAGCTTCCCCCTTCGAAGGTTGCCTTATGCAGCTCTCACCATGCACGATGAGCATTCCTCCATAAAGCCGACAACTCCCAAATGTGGCATCGAAATCGTCTTAGCCACGATAAAGAAATCCATATCTAGTATCATCTTAAAGTCATCCAGCGACGTAACAGCAAAATTGTCAACACCCGACCAATTTTCTACCGCTATACGGCCCCCCTTGGCTACCCCCTATACGGGACACGCCTCCCCAATGACCGCCTTCATCTTTCCCGAGTCTTCCTCCAAGGCTAAACCTAAGCGATGGACCTTAGTGCCCGAGATGAAGTTATGAGTGGCGCCCGTGTCAACCAATGCCCGTGTGCTCATGCCATTGATCCTTACGTCAACGTACATGAGCTCCCTGCTCGGAGTCCTCGACACAGCAGACTTGGTCTTCACGGCGTTGAGTAAGCGCAACACTGCCATGTGCGCTCCCACTTCACACTCTTTGTCTTCCACCTCCTCACTTTGGACGATGCTAACACGCATGCTCCTCTTTGGACAATCCCGAGCAAAATGATTATCTCCACATATGAAGCACGAAATAACTCGCTCGGGTTGGGCCTTCTCGTGCTTCTTGCCCTCGGATGGACCCTCCTTAGGGGAGCTCTCCCGTTCTCCCCCACCATTCTCCTTGGTAGACTTTGGCTTGGCCTCGGCATTATTATCATCCCTCATGTACTCGACAAGCCGCTCGGCTACTGCTACGACGGTGTTCAAGTCTTGCACCCACTGTCGCTGCAATTCTTGAGCCGCCTACGGTTTGAGCCTATCGAGAAAGAAGAACAAACGATCCTCCTCGTCCATGCTAGATATCGCGAGCATCAAGCGTGTAAACTCTGCGATGTACTCCTTGATCGTCCCGGTATGCATGAGTTACCGCAAGCTCCACTTCGCTACAAACTCCACATTCTCCAGATAGAACTAAGACTTAATCTCCTTCTTGAGATCCTCCCAAGTCTTTATCGAGCACAAATCCTTCTCGACCTCCATGCACCTTCGACGCCACCACAGCATAACATCGTCGGTGAAATAGAGTGAAGCAATATCCACCTTCTTGGTGTCGTTGTTGATGTGCAACGCCTTGAAGTATCGCTCCACGTTTCACAAGAAGTTCTCAACTTTTTTGGCATCTCACACCCTGCTGAAGGATTTCAGCTCGGGGATCTTCCGCCTCCTCGGTGCCTCCCTACTCGAAGGTCCGTCGTTCGTAACGTGTAAGCCCCTAGATATTTTAAAATATTTTTAAATAAGAAATTATTATTTTTAATAGCATTTTTATCCTTAAAATGAATTATTATAATTTTTAGGAATTTTCTAGAATTTGTAAATGATTTTTAAAGCCAAAAATATCAATTTATAATTATTTAAATTGATTTTATATCAGTTTGTAATTTATCGAATTGTTTTAATAGCTTTTTTTAATTATTTAAATTGTTATATAACACTTTGCAATTATTCTAATTATTTTATTATCAGTTTGTAAATTATATTTGCAAACTGTTATGGCGGTGGGGGCTATGTGTAATAAAAGATTTGGGGAGGGGGCATTTCTGTAAAAGCGCCGCCCGATCACCGCCTTCCTCCGTCATCATCTCCGACGATTACGCCGTAACCCTAACCCTTGTAGGTCCTAAAAATCAAGTTGCACCCATCAACAAAGTCATGAAAATCAAATTATGCATCCTTCAAGTGAACTGCGCAGAAGACAGATTGCGCAACAATTTGATTGTGCAGACTGAACTGCGCACTCATCCAAATGCGCGAGCTGACGTGGCCTCGTCATCATTACCCGACAGAGAATCAGATCTTCTGACAACTGACAGCACGGAGAACGAGGAAACTATTCGTTTATCGTGCAGCACAGCGCTCGAGGACAGCTGTACATGCAGCACAATCTGCCTGCAGCGCAGTCCATCCCAGCGCGGTCTATCCCAGCGCAATCCGAAGCCAACGCAATTCAGGTGGCGCACTCCATCAAGATAACTGACAATGTACACGTGGCCTTCATGCCATCAATTACTCATTATGTGGCAACCGTCTGTACACGATCAAGCGCATTTCAATCAAACAATGCCACGCGTCACATACAGATGGTCCACGATCGAGTAACTGCTTGCGCAGTTCATTGCCTGCGCAATCTAAAGTATGCGCAATCCAACCTGCGCAAGTCAGAATAACTAAAAAGTAGTTATTTCTAGAACTCTATAAATAGAGTTTCAAGTCCTTCCTAGAGGGGATCATACACACACACAGAGATCAGAGATCATCACCAGAGATCAGGAGTTCTTGCCAAAGTGCTGCTGCAATCTTCAGAGGCTACCGTCTTCAAAGTTCACATCGTCCAAGGGATAAAGCGATCGTCTTCAGATTGGATTCCTATAGTTGTACTTTCCCAAAATTCTTGTAATCTTCTTTACAAAGTTTGTTGAAATAAAGATCAACTTTTGTTTTTGTAAACAAAATGGCGACTCTGCTGGGGACGACTTTCTCCTCTGACGAGGAAGTGACAACTCAATGTGACGTTGCGTCTATCGGAAAGACGCAGAAGACGCTAGTTGTAAAGGTCAACGAGACGGCCTACGAGGCGATGATCAACTCCAGGATCACCCCTCGCACTGCAACAACTTCTGCCACAAGCAAAGTTCATCCAGTGTGGGTCCCCAAGACTGCTGCGCAGTCCACTGCTGCGCAGTCCACTGCTTCTGCTGCTCAGCCTGCTGCGCAGTCTACTGCCTCTGTTCCTAAGACTACTGTCTCTGTTGTGCAGTCTACTCCTACTGCTCATGCACAGTATGCTGCTTCCCTTGCCAGTACACAAACTACTTCATATGCTGCCTTGTCAAAGTGCAAGACTCCTGTTCCTCTGGCACAATTGGCTGCCACTCTGCCTGCGCAATCTACCACTCCAGCAACCAAAGTATAACTCAAGCACTCTGGCAACAAGACTCCTGCTGTGCAAGCCACTGTGACTGAGGCTAGAAGACTTTCTGCCAGAGTTACTCATGCGCAATCTGCCAGTGCGCCATCAACCCATGCACAAACTGCGCCAGCGCAGTCTAAAAGAGACAGCCCTTTGGCTAATCTCTCATCTTCTCATAGCAAGGGAAAAAGCTTTGCTCCTCCTCTCAAGCATCCTGTTGCTCTTGCGCAATCCACTGGGGGTAGTCTTTTGGCTATTCCTCCTCTTCTCCAGAACAAAGGAAAAGGCCCGTTGGTCTTTTCTCAAACTTCCTCGTCCCACGACTTGGAAGACAACAAAGGGAAATGCTCTTTAGCTAACCCTTCTTCACAAAACAAAAGAAAAGGCCCTTTGGTCTTTTCTCAGTCTTCCTCGATTTTTACCGTAGAAGATCAATCTGAACGTGCTTCGGCACCAGTCAGTACAAAAACCCTTTCTCACAAGGAAGTATACTGATCAGAGAGGTATTCTGCCTACTCCGGTAGCAGAGTTCCAAGATCTCCTAACTCTTCAGATATCCCGTTCAAGACAGGGAAAATTGCTAGTGTCTCAGACAGAAACCCCTGGGGGTGAGTTTGCTAGTGTCTCAGACAGAAACGTGCTTCTTCCCTCCTTGCCAAAAGGAAGTATACTGATCAGAGAGGTATTCTGCCTACTCCGGTAGCAGAGTTCCAAGATCTCCTAACTCTTCAGATATCCCGTTCAAGACAGGGAAAATTGCTAGTGTCTCAGACAGAAACCCCTGGGGGTGAGTTTGCTGATCTAAGAACTTATCTCAATCGACTAACTTCGATGAAACGCAAACAGCCAATGCCGAAGACTAACCAGCGTCAGAAACAAACTTCCAGGATCAAGAATCCGGACACCTATGCCAATGAAATGAGTACTTCCCTGTACACTCAAGGGACAAAACATTTGAAGAATCGGAACCATGTTCCGAATATTGTCAAAGAACACATCCCTCGAACCTTTGCTCGTCCCGTTGCTGTTCCCGATCTCCGAGAACACCTCAAGCAAAAACGGGACAACATCTCAACATCCCCAGTGCAACCACTTGGACACCATTGCAATCACAAGGTTGTCATTAAGTATTGTTGTCAGACAACAAGACGATCTGTTTTCGATCGTCTGAACTTTACAAACTCTGAAGATGAAGATGAAGTTTTGTACGCTTCTGTCAACATGACTTCCAGAGACACTGGGGGTAGGAAGTGCTCCAATCACGGCAAGCCTCGCAAGCCAAGCCAACGGTATTTGGATTTACTCCAAAAATCTTCTTATGGAGTATTCCAACATACCCGATCCCGAAGCCGAGACACAATCGGTCAAAGGAATCTTCAAGATCCTTCCGGTCATCTTCCTCTTTCTCACTCAGGAGATGATTCTTTCTCCGACTACGATGCATACAGTGAAAGCTCAGAACAGACAGCATCCTCCACTGTACCCAGAGAAGTGACGACTTATGTTATCACTGAAGACCCAGATGCTTCCAGTTCGGCTAGTCAAGAACAACGAATAGCTGCGCTAGAAGACAAGTTGAAGACAATGGCTGAAATGGTCGCAAGTATGCATTCCATCATTGTGGCCCAGCATACGGTACCACCGACCGTACCTCCTACAAATCCTGAAATCATAGCATCATCGGTGCCTGTCAATATAGGGCTGGGGGTAGCATCTCTTCCAGTACCTCCTGTACAGATCCAACCTACACCCAGTCAATCAGGTGCTGGGGGTAGTGCTTATCACACCGTTCCTCCCCCTAATACTGTGATTCAGCCTGCTCCTTCTACATCAGTAGAAGATGCCAATGAAGCTGTCAAGCTCCTGCGCACTCAGTTTGAGGCCTTCAAAGAGAAGGACAACTTGCAGATGTTGGGGATCAAGCAACCTTATCCAGTTGAATGGAAGGAAGTCCCATTTCCCTCTAAGGACAAAATCCCAGCAATCTCGTTGTTCGATGGCAGCACTTCTCCCAGTCAGTTCATTAACCACTTTGAGGTTATGACTGTCCAACTTCAATCAAATGACGCTCTTCTTACCAGAGTATTCGTTGGCTGTTTAGCCGGCGTAGCATATGATTGGTACAGAAGCTTGCCCGATAGTTGTATCACCTCCTTCTCTGGCCTAAAATAAATCTTCTTGGAACGATTCTATGAGGGGATCAACGACATGACCATGTCATACCTCAATAAAATCAAACAAAGATACAATAAAACTGCTGAGAGTTTCATTGAAAGGTTCCGTCGGAAAGCTTTGAAAATGCCTCCTGGAACTCCGGCCGCTGTCACCATAGACACCTGCAAGGCAAATCTTTTGCCTATCATCAGCATGTGGACAGGATCTACTAAGTTCCAAGATTGGCCATCCTTCATTGTCAACGCTAAAGCAGCTGAAGTTAGCGCTGACAAATTCAAGCAGCTAGGGGTACAAATGTCTAACCCCGACCGGGATGAACACCAGACATCGGGTGGAGGCAATCGCCAGAACAACTGCAAAGGAAAAGAAACTTTGAATATCAACTTGACAAATAAGAACAAAGAATCTCTGGCGGTTAACGTAGCTCCCACTATGTCCACTTCTACTCCTTCAGCACCTCCACCAAGGGAACCTCGTCCGAAAGTAGAGTACTCTTTTGACGAGAATGACACAGTGAGCATCTTTGATTGCTTGATCAAAAGCAATAAGCTCCAGCTCCCAGATCCCAAGAAGCCTGATGAAGTCGGTAAGACTGATCATCCTAAGTACTATGTTTATCACAGGTTCATTGGACATCCCACTTGAGCATGTTATGTGCTCAAAGGCAAAATTCAAGAGCTGGTCAACGCTGGCATTGTCACTTTGCAGCAAGACGAGAAGACTGTTACCGTAAACATGGTCTCAGTTCAATTCGGTGACTTTCTACCGTAGATGGTACAGCAAGGTGTCATTCCTATCCCCAAAGCTACTCTGGAGATTGAGAATCTTCCTCCTCCACGAAGTGAAGGTCTCGTCCCCTTGTCTCTTGACAATGGTGAGATTATGTGGATCCATCCAGATTTGGTCTCGGAGTTCGAACTTCCCTCTTCCTCCAAGAAGAAAGACCGTTCCAAAGGCAAGACAAAGACTTACAATATGGTATCTTTTGACCCCATAGTTGACGAGAAAATCCTGTTGTGCACCAGATCAGGGAAGGCCCATCTAAAGGATTACCCCAAAACTCAAGAGAATCCTACTTCTTCTTCTGAGCCCGCTCCAATGCAGCCTGCTTCTACTGAAGATATTCCTACTGCATCCTCACCGGTTGTAGAGTCTACTCCTCCCAAGCCGACGGTCGCTGACAAAGGCAAACAACAAGTCCGCTTCGACAAACCTTTGAAGAAGACATCTCCTTCCGGACTTGAGAAGCCTTACAACTTTGATATCTTAGTCCAACTAGCCAATACACCGGCCCGGCTGTCAATCTTCGAGCTCTTGTACCTCTCCAAAGAGACTCAGGAAACTCTGAGTGAGGCTCTCATGCAGGTAGAAACCTGTCTAGCCCTTCTGAAGAAGCCGAAAGTAGAACCAGTCTCTTGCCTCCATTGTCATAGTATGTTGGAGTTAATTCCAAACATAACTTTCACACAGGATGACATGCTGATGGAAGACAACAGACATGACCGTCCTCTATACTATACAGGATATGTCGACTCGATGAAAGTCGATCGCATTCTGATAGATCCAGGGTCTGCGCTCAGTATTATGCCAAAGACAATGTTGGATGCGCTGAAGATCCCAGTACATAGTCTTTTCAGTACAATCACCACCATTCTCGGGTTCAATCAGGGAAGGAGTGAGCCTTTGGGAAAAATTCGCCTAAAACTCCAAATAGGCAATCTTCGTACAAAGGTGACCTTCTGCATCATTGATAACCATGGTTGTTCTTATAATGCTCTATTGGGAAGACCATTTCTGTACGAGCATAACATTGTCCCTTCGACTCTCCATCAATGTTTTAAATATGTTGATGACAATGGAGAAGTACAAAAGAAGGTTGCTGATCTTTATCCTTTCAAAGGTGTCGAAGCATATTGCAACGATGCTCGTATGTATAAGGATGAATTCATGAAGGTTGTCCTGTCTTTGGACACTGAAAAAGAGCAAGAAACAGTGCCTAATGACACCCTCATCATTCCTGTCAAAGGGCGTATTTCTCGTCCACAGTCCTCCAAGCCACTGGCTATTCACTTGCCAGTCCAGAAGCAACCAACTGATGATGATCAGGATCAAAGGAAGCTCACCTCTTCTGAGCCACTTGTTATAGACTTACGTCGTAACAAGGAAAAAAGGCAGCTCACCTCTTCTGAGCCACTTGTTGTTGATTTATCTCATAACAAGGATAAAAGGGAGCTCACCTCCTCTGAGCCGCTTGTTATCGACCTCCGTCGTAACAAGGCCAATCCTCCTCCACGTTCTTCTTCTCCTCCTCTTGTAATCAATCTGACCAAGCCTGCTAAGGCTAAAGGTCCTGCTGTAAATACAAATGTACAAATTAATGAAAAAGCATCTACTTTCCAGTATACTGATGTCATTTATCATACTAAATGCTATTTTGATATGTTAGATAGCTATCAGTCATTTACAATGGGAGTTGTACAATCTTTTCAAACAGAAGTCTCATTTGAACACCCGAAGGATTCATATCGTATTGTTCCCGCTCGTAAGAAAGGCGAGAGTCCAATATTTTTTAGTAAAGGACCGGAACAACAATTCAGCTATACAGATGATAGCAAAAGTAATGACACGGGGCATCTCCAACTCCGTCGTTACAGTCAACAATCAAAAGACATCATCCGAAAGATGGGTTACGACTTCAAGAATGGCCTCAACTACGGTAAGGGTAGAAGAACTCCTATCCGTACGGCTGTGCCGAAAGGGAAGTCAGAGATGTACTACAGCAGGACCAAAAGAGGTCTCGGATATGCTTCACCTTCGGTGTTATCCCCAGCAGCCTCTGAATCTGATAGTGAGGAGCGCTCTAGCTCTTCTGATTCCAGATCATGGGATTCTGACACCAGCATCGGTCAAGTTCATCGATTGACTGTATCTTCTAACATGGTCTCTGTCGAACTTCCAGAAGGCTATGACGAGGATGTTGAAGAAAGTCCTGAAATAGATCCTTGGGCTCAACGAATGGATACCCAATGGGAACTCCGATTCGAACAACAAGGACCTCCTACTGAAGATCAATTGGTTCAAATTGATGTAGGAGAGAGCGGGTCACCTCGTCCGATATTCATCAGCAAGAACCTTCCAGAGGAAGATAAACAAGAATTAATTCTTCTTATTCAAGAATATATTGATGTCTTTGCCTGGAGCTATGAAGAAATGCCAGGTCTAGATTCTAAAGTTGCTACTCACAAATTGAACATCTTGTCGAATGCAAAACTGGTCAAACAGCAACAACGGCGCTTCAAGCCAGAAATAATGGATGCAATTAACGATAAAGTCAAGAAGCTTATCGCTTGTGGTTTTATTCGAGAAGAGCAACATCCAGATTGGGTAGCCAATGTCGTCCAGTTCTAAAGAAAATCGGAAATGTTCGAGTTTGTATTGACTTTCGGGATCTTAACGAAGCATGTCCAAAAGATAAATTTCCTCTCCCTATCACGGACGTCATGATCGACAACACCTGTGGGTTCGAAAGAATATATTTCATAGACGGGTTCTTCGGATATAATCAGATTCGGATGAATCCTGAAGACGAAAAATATACTTCTTTCCGCACTCCTCGTGGAGTCTACTGCTATACTGTCATGCCATTTGGTCTCAAGAACGCTGGTGCAACGTACCAACGAGCTATGAGTACCATATTTCAAGATCATTTGTGCAAGACTGTCGAATGCTACGTTGACGATATTGCTGTCAAAAGTCATCTGAAGGAAGATCACATCCAAGACTTGAGAACTATCTTCAATCTCATGCGCCAATATCAACTCAAAATGAATCCCACCAAGTCATTCTTGGGTGTCTCTAGTGGCAAATTTCTCGGCTTCGTCATTACCTCTAAGGGTATACACGTGGATCCCGAGAAGATCAAAGCCATTCAAGAGATGCGTCCTCCACGCAACCTAAAAGAGCTACGAGGATTCCAAGGTCGACTTGCGTACATCAGGAGATTCATTTTGAATCTGTCTGAACGCTGCAGACCATTTACGCAACTCATAAAGAAGGATGTATCTTTCGTTTGGACCGAAGAATGTCAATGAGCGTTTGACGACATAAAGCGGTATCTTATGAATCTACCAGTCTTGGTGCCACCAATCTCTGGCATACCATTCTTAATGTATGTCCGTGCTATGGATCATTCATTGGGTGCTTTACTTGCCCAAAAGAACAAAGAAGGCCACGAATAAGCCATCTATTATCTCAGTCGTACTATGATTGGTGCTGAACACCGTTATAGTCCGGTCGAAAAAGAATGCCTAGCTCTTATTTTTGCTGTTCAAAAGACTCGACATTACATTATTGGCCAAACTATTCATGTCATATCCCGAGTTAATCCTCTTCGGGTATTGATAAAGAAGCCTAGCACACTCAATTCTCGGCTGGCTACATGGGCCATTCTGCTAGCCCAATATGACATGGTATATGTTCCTCAAAAGTCTGTCAAAGGTCAAGCACTGGCGGATTTCTTAGCAGCCCATCCTGTTCCAGAGACGTCTAAACTCTATGACGAAATTCCAGACGAGACTTTGGAATCTAATACAATCTCCGAAGAATTTCCTACTTGGCGTCTATTCTTTGACGGTGCATCCAGGATTTGACCTAATGGTGCCATTATCGCAGGAGTTAGAGTTGTCCTTGTTTCTCCCGACGGGTCAGCTATTCAAAGAGCATACTCCCTAGATGAGCCTTGCTCCAACAACGTGGCAGAGTACAATGCTCTACTCATTGGTCTTCAGCTAGCCAAACAACTTGACGTCGAGTATCTTGAAGTCTATGGTGACTCTAAGCTGGTTGTTAACCATGTTAGAGGGACTTATGAAGTTCGTCATCAAGATTTAGTACCTTACTTTGAAGCGGCAATCAACATGGCTACATCATTCAAAGCCTTCTTCATTGAATATGTACGCCGAGCTTGCAATACTGAGACAGATGCTTTGGCTAATTTTGTAGCAGTTTTAGCCATCCCTATCAAAAGACAACAGGTGGTGGTTATCTCTAATCGGGAATTGTTCTGCGTTGAAAACAATCGTAATATTGAGTTCAGTAATCTTACTGAAGTCAATGTCATCAGTGAAGATTGGAGAACTCCGTTCATCGACTTCGTAGTCTATGACATACTCCCTGAAGATCCCAACGAGGCTACGAGTATTCATCGGCGGTCTCTGCGATTCTACTACAATTAAACCACAAAAACTCTCTACCGGTGAACATATGACGGCCTACTCTTGCGCTGTCTTGCTGGTGATGAAGCAAAGCAAGTATTACGTGAAGCTCACGATGGTGTCTGCGGAGCACATCAACCCGGTCCTAAATTACAAGATCGTATCTGACGTATGGATTACTACTGGCCCTCTATGGTATCTGATGCCATCGATTATGCAAGAAAGTGTCGAGCTTGTCAAATCCACGCAGATTTCATTCATCAACCGTCAGAATTCCTTCATCCGACTGCTGCTTCCTGGCCTTTTGAAGCTTGGGGCATGGACATCATAGGTCCCATCAATCCTCCTTCTTCTAGAGGACATCGGTTCTTACTGGCAATAATCGAGTACTTCTCCAAATGGGTCGAAGCTATACCATTGGCTGAAGTCAAGACCAGCAGCTTCGTTAACTTCGTCAAACACCATGTCATATATCGATTTGGTGTACCTCGACGAATCATCCACGACAATGGACCTCAATTCATCAGTCAAAAGTTCACAAGGTTCTGTGACGATCACCGGATTGACAATGTCGCTTCGACAGCCTACAATCCTGCTGCTAACGGCTTAACTGAAGCTTTCAACAAGACTATCATCAAGCTCCTCAAGAAGTTTGTATCCACTAACAAACGAAATTAGATGAAAAGCTTGGAGAATGTCTTTGGGCCTATCGTACTACGGTCCGTAACCCTACAGGCTGTATACCCTTCTCTTTGGTGTACGGCTGTGAAGCAGTTCTACCTCTGGAACTCCAAATTCTGCCTTAAAGGATTGCTATCACCAACGAGCTCACGACAGAGAACAACGATCTTCTTCGACTTCAAGAATTAGAAGCACTCGATGAGAAACGGCTATTGGCTTAACAACATATTGAGTTATACCAAGCCCGCATCTCAAAGACTTTCAACCGCAAAGTTAAGGTCAGGGCCTTTCAGAAAGGAGAGCTCGTTCTAACCGTCAGACGTCCTATGACTATGACTCACTCAAGCAAAGGCAAGTTCGATGCAAAATGGAAAGGGCCATATATCGTGAGCAAAGTCTTCTCAAATGGAGCCTATCAACTCACAGAGCTAGACGGTCGAGTTGCAATGATGCCCATCAATGGCAAGTTCCTCAAAAAGTATTATGTATAAATGTAACAGACATTGCTTGTAATTATCAGACAAGTTCATAAATAAAATTTAGTTTTATTTCATCTTGAATGATAGTACATAATATCAAGGAAGGTCACTATCATCCTTCTCAAAATTGGGACGCGGGCCACTACCGTCCTTATCAAAAACATGATCAGCAAAAGAGTCGAGAACATTCTTGCTGGAACCCACCAGGAACTTGCAAGCAGCTATCCTCATGGTTTCTTCTTCTTCAGTCTTCCCTGGTTCAAGAAGGAAGTCCAAGATGTCCTTTGGCGGTTTGGGGGCAGTCGAACCTTCGCCCGCTGCTATCTGTTTTGGTTGAGCCGGTTCGACTGGATGTTCTCCAGTACCTACTTCAACCTTCAGGGCGATCTCAGCCTTCTTGGATGCATCTCCAGACGACATCTTTATGTTGAAAAGTGAAAGTGACCATCCCTTCTGATTTTTTGTTTTATTTATAGACAGAGAGTTGTAAGACAATGAAGCGACACATTCATCTGACGGTTCGTCCGTTCATCATATCTCTTTGACGGTTTGTCCGTTCATTATATTTATCCACCTGACGGTTCGTCCGTTCATTAAAAACATCCGACGGTTCACCCGTTCATTACATTCATCTGACGGTTCGTCCGTTCATTACATTCATTCGACGGTTCACCTGTTCACATATCCATCTGACGGTTCACCCGTTCATCACATTAATTTGACGATTCACCCGTTCATTACATTCATCTGACGGTTCGCCCGTTCATTTATCCGATGGTTCACCCGTTCGTCATATTCATCCCGACGATTCATTTCGTTTATTTATTTTCGTTCACATATTTTGACGAATCATCTATTTCGTTCATATCAGCAACTTGTCATCTTTGATTAAGTTATCTATTGAAATAATGATATTCGATAAATTATATTTGCCACGTCCATATTACCTCTGAGCAGATATAATTGAATATGATTATTTTCCAAAATTAAGAAATATATCATGTCTTGCACCTCTGAATATATTTTCTATCGCTATTATTTATATCTGAATAAGATATGCAACAAATAATAGAGCCACAAAAATGTCTTTTTTATTGATCAAAGATGAAAGACATTACAAAGATACATATTACAAAACAAGAAGATACAGAAAATCTTTCTATTCGGTCGATGGTGTCATCAAGTTAACCATCTGCTGCTTTAAAGATTTTAGTCGCTCCTCACGGGAGTCCATCATGCGCCTCCTGGCTTCGTCCATTCCAGACTTTTTATTAAAAGTCGGTAAGGTCACTAAGCAGCGGGAGATTTCAGCCTGATGAGTCGTGACATATTCATTTCATTCTTGAGTCAGAATATCCAGTCGCTGAGTGGCAGCTTGATGCTGTGTGACTTCATCTTCTAGAGTATGCTAAACCAGTTTCAACTCTTCCTAGAGACAGGCAATCTCCTCTTGAAGACGAACATATTTTGCTTTCAACTCAGTAACTTTCTCCTCCTTTTCTCCAGCAGCAGAGGTAGCTATCTCCATTTGAGAATCATATTCTGAAGCCTTGGCAGTATAAGTGTCTATGAAAGTCTGGAACTTAGCATTCTCAATGGCAACTTCTTGGGACATCCTTTCAAATTCAGCTTGTACTAAGGATTCCACTTCCCCTCGATTTAGATCCTTGTAGATCTTAACTGATGCTTCTAGCTCATCTAGTATGTACTCAAGAAAAACAGCTTGAGCTTCATCTCCTTGACCTCGGATGGCATTTATCAAATGAGAAGTTGGGCTTCTAACAGTAGTGAAATCAACAACTTCTTTCTCTAGTACTCTATCTACTAGGGGTCCCAATGCATTAAAGAACAGGTTGCTGAAAGAACTAATGATAAATTGGTTAGTTGCCAAAGCGTCAGGGGTAGCAGCTACTCCTGTTGATGATGAAGCAGCGTATGCCTGTGCAGATGGACGTTCTTGCGCTTGAACAGAGGGTTCTTTAAACAAGGAAGCTAAAGTAGAACTGGTTGCTCCTCCCGGTTGTTCTTCTGCAAGGACAAATGAACCTATCATTTATTGTTGTTGTCATTAACAATTAATTAAAAAGGATCAAAAAAATCAAAGGCAATCTTACCATGACTTGCCCCAGCAACAAGCCTTTCGTCTGTTGGTACAGATTCCAGTCTAGCAGAGCTAGCCTCAGACATCACTGCCTGGCTACTTCCGGCCTCAGAACTGCCCGACAGATGTCGGCTGCCACTGGCTATTGCTGTTATCGGTACTATATCAGTGCGAGAAGGAACCGGAGATGATTCGATTTCTACATGGGTCAAAAATAGATATGTCAGTTGTTAATCTATGAAAAGAAGACTAATAATTTCATTTAATACCTTTGGGATCAGCGGTAGTAGCTTCCTCCGGCGCTACTTCCCCACCCATATTCTTTTCAGGAGACACATCCACCTCAACATCCTTTTCAGGAGCTAGTGTGTCTTCAACAACTTCAGGAGATTTATGGATATCAGTGTCCTCTTCTTGATTCAAAGTATCATCAATAGCCTCTATTGATGTATCTTCAGTGCTCATGCTATCCTCAGGTACTTCTTCGCTGGCAGTAGCAGCGGTATGATCAACATCATCTTGAAGACCGAAGTCGCAATCGTTTAATGCTTCAATCATTAAACGATCCTCCTCCTTGCGGATTGTTCCTGGTGTAATAGGAAGTTGAGTAGTTTCTACCGCTGGTGAAGGAGATCGCAAAGCTTCCTGCTCCTCCTCTATAATATCCTCCCTAGGCTCTGCAGCCTCCTCTCTCTGATCAGTCTCGTCCCTCCGTTCTGGACTAGGAGTCTCCTGCCTATGCTCAGAGACAGCTGAGAGATGTGCCTGATTACCTACAGCCGTTTACATGTCGATCTCGGTATTTTAAAACACTATTAGAATAGCTGGACTCACATGGATTCTTGATCACTACCTAGAATCATCTTGTACTGGATTCATCTTGTATTAGATTCATCTCGTACTGGATTTATAGTAGTTTTACACTTGTTTTACATTTACGGTCTGGACTTATTATGTTACCTTAGTTCAGCTAGATTTATTTTACAGTCTTCATTGCCATCATTCTTCTCTTGTTTTAGTTACTTTACTTTCCTTGTATCTTACTTCTTCACTATACTATCACCTAAATATAAACTGTCATATTCATCAATAAAACTGTCTATAACTTCTTTATAGTTCTCTGTCATTTACTTAGGTTTTCTAGATGAGATTATGCTCGTTCCTGTCCTGACTGGACCTGTTATAAATTTTACAGATGATTGCCCTCAGGACACATGCCCTACATATTACTGACCAGGAGATGGCTTAGCTACCTATGGCCCCGACACTCAGGAGTGATCGGGAGTTTAGCTAGTTGTCATATTTTAGCTTTCATATTTTAGAACTGGAGTTGTATATAAGTTGAGATTTGTAGTTGAGATTTTCTGAGATTATATTATTAGTTGTTGGTTTTATTTTGTTATTAGTCTTAGTTTTAATCTTCTGTGCTATCATATCGTTCTTAGACTGTGATTGAGATTACATTATATCTATACTTGTCCTCCGTTCGGAGTTGATACTTTGACAAGTATATTTTATAATTGCGTGATTTGATTGGTTAGATAGTGACCTAGAACAGCGTTCTACCGCCGACACTGCGGCGTAGGCTGGGTGTTGTTACGTGCTCGTACCCTCACAGTAGGTGCGGGTCATGACACATTTTTAGTGGTAGCCCATGCAGGTCGAGAGTCGTATTAGTGCGATATCGTGGTAGTATGACGACTTAGTTGTACTGCCGCGAGCCTGCGATAGGATTGAGAGATAGGCTTTAACGGAGAGGCGCTCGAATCACAGTTAGGAAAAATTTTGTTTCAATTCATACCATCTATACATTTTACTGATTTGTCTTCCTTGAAATTAACTGTCCTCCCTTGATTTATCGCTTCTATCTCAGTATTGATTTCTTGTTTGATCTGTGTCTCCAGGATGGTTGAGACGAGATCACATCGCCCAGGACCGGGGGACGCTGCAGAGGGGTCTGCCACCTCTCACCTTCAGCAGCTAGTTCCCGGTACAGCAGCCCCAGTCATGCCAGCTGGGGTGGGTGTTTCGGCAGCTTTCGGAGGAGCACCTCCACCACCTGGAAGGCAGAGTCCGGTGCTTCCCGAGATCCTTCCGCCGCAGCAGCCTCCACCAGCGGGGATGGTAGATGCTGCTCATCTATTCTCTTTCGTGGAGAGGATTCTGGCGTCTCATCAGCAGCAGCAGCAGCGACAGACTACCGATTTCTGTTAGGGGATTGACGAGGCCCATCAGCTAGTCCGTACTACTGTGGAGATGGTGACTGCTCAGGAGGAGCAGCAGCAGCCTCGTCGAAAGGAGAAGGATATACAGGACTTCCAGAAGATGCATCCCAGAGAGTTTTTAGGCACTGAGGGCATTCATTATGCAGACGGCTGGATAGAGCATATCGAGAAGATATTCAGGCTGGCAGAGATACCAGATCGACTCCATATCAAGGCGACGGGCAGTCAGATGCAGGACTTAGCCCGTGCGTGGTGCCAGACAGATCCCAGGATGGGAGTTGAGGGCCAGACTTGGGCCCAGTTCAAGGAACTGTTTAAGGAGCAGTTCTTTCCTGATGTGGGCTTGGGAGGCTTAGAGGCACAGTTTGAGGGTCTGGTTCAGGGAAACCAGACAGTAGCTGAGTACGCCGGGGAGTTCTGTTGATTGGCCCGGTTCATAGATGACTTGACTGAGAAGACGAAGGCGAGGAAGTTCCGCCGAGGCTTGATTAGGGAGGTTCGGTCACTGACTAAGAGCGATCGGAATGCTACCTTTGCAGAGATATTTTCTGGGGCTATACAGCGGAGGACGACCTGGGGTTGAAGTTGAAGAGTGGTCGTGACTTCCAGAGTGGTAGCAGCAGCGGAGGCGAGGCCAAGAGGCCTCACATTCAGATTCAGCAGACCCGGGCACCAGTGATGGTTCAGCAGGTGTAGCATCAGTGTCGGGGTCAGGACCCAAAGACGATCAGTTGTTCCTACTGCAGGAAGTTGGGACACACCAGGGAGCAGTGTAGGAAGAGGCTGAAGGTTTGCTATTCCTATTGGTCTGAAGCCCACCAGAAGATGGACTGTCCCTTTGCACCTCCTTTTGAGGGAGCTAGGCCACCTGTAGCTCAGCACCAGAGGGGTGGAGCTTTTGCAATGGCGGTCGAGGAGACCGACGCTGCAGGTGATGGGTTAGCAGGTTTGTCCTTCTGTTTCTTCCTTCCCACTTTCCTGTGTGATTTCATTAGTACCTGCCAGGATATAGTTGTGATTGCTAGATAGTGTAGCTACCCTGTTCGAGACTGTGAAATCACGACCAGTAGGATTGTGTTGCGTGTTATCTTTGACTTTGATTTGCTGGGGGTTAGACCTAGGAAGGGTACGATTATTTCAATTTCGAGGACAAAATTTTTCTAGGAGGGTAGGATTGTAACACCCAGTTTTCCAAATAAGGGTAATTTTGAAATTTTGTAATTATAATTATTAATTATTGATATTTGATTCACATTATGATTTTTAGTAATTTTTAATAATTTTTAAACTATTTAAAAACTGCTCTAAGTCATGACTTGTGATTTTGATGTGCTGCCAGTGAAACCCTAGAGACTGCATGACCTAGAGCCTAACCGTGTCATTAGGATGATTTAATTATCAGTTTTAGCCTAGGGGTAATTTGGTCATTTTGACTTATTTGAATTATTTGATGATTTGTTAAATTGGTGAATTCTAGTTGACCTTGACTTGTTGAGACCTAGTGAACTAGCCTAGAAGCTAATCCTAGCCATGGTGACCCTAGTCTAACTTAGGTTAACCTACTTTTAGTCATTAGAAACTAATTTTGGATTAGGAGGATTAGTTTAAGTGAATTTAAGTCATGGCTTGTGGTTTCATGAAATGACTTATGGCTTAATGATTTGATTGATCATGACTTAAGCCCATGAGCCATTTAGTAAACCCTAACCCTAATTATTGAGCTTATGACCAGCCACATAGGGATACCCACCCTATATAAATACTTATTCATTAGGGCTTGCCTCTTTTTTTATCATTCCAACACTTGGAGAAAAGAAAAGGTATTTTTCCCCTTTCCAAAAATCTCCATAAATCCATTTTAATTCCTATTTAATCCTAGTCTTTTGCATTAGGTCCTAATTTCTGTATATTTAATATTTCTGGAGGTTAATCTCAGTTTTGGGCTCATTTGGAGTATTTGGCCATCAAGAGGAACACCCCCCATTTGGAGCTTTTTCATGTAAGTTGCACTCATAGGTAACCACCCTCAAATTGTGTTTTAATTTCGATTTTATTGCATGATGGCTTAGGAATAGGTGTCCCCTAACTTCTGGAGGAAATTCGTGTCATTTGCATTAGGTTACGTGTCCGTATCGGACACGTATCGAACCTAATAGCTAGGTGTTCGACGAAATGCCCGAACCGACTCGATTTGCCATTTTTGCAAATCCATTTGAATGGAAACCTAGATCTAGGGATTGCTTATGCATTTCTGTAATTTTTTCCTAATTATAGTTTCGTGTCGTGTCCACACGGGGACACGAACACGCTGACCGTATGCACGTGCACTGTGTCCTGCATCACGGGGCTGATAACTCCCGACACAGGACACGTGGACACGCCAAAATTGGTGAGAATGATGGGGCAATGTCTGCCACCATCCTCCCAAATTTTGGGTCAATATGGTTGCGTGTGCGAGGAGAAATCCTCCCCGCACTGGCCGCGCGGCCTATCGATTACGCGCGCAAAATGCTACTGATACGCGGTTCGACACGACACCACGAGTTTCGTAGACACGGTACAGGATGTGGGACACGCTCCCCTATCCATGGCGAGTGTCTGGACACGAGCACGACGTGTCACGTGTCGTGTGTCATACACACGACTCCGTGACACGCTTGCACGACACTTGGTGTGCTCGTGCGTGTCTGTGTGTGTTTTTTATGATTGGACACCTCGTGTCCAAATGTTTGGACACGAGTATACCCATGGGACACGTGCACGTATGGGGGATCAATTAACAACCTTTAATTTAGTACATTACCATGTTTTGAATTCGAATTTGCATTTCCACCCATGTTCACTGATACGTTATTCACTGTTTTCAAATTCTGGGTTTATTCCTGTTTTAAACAGTTTTGTAGTGTTTCAATCACCAGGATTAGTTCACTGTTAGGTTTATTCCCTTTAGTTTGATGTTAAACAACATTAGGATTCGAATTTGGGTTTTGGGGTGGACTGTTTAAAATCGGCTGATACATTTCACTGCTATTGAATGTCAAACTGAAGTTTAAACTCTGATTTCCTATTTTCAACTATTATTTTGGATGTTGACTGACATGTTAATATTTATAGAATGTGGGTGAGTTGCTGTCTAGATTGGTCACTGATTTGTGTTGAATTGGGGATTCAAATTTGGGCTTGAAACCAAATGTTAAGCTGTCAAATTATTCTCAGGATTCCTGAGGTTGGTTCCTGTCACCTATATACCACCCATAGTCACTCACCCTACATACCACATTGACACACACACACAAAAACTGATTTGAGCACCTATACACACATGTACACTTTCACACTGTTGGTACAAACTGTAACCTGAGAACAGTTCTTTTATACACTGCTATTTATACATTGACACTAATTTGAACTCACCCAACATGCCACAGTACACACGCATGACCCTCTGCACACACCCTTCACTTGACACATAGTCCACTACGCTCCTTAACTTATCCTGCAGCACGACAACCTGAATAGCGCCTGCTTTGTAAGAATACAATATGATACTCATGTATCAGAACATGTGTATGCTCACTGCTGCTTAGTTCTGCCCTTTTGAGGTACCATTGTCCCTTACCTTTATCCATAGGTTGTTGCCTTATGTCCTGTTATAACTTGTGGTATATTGTATACTATGTGTATATATATATATATGTGTTCTACATCACATATGGTATTGGAGAGGTAGGATGAGTAGTATCTGGCAGTGGTGTTCTAAGCCTAGAGTTCTATACCCCCATAGATGATAATATGGATATACATATGGGATTGGGTGTTGTGCATAAGTTTGGGTAGGTTATATCATGCTTGAACTATATGATATGTAGGTTATGTTATGGTTGTGGGTTGAAGACACACTAACCTAGCAAGGAAGTTCTGGTGTGGTTAATATCTGTGCAGATATTAGCAGTATTTTGGGTATACCATTTTATGAGTCAACAGTAGGTAACAACATACAGGAGTCATGTTCATATAGGAAGGAGGCTCATGATGTGGTGATAGGGTGTGTGCATAAATACTGTTTAGAAGGGTGAGGAAACAGTGATTAGGAAAATGATAAGTGAGTCTAGAGTGTATCAGTTGGAACATTACATATTCATATATATATGTTATATAGACATTTAGATTTCATTATATGTTAGATAATAGGCTATGTGATATACATTAGAGATGTATTATATATATATAGTTGAGTATATATTTGTGTACCATATATGTTAGGCTATGTTATATATATGTGATATATGTATGTATCCTTGTAGAGGATGTTAGGATAAATATTATGGTATTGTTAGGAATTAGGAGATTAGCCTTGTATCCTAGTTAACCAATACCTAGACATGGACTCTTAGATCAAATTGACCAATGTTGACTATTGACCTTGATTGACCCTATATAGTGGACTTTGACTCTTAATTGACTAAAGGTTGACCCAGAGTTGACCAAGTTTGACCTTGACCTAGTTGACCTAGACGGTTGACCAAGGTTGACTTAGAGTTGACTTTAACTTAGATTGGTCTAGAAATCATGTAGATTGCATCATAAACATCATTCGTCTTATTTTAAACAAATTATAACCTGTACTGCTCTATTTAGGACATTATGACTCCGGTACAGACATCTGACATTACACTACTCTTTTCAGAGTATCAGGCGAGTATATTCTCTGCTAGTTCTCTCATTTAATTGTCAATTACTATACTTCAGTTATAGTTAGTTTTATGTGATTCTCTGTTACAACACGTATGGATATTTCTGGATTCATGTATACGACACACATACCTTACTTATCTGGCCTCTATTACTGGAATCACTGGAATCATTCCGGAATCTATTTCTGGAATCATCATATTTTGGCTGGACTCATCTCGATTCTCGT
>JANAVB010030420.1:1862298-1952298 GCA_029216955.1 Iris pallida | reverse complement strand
AGGAGCGTACCATGGTCCCACCATCGGTAGAGCCACGGCAGAGAGCGGGAAATATCAAGGACTTTATGGGCTTGAACCCCAGGGAGTTTATGGGGACTGAAGGCATCATAGTAGCGATGACTGGCTAGACTCGTTAGAGAGAAAGCTCCTCGAAGCTAGGTTGCCGGATGACCTTCAGGTCAAGGCAGCAGGATTTCTGCTGACAGACTTGGCAGGAGTTTGGTTCAGAAATGAGCTACTATTCACGAGAGGGAGGGCCACATGGGATCAGTTTAAGATCCAGTTCAAGAAAAAATTCTTCTCGACCACCGCTAGAGTAGCCATGGGGCTATAATTCCATAACATCCAGCAGGGGAACCGTTCTGTTGATGAGTACGCGGTGGAGTTTAGTCGTTTGAGTCGTTTCGTTCCTAGTATGGTTGCAGACCCAAAGGAGATGACGCGTAGGTTTTGCCATGGTCTAGTTCCAGACATTGGCATTCTTCTAGTAGCGAACGGGACGACTGACTACTACCAGAGCCTGGAGTTGGCCCGGAGTATAGAGTAGCGTCTTCTGTCTTGCAAGAGGTCGGCTTCCGTACACCACTAGGGACCTTCCAAGCGCCAGGCTTTCTACTTGAGAGCACCGACGCCGTACCAGCAGACATACCGTCCTCCCACACCACATCACCTAACCCCACCAGCTAGAGCTCCGGGACCACGGCAGCAGAGGGGCCCCATGTGTTCATTCTGTAGGAGGCCAGGGTATGACTTCGCCATCTGCAGGAAGAGGTTAGGGCAGTGTTTAGTTTGTGGGTCTGCCACCCACCAGATTCGAGATTGCCCGACAGCGAAGACACCAGGTGCTGGACCACCATCTTGAGAATCGCCGCTTTCGACGCAGCAGCAGAGGTTCGGCAACATCTGCAGCAGCAGAAGGGACCCCAGGGGAAGGCTTATAGTCTGGCTCTTGAGGTGGAGCTGGAGCAGGTTTCGGAGCCAGATTATTTGGCCGACGTCATCACAGGTCATATTTATTTGTATACTTTTCTAGCTCTATGCTTGTTTGATTTTGGTGCATCGCATAGCTTCCTGTCATTAGAGTTTTTGCATAAACACCACGTAGTAGCTACCCCTACCAAGGAGATGAGTAGAGTAATGACGGGAGGCGGACCAGTACCCATTAGGGCTATCTAGATGCTCTATTACTATAGCTGGAAGAGAGTTTAGTGGACGATTCTTTGTGATGCCACTTCCCGGATATAATATCATATTAGGAATGGATTGGCTTAGCTTTGCTCACGCAGCTATAGACTGTCATGAAGGTAGTATTCTGTTCAGTCCCCCAGGCATAACACCATTCAGTGTCAGGAGGACAGTGCCGGAGATCAGCCTAGAGCCGAAATGTTATGCGACAGTTGGGGATTTAGCACCGCCACACCCTATCATTAGGGAGTTTATGGATGTATTCACAGAGGATCATCCAGGACTTTTGCCTGACAGAGATATGGAGTTCACTATAGATTTAGAGCCGGGTTCATCACCAGTATCTCGGGCTTGCTATAGAGTGAACCCCAAGGAGGCCATAGAGATGAAGGAGCAGATTGATGACCTGTTGAAAAAGGTTTTATTCGATCTAGTGTTTCTCAATGGGGAGCGCCAGTGCTCTTTGTGCCGAAGAAGGATGGTACAGTCCGGTTGTGCATTGACTACCGGGCGTTGAATACCATCACCATTAAGAACAAATATCCTCTACCCAGGATAGATGATTTGTTCAACCAGTTGAGTGGGACGAAGGTATTTTCCAGGATAGGTTTGAGATCCGGCTACCACCAAATAAAAGTCAGGGCTGAAGAATCCAGAAGACGGCGTTCAACAAGAAGTACGGGCAGTACGAGTTTTTGGTGATGCCATTTGGTCTCATAAATGTGCCAGCTGCCTTTATGAACTTGATGAACAAGGCATTTCACCAGTATCTGGATAAGTTCTTCGTAGTATTTATCGACGACATCCTGATATACTCGAAGACGCCGGAGGAGCACGCAGAGCACTTGCGGACAGTTTTGGAGATTCTGAGAACGGAGAGGTTGTATGCCAAATTGTCGAAGTACGAGTTCTTTTTGGACCGAGTAGAGTTTTTTGGTCATATGGTCACTGGAGAGGGGATCTCAGTGGATCCCAGGAAGATTGCTGCCGTCGAGACATGGAAGGCTCCGACATCGATTTTCGAGATCAGAAGTTTTCTGGGTTTAGCAAGCTATTATAGGAAGTTCGTCCAGGACTTTGCTAGGATAGCTGAACCCATGACGAAGCTGACGCGAAAGGACGCAGAGTACATCTGGTCAGAGGACTGCCAGGCAGCATTTGAGGAGCTGAAGAGGAGGGTTACGACCGCTCCAGTTCTGACATTACCTTCAGGATCTGGAGGTTTCACCATTTACAGCGATGCTTCAGAAAAGGGGCTAGGATGTGTCCTACAGCAACATAGGAAAGTGATTGCTTATGCATCTAGGCAATTACGGACTCATGAACGGAACTATCCTACCCATGTCCTAGAGCTAGTTGCGATGATCTTTGCACTCAAGTTGTGGAAACACTACTTATACGGAGAGCGAGTGGAAATCTTTACTGACCACAAGAGCTTGAAGTATCTGTTCACGCAGAAGGAGCTGAACATGAGGCAAAGACGATGGTTGGAGTTGATGAAGGACTTCGACATCAATTTATATTATCACCCCGAGAAGGAAAATGTGGTAGCGGATACACTGAGCAGGCATCCGATGGCATGGTATCTGATGATAGATCGACATTTGCGGGAAGATCTGGAGAAGCTCAGTATCGAGATGGTTCGGCCAGGATCAGTGATACAGATGATGGTGCTAGACATTCAGTCAGGTTTGATGGAGCAGATCAAGAAGACTCAGTCTACAGATGAGAGCCTCCGCAGACTCAGAGTCCAAGCTTTAGCTGGATTGCTAGATGACTTCACAGTAGCAGAGGATGGATCCTTGAGGCACGGCAGCCGATTATGTGTGCCAAAGGGAGAGCTGATAGAGGCAGTTTGTAGGAGGCACACCGATCGTGATATTCTATTCACCCTGGTGCCAACAAGATGTACCGTGACTTGCAGGAATATCTTTGGTGGCACGGGATGAAGAGAAATGTATCACGCTTCATTTTGAGATGTCTAGTTTGCCAACAGGTCAAGACGGAGCGTCATAGGCCAGCTGGTCTGTTGCAGCCATTACCTATTCCCGAGTGGAAGTGGGAGCATATTATGATGGACTTTGTCTCAGGACTTCCTCGTTCCTAAGGAGGAAAGAATGCCATATGGGTCATCGTAGACAGGCTGACGAAGTGTGCTCACTTCATACCCTTCAAGGTGGGGCTCTCCACCGAGAAGTTGGCGGAGCTATACATACAACAGATAGTTCGCTTGCACGGAGTACCAGTGAGCATCGTATCGGACCGGGACAACAGATTCACGTCCCATCACTGGAGGAGCTTGTAGGAGGAGTTGGACAGTTGGCTAAAGTTCAGTATAGCGTACCATCCACATACAGATGGACAGTCCGAGAGGACGATTCAGACACTAGAGGACATGCTGAGGACTTATGTGCTGGATTTTGGCGGATCATGGGAGACCCATCTACACTCGGTAGAGTTTTCATACAACAACAGCTACCAAGTCAGCATTGGTATGTCTCCTTTCAAGGCACTATATGGACGACGATGCCGTACACCACTCTTTTGGGATGATGTTGGGGATAGAGTTATGCTTGGGCCAGAGATGATTACTGAGGCAGCAGAGAAGGTCAGGATGATCAGAGACAGGCTCAGAGTTGCTCAGGACAGGCAGAAACATTGGGCCGATGCTAGTCGCAGACCGATGGAGTTCGTTGACGGAGATATGGTATTGGTAAAGATATCACCTACTAGAGGGACGATCCGGTTCGGACGAGGTGGCAAGTTGAGCCCCAGATACATTGGACCGTTCGAGATACTCGGCAGGATCTGAAAGGTAGCTTACAGGGTTGCACTTCCACCCAACCTAGCAGGGGTTCACGATGTCTTTCATGTGTCTCAGCTGAGGAGATACGTTCCAGACCCCAGCCATGTGCTAGATCATTCAGAGTTGGAGATTGGACCGAGTCTTGCAGTTACCGAGCAGTCAGTGGAGATATTGGACCGGAGAGAGAAGAGGCTGAGGAACAAAGTCATACCCTTTGTACGAGTAGCTTGGAGCCATCACTCTCCGGGGGAATCTACTTGGGAGAGGGAGTCGGACATGAGGGAGAGAAACCCTTACTTGTTCGACCCAACAGCCGCGAGGGAACCATCCGTTCCCGCTTGATACCTTAGAGGTTAGTTTTAACTAGTAGCCTTAGTCTTTGTTCGAATTGCTTGCTATGTTAGAATGTTTATAGAGTCTTCTACCCTTGTGAATTTCGAGGACGAAATTTTTCAAGGAGGGAAGATTTGTAAGCCCCTAGATATTTTAAAATATTTTTAAATAAGAAATTATTATTTTTAATAGCATTTTTATCCTTAAAATGAATTATTATAATTTTTAGGAATTTTTTAGAATTTTTAAATCCAAAAATATCAATTTTTAATTATTTAAATTGATTTTATATCAGTTTGCAATTTATCAAATTATTTTAATAGCTTTTTTTAATTATTTAAATTGTTATATAACAGTTTGCAGTTATTCTAATTGTTTTATTATCAGTTTGTAAATTATATTTGCAAACTGTTATGGCGATGGGGGCCATGTGTAATACTAGATTTGGGGGGGTTTCTGCAAAAGCGCCGCCTGATCACCGCCTTCCTCCGTCATCATCTCCGGCGATTACGCCGTAACCCTAACCCTAAACCCTAATTCCACCGCCTTCCCTACCCTATAAAAGCCCCCCGACTAGAACCCTAGCATAGAACATCACCCCGACCACCACAGCTCCGCCCTAGCCACGCCCTAGCTCGTCTTCTCCGACCACCCTCGCTGGAACCCTAGATCTAGGATTCCAGCCACCCTAAGCCACCTCCCGACGAGCCACTACCACCAATCGACGCGTCTCGTCGAGGCGACCCGGCCACCATTTTTCTTCGACCACCCCGACGCCTACAGCCGCCACCAGCAGCCCCCGATCGACAGCGTCCATCGGACACGTACGTGTCACTTTGTGTCAGCCTTGCTTTCGTGTCTCGTGTACACGTGTGTGGACTCGCCCAGTGTTGGAGAGTCCAGTGATGAACGTGGACACGCGACATTCGTGCCGTGCGTGTCACTTTAGCCCCAGGACACAGGACTCGGTATCGGGTTCAATACTCGTGTCCTTAACTGTCAGGACACGGGTCTATTGGATTTGGGTTTCGGGTTTAAATGAACAGTAGCGGGTTTAACCCACACAGTAATGGGTTTTAGTTTAACATGTTTACTGTCTAAAACGGGTATGGGTTTGGGCCCAATGGGTTTTGGGCTGTATTTATATATATATATATATATATATATTATATATATATATATATATATATATATATATATATATATATATATATATACATACATAAAAAAAATATATATAAATATATATATATATATATATATATATTTTTTATATATCTATATATATATATATATATATATAATATATATATATATATATATATATATATATATATATATATATATATTTTTTTTTTTATGTATATATATATATATATATATATATATATATATATATATATATATATATATATATATATATATATATATATATATATATATATATATATATATATATATATATACATAAAAAAAATATATATATATATATATATATATATATATATATATATATATATATATATATATATATATATATATATATATATATTTATATTTATTTTATTTATATTTATAAAATATATATATATATTATATATATATATATATATATATATATATATATATATATATATATATATATATATATATATATATATATAATATATATATATATATATATATATATATATATATATATATATATATATATATATTTTTTTTTTTTTTTTATATTTATATTTATATTTATTTTATTTATATTTATAAAATATATATATATTATATTTATTTTATTTATATTTATAAAATATATATATATATATATATATATAAATATATATATATATATATATATATATATATATATATATATATATATATATATATATATATATATATATATATATAATGGAATCTGGAGCTTTATTGAAAATATAAAGTCATTACAAAGAAGAACCATCAACATGAGGAAAGATAAGATATGTTGTATCAAGGGTGTCAAGATTGTATGCTTCATAGACTTTCTGTGGGAGATGAGCTGCCGAGAAGGACCACCGATGAGAATTGTTGCCAATATTGGAGAAGGCAAGAGTTCGAGCAGTGAGATTGCGCTCGAAAGGGCACCAACTATAGGCGATTACCACCTGAGGCTGAGAGTGGAGGGATATGAGTTCAATACTCTGCTTTAAGTGCCAAGGAGGAGCCTTTTTTCCTTCAAGTATTTGAACTAGAGCATATGAATCCAGTTCAATGATAACTGAAGGAAAGCTATGATTGACGACCTCCTAGAGGAAACAAAGAATAGCAGTTATGATGGCTTCAAAGTATGTAAGCTGTTGCAGACAGAAAGTGTAGGCTGAGTGAAGGAAACCTGAAGCTGAACGACAAATCAGAGTGCAACAGTATGAATTGAGATTATCAGCAAGAACAACACCACAGTTGAATTTAAGAACACCATCTGGAGGCTTTTCCCAACGCATTACTCGAAAACGCTTACAAAAAATGGGCTGCGAGGATGCAAGGGAGGTGGTCAGCGTTGAGGGCGCATATTTGTCCAAAAGACGATTGATCTTCTTAATGATTTCATTGCCGGAGAAGCCACGCCCTTCATATCGTAATTTATTATGATTCTTCCATAGTGTCCATACAATGGACGCAGCATTGAAGATAGAGGAGGAAATTAGCTTTATAAACCACATCATTTGAAGAGACAGATAGATGGTTTGATGCTGAGATACAATAATGTTTGAGTTCCCAGTAAAAAATATCCAAACCAGAGTAGCACGTTCGGCAATAGTGAATAGGTGCGAGACATTTTCTGAAGAGGGGTGTTTGCAACAGTGACACTTTGAAGCAAGATGAAACCCAATTTTTTGAACTGCATCATCCACTGGCAATTTGTTTCTCCATAGTTTCCATAATAAAATGGACCATTTGAGTGGCAATCCTTTCCTCCATATGAATTTAGCATATTGAACATCTTCAAATGGCTGTCGGATAATTTTATATGCAGAGGATAAGGAGAAAATACCATTCGCAGCAAATGACCAAATCCATTGATCTGGTTGCGGGAGGATAGGAGTATTGAGAATAGCCGCAGCCTCCAAAGAAGAAAATGAGTTCAGTACAAGGTCCTTGTTCCACTGAGCCATTGTCTCATCATATAGCTCACGAACAAACATAAGATTGGTGTTGCTAGGAGTTTATTGGATATTACCTATAGGTAACCAGTTGTCTTTAAATATGTGAACATGTCCAGCACCGATGATGACAGATATATGCTGCTCAGATATCTCTCTAACTTTGATGAGTCGACGCCATACGGAAGAAGCACTCGGTTGAAGAGATATCTCCTTTGGATGGCGCTTTTTAATGTATTTGGCTTTTAGAAGGTCAATCCAAAGCCCAAATTGGGTTCGAAGTCTCCACCATTGTTTAATAGAGAAAGAGGTAACAATGTCGGCTGAACTTCGAATACCAAGTCCACCTTGATCAGTCGGCTGAGCAATAGAGGACCAAGAGGCCCACTGCCGTTTGGGAGTCCCATGAATATGACCCCAAAAGAAAGTCCCAAACATGTTATCTATCATTCTAAGCACTTTTTTTGGCGGATTTGAGGATGCCAAGGAGTACATGGTGATAGAAGTGAGGACATGTTTTAGTAAAATTAATTTACCTCCAGGAGAAAGCAGCCTATTATGCCAGCATAAGAGCCTGTCTCGATTCTTCTGCAAAAAAAATCAAACATTGGAGCATTTCGTCTATTTGAGAGATGGGGCAGCCAAGATAATTGATAGCAGTAGTTGTAACTTGAAAACTAGTGATCCGATTGATGATATTACACTAATTTTGTGGAGTCGAAGGAGCCACAATAGCGATACTCTTGGACACATTAATGAGTTGTCCCGAGACAATCTGATACTTAAGAAGAACTTCCATAACAACTTGCAAAGATGATGCCGAACCAGATGAGACAATAAGAATATCATCCGCATAGGATAAATGCGTGATCACCGGGCCTTTTCGAGGGAAGGTATATGGTATAAAAGCATTGTTATGTACCATTTTCTGAAGATTACGGCTCAATGATTCGGCAGCGATGACGAAAAGGATAGGAGATAACGGATCACCTTGGCGAATACCTCTCGTAGACAGAAAGAAACCAACTCTTTCACCATTAATAATGATTGAAAACCAGATGTTGGATACTAACCGCAAAATAATGTCCACAAATTTGTTGTCAAAACCAAATTGTTTCAACACCCAAATTAAGTGCTGCCAGTCGACTCTATCAAAGGCCATGGCCTTGTCAAGTTTAATAGCGGTATTGAAACCCCTGTTAGAAACAGACATGTCCCAGAATAACTCCTGAGCTAGAGGTGTATTGTCAATGATTTCTCTTCCTTGCACATATGCACTTTGCTATTTGGATATGAGCTTATACATAAGTTTACTGAGTCTCGTTGCGACAAGCTTCGAAAAAATTTTGTTGATAAAGTTACATAGGCTGATCGGCCAAAAACTCGAAAAGTTGGTCGGCTGCTCAGATTTAGGAATAAGAGCAAGCAGAGTATGGGTGATAGATTTTGGCAACGAGAAGCCATCGAAGAGCAAAATAGCAGCTCGGAGGACATCTTATTGGATAATATTCCAACATTTGGAGAAGAAAAGGCCCGAGAAGCCGTCAGGTCCTACCGCCCGATTGTCATCCATCATCTTAATGACAGAAGTGAGCTATTCAAGTGAAGGTGGAGCTAACAAAGCTTTGTTGTCCTCATCTGTAATAACACTGGGAATGCAGCTAAGAAACACTGGGTCTTGATAAACATGTTCTTTGTTAAATAAATTGCTAAAGAACTGAATGCCTTCGTATTGAATGTCCTGTATATTAGAAGTTAAGACATCCTGAATTGATATTTGATTAATGAACATCTTCTTGCGCTTTACTTGAACGCAGGAGTGGAAGAATTTTGTATTTCTATCCCCGTCAGTGTCCCATTTTAACCGAGCTTTTTGTTGCCAATAGCCTTCTTCTTGGCGAATGCATTGCTTTAGAAAAGCACATTTTTCATTAAGATTTGCCAAATTTGTGTCATTGTTGTTATTGTGGTACTCCACCTCAGCTAGTTGAGCTTGAGATTCCGCCAAGTTGACTGCTTCAAAGATATCTCCATAAGTATTGCGACTCCATTTGGAGAGGTGCCCCGAATATGTTTTAGCCGATTTGAAAGCTGAGAGAATGGGTTGGGGCTAGATACTTTGCTCCATTCAGCTTCAACAAGGGGAAGAAAAGAGGGGTGAGAAGTCCAAAAATTGAGGAAGCGGAAGTATTTACCATGTGATTGAGATCCAGGCGCAGCTGTAAGGAGAATGGGAGCAAGATCGGACTCTGTTGCACTCAGATGTTTAGTGGTAGAGAGAGGTAAAAAGCTGAGAAGTACCGAATTGACAGAAACTTTATCCAATCTGGAGCATTGTCTATGCCTTCCCAATCGATTGTTGCACCAAGTAAATTTATTGCCAGTGAATTGAAGATCGGACAGATTTGCTGCCATCTAAAAATTTAGGAACTCTTGCATGTCCTACAGGTCAGGAGGCCGTCCACCTTGTCGCTCATCAGAGTTTGCAATGGTATTGAAATCACCACCGCAAATCCACGGACCATGAAAACTTTGACTAGTTTGCAAAAATTGGTCCCAAAGCTCACACTTTTGATTTCTAACAGAGCTGGCATGAACCGCAGTAAAAAGGCATGAGGAGGAAAGAGAAGGATGAGTTATGATGATCGATATGGCTTGGGAGGAACTATCACAAACAGTAAAAGAGTAATCATGTCTTGCGAAAAGCCATATGTTGCCCCGATCATTCGATATTCCTTGATCAAAACCCAGCTTGATACGGAATAAATAAACTTTGGAAGCCATGCATTTAGGTTCAATGATAGCAAGAATAGCTATCCTATGAGTTCTGCACAGGATTTTGAGTCTTTGAAGACATGATGAGTTAGAAATACCTCTAATGTTCCAAAGGAGAGCCTTGATCATATAGACTTGGAACAAAAGAACTGAGAATTGTGCTTGGATGATGAGCATAATTTTCGATCAAATGGGGGGGGGGGGGGGGGGGGGGGGGGAGCTTAGCTCGACTAGGCTTCAACAATTGGTCATGAATGGCAATAAGCTCCTCTTGATCAACTCTTTCTCCCAGAGGCAGACATAGCTCCAGGAAGGACTTCACCTTCCTCTGGAGGATCGGGTTCGATATTTTGTTGTAAGGTTGTCTCATAAGAAACTGTCACGCCTTCACTGGGCAAATTGGATTGCAAAATGGTTGATTTAGTTGGATGATTGATCTGAGGATCAGATACTTGTATAGTATCTTCAGATACAGTTGCAGATACTTGTATAGTATCTGCAACTGTATAGTTGGATGATTGATCTGAGGATCAGATACAGTTGCAGATACTTGTATAGTATCTTCAGGAGCAGGAATGTCAAGTTGAGAAAGAACATTTGGAGCACTATTAAGAAGTGGAGTGTAACCACCACTTTTCTGAAATAAGGATAATTTTGTACTTTTGTAATTTTATCATTTAATAATAACATTAAATCATATTATGATTTTTGGTAATTTTATTTATTTATTTTATATTATTTAGATGGGTGAATTGTAATTTTAGTTGTTGCTAGCTTAACCCTAGAGACTGCTTGACCTAGAGACTAATCATAACCAAGGAGACTCGACCATGTGACTAGATTGGCTAATTACCTATTTTTAGGCTAAGGGTATTTTAGTCATTATGCATTACTTTGAATTTTATTAATTTATTAATTAAATTGCTTGTTGTGCGGTTTGATTGGTAGCTGAATTGGTGTTTTGGTAGTATAAGTGGTTTGACCTTAGCCAACCATAACCTAGAACCTAATGCCATAATTAGACTTAAATTTTCATCATTTAGATTTAATTTAGAATTAATTAGTTATTTTTAAATGATTTAAATGTATTTTAAGTTATTTTCTAGTTAGCCTTTTAAAGCCTTTTTGACTTGGGTTTTATTAGCAACTAAGGGAGCCTAGGCCCATGCATCTAACCTAACCCTAATCCCCCTATACCTGGCCGGCCATAGGCAGCCACTCCCATAGTTTTCCACCCTCCCAAACTCCTAACTTTTGCATCCGGAGTCCGTTTCTCCTCAAACGAAGACCGTCGTGCTCATAGGAAGGAGAGAATCTAGCTGGAGCATTGCTAGCAAGGTGCTGGAGTGTTTGTTCGAGCGTTCTCGATCGTTGGAGCACTCGGGGAGACCTTTGCATTGAGATCCTTGACTCTCAATAGGTAAATCCTATTCTAGCATAGTTTTTCCTGATTTTTCTTCTTGACAGTGAGCATCTAGGTACCCATAACCTGTAGGATCAATTTCGTCCAGTTTCGTATTCATTTGGTGTCCGTATCGGACACGTGTCGGCTAATATTCGTAGGCGTTTGATGAAATGTTGCAATGAATTAATTTTTGTTTTTTGTTGAATCTATTTACATATTATGGTAGCCCTTACACGAGGATCAAGACCCCCGCGCACGTGCCCTGCTGCTCGGGGGTGATTCCTCGACGCACAGGCTACGTGGTCGCATGAAAATTGACGTGTAGGGGTGGGCCGTGACTGAGAACATGCTCCAAAGTTTTGTGAAGTTTCGTCAAGAAATGAGGGAGAAATCCCGTCGGCACTGATCGGACACACGCGCGCGCGCGGGACAGCCGCTGAAACGCCGTTTGCGCAGACACGACATGACACGTGGACACGAATCAAGGTGTCCAACATGTATCCCTATACCTACCCTAGCCTAGGACATGAACACGAGACACGAGGTGGGACGCACGAGTCCCTAGACTCGATGATACGCGTGCACGACACTGTGCATGCGCTCACAACCGCGTGCGGACACGCTCTGCATGCGTATCGGACACGACACTTGGCCACACGCTAAATTTGCTAGTAGGTCAGGGATGTGTACGCCCAGGTGTACGCGAAGTTTCACAAGAGTTGGATCGAAAACGAGCGAGAAATCGGGTTCGCATCGATTCGGTTCACGCGCGTATCGGGTTTTCTGATACTCGTTCGCTGGATATGATACGGACAAGGTTTCAGCCCGGGGAATACCCGAGCACGTCCCGCATGTCGAGACCGACGTATTTTCCAAGTTTCGTAGGTTAATTCTGAGTATTATGAGTTTTGGGTCATTTTGTGAAATTGGGGTTTTTTTTATTGAATTTGAAATTTGAGATTTTTATGATATTTTGATTTCTGAGATTTATGGCGATAAATTCTGAGTTTTTGGTCCTTGGTCACTGTTTGAGACTTGTGGGTATCGACTCTCAGGGTTGATTCATATTTTCTAGCCATTTTTATACATAAAAAAAGTATATATATATATATATATATATATATATATATATATATATATATTAAATTCCTATAAATATATATATATATATATATATATATATATATATATATATATATATATATATATATATTTATAGGAATTTAATATATATATATATATATATATATATATATATATATATATATAATATATATATATATATATATATATATATATTTATAGGAATTTAATATATATATATATATATATATATATATATATATATATATATATATATATTAAATTCCTATTATGCCTAATTTCGAATATATGTTAAAGTAAGGGTCGAGGCCTTGATCTCAGACCTGGGAACACACTCCAGGTTCGAGATTGACCCTCGTTGGCTTTTATACATGGTATATACATATATCCATATGTATGCCTATATGTATATATATTTTGTACATGGAATATTCTTGTAGACACTTTCTAATTTGTTTCTCAGAATTTAGACCCATAACCAGCAGCCCCCAACATCGTTCACACTCACAAACCATGTTTCCTTTTATAACTTATATATAAGTATATATATATGTGTATATATATGTATATATTTTTTTTTTTTACATATATATATGTGTATATATATGTATATATATATATATATATATATATATATATATATATATATATATATATATATATATATATATATATATATTATATAAAAAAAATAAAAAAATAATATATATATATATATATATATTATATATATATATATATTTTTTTTATATATATATTATATATATATATATATATATATATATATATATATATATATATATATATATATTACTTTTTGATGAATGTGTAAATATAGGTAATGTAATACTTGCTTGTGATATGACTACAGGAAGTGTTTGGACAGATTAGGATTGTCGTTAGGAGCCTAGTTTGGTCGAATTGGCCGACAAGTTGACCAAGTTGACAAAAGTCGACTTTGGGTCAAACTTGATCCAAATCGACTCAAACAAACTCCGAATGACCTGAAAACTTGCGTATGACCTAGAAATTAGTAAACGGACTAGTTGACCAGAGTTGACTAGGTTTGACCAGAGTTGACCAAGGGTTGACATTGACCTAGAAGGACCTAGAATCATATAGAAGTGCATTGTAGGCATTCCTTATGATATGTTAGACCTTGTTGTGACTTGTGGTTGTTTTAAATAGGTTTTTATCACTCCACTTCAGTTACACATCCTCATCAGCAGCTCAGATTGTCAGGCGAGTACATTCTCTAACCGTTTTATTCTTGCTTGGACGTATTTACTTGTTATAGACTAGTTTACTTGTTGCTGTCACGATATATCACGAATTAGTATTATATGGATCTCTTCATACGATGTTATCCCCTCGGATACATCGGGTATATTGTGTTCATGTACTTTGTCATGTGCATCGTCTACTCATTGTATTCGTACTTATTCATGTATACTCATGTGACATTCATGTACACTCATGATCATGTGAGCCTTCATATATAGCTGAGTGTTCATGTGGACTAGCTATCCATGTGACACACTACTTTCATGTGCAATAACATAACCTGGACAGATCCTTGTGTACTGATTGGGGTAGGGGGAGTATTTATTTGGTTATGTGATCTACACCATTTCATGTATAACTCTAAACTAGATTTAAGTCATGTATAACCTAAGCCTGTTTACATAACTAAACATATGTTCTGAATCACGTAGTTAGCTCAGTTTTCTCATCTATATCATATATACTTATTTTTACTATATCATGTTCTTCTTTTTACAATCTCTCTACTATTTCCTTACAGTAGTTCATGTATATTATTCTATAGCTTGTTTCATATTTTCTTTCATGTTATGAACTGTGTGAGAGATATGTATTCGTTCCTGTCCAGACTGGACCCGTTGAAAATATTACAGATGATGAGGATTGCTGCGACACTTACAATGGAGCAGGCCTAGTTGACACAGGTGACCTGGACCCTCAGCAAGATCCAGTAGTCGCTGAGGACTTGCCTTGAGTTAGATTAGATTGATATTATCTTTTAGTTATGAGACTTTGTGGTTGTATTGAGACTTGTTATGGTGTGGTTTTACACCGAGATTTATATTCATATTATAACTCTCTGTTGTGATTATCTTTCTTCCATTCTATCTTAGTTATTATGATTGAGTAGTACCATTTATATATCATTCTCCATTCGAAGTATTTCCTAGATTGTGTTAGATTGTTGGACCGAGGACAACGTTCTACCGCCGGCACTACGGCGTAGGCTGGACGTACCCATGTCTCGTGCCCTTACACTGGGTGCGGGTCGTGACATATTTTTAGTGGTGGCCCATGCAGGTCTAGAATTGTAATAGTATTCAAACTAGAGTATCACTACAACCTGCAGTAGGATATATGATATAGTTTTGAGGTACTCAATCACATTAGAAAAACTCTGATCCAATACTTGCCATCTAAATTCTTGCTGATTAAATGCTTTCCTTTTAATAAATAAACTGTCATCTTTGATTTTTTTCGCTTCCTTCTCAGTAGTTGCTTCTTGTTTTGATCTGTCTTCAGGATAGTTATGGAGACACGATCTCATCGCTCCGGTCCATACAGGTCCAGATTCGTATTAGTGCAAAGTCGTGGTAGTACAGTGACTTAGTTGTACTACTACGAGCCTGCTATAGAGAGTATAGGAAGTAAAGTGTTAGAATGAGAGTACTCAATCACTATTAGGATTTCTTGAGAGATTCCTGGGACGACCCTTGAGAATCTTATTTTAACTTCGATTGGAAATCTTTTTCCTTAATTTGATTCACCCATTACTCATTTTGATTCACCCATTACTCCTTGTTATTGAATTTGATTTTGATGGATTCATTGTTGAATTTTGAATCTTGATGATTGGTTGTTAACTTTGAGTTTGTATTTAAATATATATATATTATTTTATTTTTAGAATTTAGGGTATAACCTGATAACATACTTGATAAGGACAGTAAGAAAGGTAAATGTCTACTTCATTTGTGGAGTTAGAATTTATCGCAGTCATACTGCCAGCATAACAAGGACGTAGAGCCTGATTTAGATATACTTATCCTAGTTATGGAATCTAGATTTTCTTGCAGCCATACCGGTTGGTGTGGTAAGAATTCTAAATAACATGATTATAGGGTGTATACCTTAGTCACGGACTCTATTATTATTGCAGCTATGCTTACTGGCATGGCAAAATTCTAGCAACATAATTTCAGGAAGACGTGTATGGTTATCAGATTATATCTCAAAATTCGTTCATTCCTTTGAATAGATGAGCAAGAACAGGTTTTATCATTATTTCTTTCTTGCCATTATTTCTTGTATTCCTATTTTTCCTTACCTTAGTTAACTCTGTCCCAATTACATCAATCACCTATCTCGTCAGATTCAGTCATCTATACTTTGAAACCTTTGAATCTCCATACCTTTTTACCTTGAAAAGGTCGAGGAAGTGACGTAAATCATCTAGCTCGGAAAGGACGTAATTTGTTATCTCATGATAATTTAGGTAGGGATATAAAATGTTGGTCGTTGATATAGAATTTTGAGATAGAGATGTGGTAAAAAGTGAGAATGAAATCAAGAGATTTATATTATCACTCTAGGAACGACCACACATAGAGAAATATTTGGATGTAGATAATAGATGCACTTCTTAGCCGAAGTGAATATTCGAGGTTGACATAGTTGAGGACTTGGATAAATTTTGGTTATTGATTCTTGAGATATTTACCTTATGGCTATGATGTTAAATTTAGGGACTTAGTAGTAGAGAAGATATTTTAACTGTATTCGATGGCAATACGAAATTGAATAAGATATTGCAAGAAATTGGCTAAGAGCAGAAAGAACACAAGGATTTTTGAGTTATAGAAAATATAGAGAATTTTTGAGGAAATTTTAAATTGTAAGGAGAATAATATTTGAGGATGTACGTTGAAGAAAATATGAAGGTTGATTTTAATGGAGAATAAGTTTTGTAAGGCTTAGTAGTTTCAGTTCGAATAAACACGAGGAGAGTAATTTGAACAAGTCCAAGGATTTCATAAAACTTAATTTACGGGTTTCGAATCTAATTTAAGACAAGGTGGAAGAATTTTGATTTAAAGATGATTAAGTGGTTAGTATTGAGTGCTAATAAATAAAAGGGTATGCTCATGAGTAATGTTTTGGAATTTAGTAATTGAGCCTATGATGATCATGACAAGGTCCAATCTCCATAACAAAAGGGTATAAATTCTTGGTGGTAGTCATATAAAGGTTGATTTTCAAATTTGGACTTATGAGATAAAGATATGATTGACAAATGATGATTAGATAACTTGATGGTAACAGAGAGAGATGATTGACTTGACTTTTCTACGAAACCTTATCTTTTGTTTTCCCTATCAAAGAAGGAAATTGACTTATTCCATATCTTTGAAGTATCCTTTAAAACTTTTCAATATCATTGAATCCTAACTTCCTTGATCACGACCAATCGACTTTGGTTACATTTCCTTATCATATTAATGTCCTAGGTCGTACTCAATTGAATTAAATTTAATTCTGACCTAGATCTCCATCCTTGGATGCTCGTGCTCAGACTTTGATGACCTTGTTTCCCATCTTGCCCAAATCTTGATTTACTAGAGATCGATCAACTTAGATCGTGTCGAGACTAAATTTTCTTCTATATATATCGTATTGGATTTCAATGCTATTGACAGTCGTGCTTTAAACTTTCGATTTTGATCATCTTTAAAATAGTAACCCTATATAGTTAATTCTAGTTGTTTTTTTTATAATCACTAGTTTTCATATAGGATAATAGACTGCCTCACAGCCCGATGATTTATTATTTTCCTTATCTTTTCCAGAATGGCACCCATGACCAGAGTCTGTCCCCAATGCATAGCTGCAGTTCCGGATGAGACCGAGATAATACTTCCCCCTTCTATTGCTCAGGAGGTGTTAGCAGCCTCACCGGAGAGTTTTTCTCTATCTCCTATCCTTCAGGAGAGGGCAGCAGGTCAACCGGAGACTGAGGGCCTCCCTTTGCCTCCTGGAGTGGTACCCCATGCCATTCCTGATAAGGCTCAGATTTACAGACTTCTTCAGGATGTGTGGGAGGTACAGAGACTTCAAGCTGAGCTTATGAGAGAGCAAAGTCTCAGTATCCAACTGTTGTGGAATTACATTCATTCGAGGGGAGAGCCTAGCTCCAAGAGAGCGATGAGCAGTTTATACCCAGAGCCTCAGGAGTACCCCGGCTTCCAGCCTAAACCAGCCTATTCAGTTCAGATTCATGTCCAGCAGAGGCCAATTGAGCGAGTGCCTACCTGTGCCTTCTGTAAGAAGCCTTGGCACGTATGGAAGGACTGTAGGAAGAGCTAGGATTGTGCCTATTTTGTGGGTCAGCTGCACACAAGATACGAGACTGTCCTACTACACCTGCCCCTGGTCGAGGCCTACCTCCGAGGGAGAGTTCCAGCTACCAGACCTAGTAAAGGTGAGTTCTTGACCTATACCTTATCCTGTCTTGATGATTTCTGTACACTACCATATTGTTTGTATGTTTGATACCTTAGGGCTACTTATAATCTAGTATGACTATAATGACTAGATGATGAGACCTCAGACTGATTACCTGCCATAATCATGTATGATATCTTTCCAACTGCATGATTTAGATAAGTTCTCTTAAGACTATGATTGTTGGAGATTTGACCTAGAAGGAGTAGGATCATCTTAATTTCGAGGACGAAATTATTTTAAGGAGGGTAGACTTGTAACCACCACTTTTCTGAAATGAGAATAATTTTGTACTTTTGTAATTTTTATCATTTAATAATAATATTTAAATCATATTATGATTTTTGGTGATTTTCTTTATTTATTTTATATTATTTAGATGGGTGAATTGTAATTTTGGTTGTTGCTAGCTTAACCCTAGAGACTGCTTGACCTAGAGACTAATCATGACCAAGGAGACTCGACCATGTGACTAGATTGGCTAATTACCTAGTATTTTAGTCATTATGCATTACTTTGAATTTTATTAACTTATTAATTAAATTGCTTGTTGTGCGGTTTGATTGGTACATGAATTGATATTTTGGTAGTATAAGTGGTTTGACCTTAGCCAACCATGACCTAGAACCTATTGCCATAATTAGACTTAAATTTTCATCATTTAGATTTAATTTAGAATTAATTAGTTATTTTTAAATAATTTTAATAAATTTTAAGTCATTTTCTAGTTAGCCTTTTAAAGCCTTTTTGACTTGGGCTTTATTAGCAACTTAGGGAGCCTAGGCCCATGCTTCTAACCTAACCCTAATCGCCCTATACTTGGCCAGCCATAGGCAGCCCCTCCCCTTCATTTGTATTGAAGTTGTAGCCTCCAAGAGAAACCCTAGTTTCCCACTCTCCCAAACTCCTAACTTTTGCATCCGGAGTCCGTTTCTCCTCAAACGAAGACCGTCGTGCTCGTAGAAAGGAGAGGATCTTGCTGGAGCGTTGCTAGCAAGGTGTTGGAGGCGTTTGCTCGAGGGTACTCGATCGTTGGAGCGCTCGGGGAGACCTTTGCATTGAGATCCTTGACTCTCAATAGGTAAATCCTATTCTAGCATAGTTTTTCCTGATTTTTCTTCATGGTAGTGAGCATCTAGGTACCCATGACTTGTAGGATCAATTTCGTCCAGTTTCGTATTCATTTGGTCTAGCATAGTTTTTCCTGATTTTTCTTCACGGTAGTGAGCATCTAGGTACCCATGACTTGTAGGATCAATTTCGTCCAGTTTCGTATTCATTTGGTGTCCGTATCGGACACGTGTCGGCTAATGTTCGTAGGTGTTTGATGAAATGTCGCAATGAATTAATTTCTGATTTCTGTTGAATCTATTTACATATTCTGGTAGCCCTATACACAGTTTGCCATTAAAATTGTTTTGATTGAAATCTTAATACAAACAGAACAGTGATACAATATAGGACTTAGATGTAGTCCTAGGAGTACACTTTTGTTTAAGCTGGGTCCTTAGTGCCAATGGAGCGAGTGGTAATGCGTTGACTCCGTTGACCGGCTGACGGCGGTTATCGGTTCTCTGAAGGTGTTGATTGCTCTGGGTGCTGGAGCTTGCTGAGAGGAGGAAGACGTTGAGTGTCTAGAACTGCCTCTCCGGTGATTCTCTGTTGTGGATTCTCTGTGAGTCTTGTGTTCTGAGTCTCTGTGTGTGTGAAGGGGATGATCCTTCTATTTATAGTTTTGCAGGCTGGCTGCTCATGCGCGCATGTAGGATGCGTCGGTGTGGGGACGCCACGTGGAGGTTGCTGATGGAGGCGCATGGATGCTGCGCCCTGATCGAGGGGGAGAACTCTTCATACTGCTGTTGTGAGCCGGCACATAGCAGAAGAGAAGATCTTTCCGTTGCTGAAATCTTGGACGAGTTGAGTCAAAAGACACGTGTCGTCGACTCATGGTTCGAAGATCTCGGATTTGGTGGAGAGGAGTGATCTGGTGGGCTGCGCCTTGGATTGGGCGCAGGAGGAGGCTGCGGCTCATAACCTTTAGGAGTTACAAACCATTTGGGGCACATGGCTTTTGAGGCACACGCAGGCGACTTTCCTTCTGTCTTTTGGGATCAGAGATCAGTCTGGGGCGCATGGCTTTTGAGGCGCATGCAAAACTTCAACCGGAGACTCTTCTTCTGTCTTTAGGGATCAGTGAAGGGTCTGAGGCGCATGGCTTTTGAGGAGCATGCTGGTTTGGACGCATGGCCGTAGAGGCGCATGCGGGTGTGGACGCATGGCCGTAGAGGCGCATGCGGGTGGCCACGTGGTAGTAGCCGTCGGAATAGAGTCATGATGATGCTGACGTTGCCGACGCTTCGTTTTCTGAATAAAGCTGTCAACTGTTCAGACTTTGGGAGGCGTGCTGCCAACTCTGTCAGTTCAGCATTTAATGTTGGTGACGTTCGATGGACAGCTGAGTGGGCGCGTCGGTTAGCGTTCCACTCGGTATGGAGATGTATGGGGGCGCACCCTCTATAATGCACCGAGTACAGTAGGGCGCGTCTGTGTGATACGCCTGATGCCGAAGGGCGCGTCCGTGTGATGCGCTGTCTGGCTGGCGTATCGGACATGTCTTTTAATGATGCGGCTGTCTCGCTCTTCGAGTGCTATAAATAGCCGTTTGGCTGAATTCGAGGCGTCCGGTTCATCCATTTAATGTAAATTCATTGCACGGAATTCGGAGGGCCATCCACTTGGCACGTGGGTTTGATCTGCCCGGCCTATAAATAGTGGCATGGAGAGAAGATTTGCTTCTCATTCCCTCACGTACTTCCAATATAAACTTGAACATACGGGTGCATTCTGCTGACGAAGTGCTCCCGAGGGTGAAGATGAGACGCTGTGTTGTCTTTGATGCACTTGAAGGTGACTGTTACATCCAAAAGATGGAGTCGAGGGCTTCTGAGGCAGGCGAAAGGTACCTGTTGCATCCAAAGATAGGGATGCTCGAGCCTCGTCTCCGTTATTCCGGAAGAGCCGTAGATCGGAATGGCGGTGCAAGGCTCTCTCTTCCTGCAAAGTGGGGTTTCCCCACTTTGATCGTGTCAAAAGCTGCTCCTTTAGCTGTGGTTTCGATCACGGTCTTCCTTCGACTTTGGAGGCTCTTTCGAAGCCTTTCCTGGCCACAGTATTTGTCGAAGCATTTATCGGGCGAGCCTGGTTGGAAGAGCGGCACATAACTGGGCTCTGCTCGGCCAGGTGAGCCTGGCTGAAAGAATTTGGCTGAAGGGATGCACATAACTGAGCTGCTGAAGAGATGATGGGATGCGCCTGGATGGAGGCGCATGATATCTGCTACGCCTCACTGGTGGCACATAGTGATGCTGCGCCTATCTGGAGACGCATGGTGGCCGCTGCGCTTATCTGAAGGCGCATGGTGGCCGCTGGCTGTAGACTTAGGCTCTTTCTTTTGTAAAAATTCTCCTTTGTACAACCTTTTCTAGACATGTAATAGACTTTTATATATATAAATAAAAAGTCCTTCTTCAAATGTCTATACTTATTGACTTTGCTGTGAAGTTCTTCGTCTGAGTTCTGGCGCATGTAGTGTCTGGCGCATGGGCTTTCTGGTTGTGAAATTCCATGCTTCTACAAGACCACCTTCAAAGTTTTCAAAACTTTTGAATAAGTTTTGGAACACTTTGAATAAGAAGCATGGTGGTCAGGGCGCATGATTTCTGGGCGCATACCTGTTCGGGCGCATGCTCTTCTCAGTTGATGATGATGGTGCCTCGGTAACCGAAAAGATTAATGATGATCTTTTGGTTTTATTTGCTGCTATCCTTGCATAGAACCCGAGGCGACGGCTGAGATCATACGTCATCTGTTCACGCGTGCGACCAAGCCCTATAAATAGGTAAGAGTTGGAGAGAGAAAGGGTTCTTCTTCTCTGTGCCTCTGCTTTTTTAGAGTTTCTTCTTCAAAAACCCTAACTTCTCCTTTTTCGAGAGAATGGCTCCCAAGACTCCTCGTGGCGCTGCCGGCAAGGGGAAGGAGAAAGCGAAGGAGTCCGCGGATGAGGATGTACCTATCACTCTTGCGTCTCTTGCCGACGTTCGTCCTGAGGTGACAGGTGGGTTTCGTCTCTGCTTTGGGCTCTGTGCCCTAACTGCCGACGCGTATAGACTTCGGTCTTTAATGATACGTCGAGGTTCTATCCTGCCGACGTGCATAGGTTTATACCTTTATCATGCACCGAGGTTTTAATGGCTGACGCGCATGGGTTTTATTCCCTGAAGATGCGCCGAAGCCTTTGCTGACGCGCATGGGCTCACGCTCTGATAATGCGCCAAAGCTCCAATGCCAACGCGCATGGGCTTACGCCCTGATGATGTGCCGAGACATGCTGACGCGCATGGGCCTATGCCCTGATGATACGCCGAAGCAAATGCGCATGGGTTCATACCCTGGCAATGTGCCAGTCTGCTTGACATATTTTGTCTTTTTGCCTGACTTCCACTTTTGTCGTGCCAATGTCGATGACGATCCCTTTGTTGAATGAGGTCCTCCTGGACGCTTCTCTTTGTCAGATGGGAGTTGATTTTGATGAGGCGGTGATCAACCCTGCAAAGGATGCTATCCTTCAGGACCAACCTCGTGAGAGGATGCTACAAATCCAGGTCCAGTTGTCGCTTTTCCTCCAGAGTATGATGGAGAGCGGTAAACTGAAGTCTGCTGATTCTGAAGGTGTGACTTTCTTAAAGCCTGCCTTTCTGTTTGGCGACCGATTAGTCTCTTCCGAAGCGAAGATATTGAAGATCAGAGAAGACTGGTTCTTTGCTGCTAAGGGCATGATGTTATACATGCGGCAGGTTGACCGCCAGTTGCCACTGACAGCCTTTTACCGTCTAGCTTCGAAGAGAAGGATGGATTGGGAACTTACTCCTTCTCAAGGAGGTGCCTTTGGGGGCTTCCTTTCGATTGACACCACCTCGAACCAGCGAGACACCTTGACCGCTTCACGAACTGGTTCTTCGTTCAGTTACCGAGCTTTGCGTCCCGGGAGCATCTATAGTGAAGTCCCAAATGACACGTTTCCCTTCAGTGCCCCGACTTTTGCAAATCGGATGCTGACGTCGAAGGTCACGTATCCGACAACTGGTTTTAGAGTCGAAGGTTGGTGTCACTACATCCCAAACTGGAACGAGTTGACCTCCTGGGTGCTTTCCAGGTTCAAAGTTGAGCTTAAAGAGATAGGGCTGACTGCCGCCATTCGGGCCACGCAGGCAGGCGTGGACCTCAATAAGCCGATGTTCCTTGCGCTGTTGGAGCTTTTCAACGCCCAGACTGGCAGCTTCTTTACTCCAGTGGGGGAGTTGGAATTGGCCCTTCATGAGATGTACGAAGTGTCCAAGCTTCCTTGGGGCTCGGAACCATACGAGGAATATTTCCCATCGAATGAAGAGATCCAGGTCTTGGAAGATAAGGACCCGGAGATGATGGCCGTTTTCAAGGAGGTGACGAGCCATCATTATCTGATGCACCGGAGGGACAAGGGTAAGACCCAACCTCACGTGACTCCTTGGAGGGACTATGTTTTCAGACAGGATTTGGCGGATCCTTCGAGGATCCGGTTTGCGACTCTGCAGGGTTTGACACCCGTGGAAGTGAGTTCTGAAATAACCCGGCTGGACGAGAGGACCCCATATTCAAATGAGAGCGGCAAGAACACGTACAGCTGTTTCTGGCACTGCGGGCACCGGATGTCATCTAAGGCAGTGTTGACGGCCTACTTGATGATATGGCTCCGGGATTGCATATTTGTAGGGGGATCCGGTGCTGTTGAGAGGGTACATCGGAATCTCATTTTGCCTGCAGTGAAGTTGGCCTTTGGACGACCTCTGGCTCTCCTCCCCGCGATGGTGTGCAACCTGCTGCGCGGTTTGAGGTCTTTTGCTGATGATGTGATCCACGAGAAAGGTAATAATGACAACTTTCCCCGGGCCGAGCTGCCTTTCCATTATCTTATGGGTTGGCTGATCTTACATCATCCGAATGTGATGAGTCCTGGTCCTGAGGAGGACCATGTTGAAGGAGATGCCTTCATTCGCCGCTTCTACAAGAGGAAGTGGTCTTACACTGGCGTCCCCGTTTGTAGGAGGGTTTTGTCCTTCCTTCAGGGGTGGGAAATCGTGAAGGTTGGCCCGATCTTCAAGAATTTCGAGGCCGACCAGGATTTGGTTGATTCTGGCGAGGATGCGGTTACTTTGCCGAAATAGAGTTTTCGTTGGTTGCAGAGTATCCGGCCTTCGCATCTGGTCTACCGTAATCAGAACAGGTGTTATCTGGAACCGTACTTGCCAAGCCGATTTGCTCATCAATTTGGCTACACTCAGCTAATGCTGCGGAATCCCAGTAGCAGTCTAGGCTTCATCGGGAGTTTGCTGGATGGTGCCCGGGGCTGGCAGTATTATAACGCTGGATGCACTAGCGTTAAGTTTACCACACCAGTTCGCAATCCTCGGCCGCCGATCTTATATCCGGCCGCCAAGCTGTATTGTACTATGAATACTATGTCTCCTGGTTATGACAGGGAGACTAGTTTCATCATTGGAACCCAGTTGGAGGCAACAACGAATATGTTGGTGGCAGCTCGGTCATATCGTCCGCCAGAATTAGCGGGGTATCGGGCTACTGCTGTGGCACCAGTAAGAGACCCGTCTGTCGGGAAAAGACGGGCTGACACAGAAGCTGGTTCTTCTGTACCAAAAAGGTCGAGAAGGACGTCGACCCCGAAGATTACGGAAACGCCACTTGTAACGCCAACGGGCTTAGCTCCCGCTGAGGTAAGGAGTGCTTCATAATTCCAGTTTTTTTATGTCATTGTGGCGACTTATGCTCTTCTTCTTGTAGGGATTGAAGAAGAAGTCTCGTGCTTCGAAATCGGGCACCAGTAAGCCGAAGGAGGTGGCAGGCTCTTCTGAGGAGTGTATTCCACCAACGATGATGTCTCCTGTGGAGGAGGGTCCCGAAGATGTTCCCGCAGAGGTTTTAGTATCTCCTGACTTTGAAGTCGCAACAACTTCTGGGATAGTACCATCTGTCGTGGAGGCCTTGGACGCTGAGGGTCCTACAGACTCGAGGCATCCTGATGATGAAGTGGATTGGAGTTCGTCGCCTTCTGGTGACGTCCCTCCAGCGTTATAAGGGTCCGTTGTGGGGGCAGCAGAAGCGGTGAGGATAGAGGAGAGGGTTGATTCCTCTCCTGGTCATGATGAAAGGAGGTCGGCCGAATCATTGCCGAATCCTTCCTTGGCTTCCACCATGGACATAGAGATGGCTACCGATCAGGCGGTAGCGACAGATTTTGTCCCTGTAGAGGGATTTGAGAAGAGTGAGACCCTTCTGCCGGTCTTGTCTCCTGGGGCTGGCCAGGAGATAAATGTTGATCTCCCCATTTTGCCGGGGGAGGTAGCTGATGCTGATAGAACGTCGGGGGTAGAAGAGGTGGCCGTTGACGTCGGTGATGTCTCCGGGCTTGAGAAGGGTAAGGGTGTGGAACCCTCTGTTGCTCCTTCCACTTGGGGTACTATCACGACGCATGTGTCGGCTCTTTCTGTTCCTTCGGCACCTCGGGCTAGCAGTCTGGCCCCTGTTGATGAAGAGCCTATTGCAGCCGAGGTTCAAACCTCTCAGATCGAGGTTGGCGGATCCTCCTCCGGTCCGCAAACTGTAGTAGCTCCCCCAACTCCTGCTATGACGCCGCAGGTGCTGGCGGATGCCGACGAGTATGTGAAGTTCCTCGTCGAGGGAGTGTACAAAATGCTGGAGAAAGGAGTATCTGCAGTGATGGATGGCAAGGAGAGCTTTGCGACAGCAAAAGCTTTGGTAATGCCTTGTATCGAGCTGATCCGCATTCACCAAGGCCATGACCATATGGCCGAAATTTTGGAGGTTTCGGTGATTGAGCTGGACGAGCGGCTCGCGGAACTGCAGCGCATCCAACGAAATAACCTCTCTGTCTTGATAGATGCAGAGATAGGGAAGTTGATTGCTGAAATCGAGGCTTCCCATCGGGCCGATGTGAGCAGTTGGGAGCGTGAAGTGGCTGGGACTGAGGCTGCGGCGGAGCAGTTGTCTCAATCTATGGAGAAGACGACGGAGAAGCGGGCTGCGGTGGACGCTAACATCGCAGAGGTTGATGCTCAGATGCGCCGTCTTGAAGACCAGCGGGCCCAACTTCAACTAGAAGCTGATCGTGTCCTGGCTGAACACGTGGCATTCAAGCAGGAGGAAGCGACTCTTACTCAGCGGACCCTTGCTTTGGCTCAGCAGCGACGACAGCTTGATGAGAAGTATGAGAGTAAAACTTCTGCTGAGGCTGTCGGGTTAATGCGTCAAGAAGCCGAGTTGCGAGTCCAGGCGACTGTGGAAACTCGCACTGCCGACCTGAGACGTCGAGTCAGAGAACTCTCATCCCACCCTGGGGAGGATCGGGGATTGTAGCTTCTCTTCTTTTTATGTGTTTTTTCAATTCTTGCTGGGAAAATAGCGTATTTCTGTACTCTCTTTTTTTTTAAAAAATAAAGAAATACACTATCTCTTTGTGATGTGTTCATTTTTAATCTCATGAACTTGATGATTTATGTGGACCTATTATCTTTTGCGCACCTTGGTTTTTAGGTACAGATAATAAGTATAAAGGAACCAACATGTTTGCTCAGAGGTAATGTGGACATGGCAATCATTAGGTTCGAATGATAGAATCTTCCTACTCAGAGGTGTTTATGGACGTGGTAGGAATGATCCTGGGGGATACGCTGAACAACTCAGAGGTAATGTGGACGTGGAAGTTCTGCGATCAATGTACGACAACATAGGAGTTGTTTGTACGGGATGTTTACTCAGAGGTAATGTGGACGTGGTAAACATGAAGGATAGCGTAAGCTCACGAAGTGTAAGGTTCCGCTTTGTAGGATGTAGAGAGACAACTCAGAGGTAATGTGGACGTGGTTATCTTTCTACGGAAGGATGCCACGGAACAGCTGGGTTTCGGAAGCGATTGATTTTGTGAGAAGAGGTTGTTTGGGGAAATACATGTCTTGGAGGATGTCAAGAATAGTACTTCTTTAGGAACTTGCCGTTGATGGGCATCATGAACAAGTCCCCATTGGGTTTGGCGAGACGGTAAGCACCGTTTGAGTATACCGTCTCGATGATGAAGGGTCCTTCCCATTTGGGCTCGAACTTCCCTGGTGTCTTGTGAGTTAACACCATTGGCCTTCTGACTGCTAAAACCAGGTCGCCAACTTGGAAAGTTCTTTGCTTGACCTTCTTGTTGAAAGCCTGTGATATACGGGCTTGGTAAAGTTCGATGCGTTGTTGAGCTAGGAGACGCTTTTCGTCAAGTGCCTCCAGTTCCCGCAGACGACGACGTTGATTGTCTTCTTCTGTGAGATCGTTTGTGATTGCCACGCGGAGCGAAGGTATCTGTATCTCGAGAGGCAGTACTGCTTCGCTCCCGTAGACCAGGGAGAATGGAGTGTTGCCTGTTGGGGTCCGTACCGTTGTGCGGTAGGCCCAAAGGCATTCGCCAAGCTTTTCGTCCCAGTCGCGTTTGTTGGATGACACAACTTTTTTGAGTAGCCTGACGATAGTTTTGTTGAACGCCTCGGCCAATCTGTTTGCTGCCGGATTGTAGGCGGTTGAGGCCACATTTTGAATGCGATTCTTGTCACAGAACCTGCTGAAAATGTGGCTGATAAACTGAGGACCATTGTCATGGATGATTCGCCGGGGTACCCCGAAACGGTAAATGACATGGTTTTTGATAAAGCTGACCACCCTGGAACTTTTTACTTCTGCTAGTGGGACTGCTTCCGCCCATTTGGAGAAGTAATCGGTGATGGCCAGGATGAAACGATGTCCTCTTGATGAAGGAGGGGTGATTGGCCCTACAATGTCCATGCCCCAGGCTTCGAATGGCCAGGAGGCGACTGTAGGATGTAGAGGTTCAGATGGTGTATGTATGAAGTCTGCATGAAGTTGGCATGCATGGCACTTCTTAGCATATTCCACTGCGTCGGCAACCATGGTTGGCCAGTAGTAGCCCATACGTCGTAGTCGAACAACCTAGGTGCCATTGAACAATGAAAGGAAATTTAAAATTGAGATGGAGAAAAAGAAGAAATTATACCTCAAGAGTGGTAGAATATGGAAGAGAATGATGCAAAAGCTATTCTTCTTGAGTTTAGGGAAGAAAACCACACTAGATTGATAATTCTAGGGTTAGGGTTTGGAGAGGATGAAGTTTGAGAGATTTTAGAAGAGGTAATGGAGAGAAGAGAGAGGGAGAACCCGAATATATGAAAGGGGGTTCGGTTGGTCGGGTGGATCCTGAACCGTTGGATAAAACGGATGGATGGCTGAGAACGACTGAAAGTTCTGGAATAGCCAGACCGAATTTGGTCCGAACTCTGTGTTAGGCAGAGTTCGGCCCGACTTCTGTGTTATGGGACCAGAACTGAAAACAGTTTCAAAACAAAGCCAAGTTGGAGAAAATAAATGATAATGACTAAAAAATAGAAGTAAATGTCCAAATAGAAAATTTGCAAATATAAATTGAATGGAGTAAAGGAGAATGAAGTTCGAAACTTTAAATTAATCAAGTTATAAATAAAATTGAACCATGTAATAAACGAGGATTTATGACACAAATTATTATGATGAAACTGCCAAAGGGTAGCTGTAGGGACCGGATCCCAGCTAGCGATAGTCCGAAGACTAGTGCACCGTGTCGCTTAAGCTTTTACGCCTTGTTGTTAGAAGGACCCTTTCGGCTTGTACCCATAGCAAATTCATCATAAAGAAACATGACATAATTGATATTTACGCAGGCCAATTTAATGAATAATCGTTTCATCCAAAATTCCTAATTCACGACAAAGAAAGTTGAATCGCTCTTCGGATAGTGGTTTAGTAAAGAAATCTGCCAGCTGATGATCAGTGTCAATAAATTCTAAATTTATAGTGCCATTTTGTTGATGATCACGCAAAAAATGGTGACGAATTTTAATGTATTTCGTACGTGAGTGACATATAGGGTTCTTAGTAAGGTTGATAGTGCTAGTATTATCACAGAATATAGGAATGTGCATAAAAGATAGGTTGTAGTCTGCAAGGGTTTGCTTCATCCATAGAATTTGTGCACAACAACGATCAGCTGCGATATATTCAGCTTCTGTTGTTGATAGTGCGACAGAATTCTGCTTTTTGCTAAACCATGAGACTAGAGCCTTGCCTAATAAATGACACGTGCCACTCGTACTTTTACGATCGACTTTGCATCCCGCAAAATCAGCATCCAAATAACCAATAAGGTCAAAAGATGTGGATTTGGGATACCACAAGCCCACTGTAATAGTACCCTTAAGGTATCGAAAGATACACTTAGCGGCAGACATGTGTGATTCCTTAGGACTAATTTGATAGCGAGCACACAGATAAACACTAAACATGATATCAGGACGACTAGCAGTTAGATAAAGTAGACTACCAATCATATCTCGATACTTACGTTGGTCAACAGGTTTGCCGCTTTCATCAGGCTCCAGTTTGGTCGTAGTAGCCATGGGAGTGCTGATTGGTTTGACGTTGTCAAGATCAAACTTCTTCAGCATATCCTTTGTATATTTTGACTGGCTGATAAAAGTTTTTTGCGAAGTTTGTTTGACTTGTAATCCAAGGAAGTAGGTGAGCTCCCCATCATGCTTATCTCAAATTCGTTCTGCATACACTTAGCGAAATCTTGGCGTAAATTTTCATTAGTGGACCCAAATATGATATCATCAACATAAATTTGAACTAAAAGAATAGTGTCTTGAAAACTTTTGATAAAAAGTGTAGTATCAATCTTCCCTTTTGAAAAACCTTTATCTAGTAAGAAATTGCTTAGGCGTTCATACCAAGCTCTGGGGGCTTGTTTGAGGCCATATAGCGCTTTCTTAAGTTTGAAAACATGGTCGAGAAATTTATGACTTTTAAAACTAGGAGATTGTTTTACAAAAACTTTCTCCTTAATACAACCATTCAGAAAAGCACTTTTAATATCCATTTGGAAAAGTTTAAAATGCTGAAAGTTTGCAAAGGCACAAAGCATACGAATAGATTCAAGTATTGCAACAGGAGCATACGTCTCATCGTAGTCGATACCTTCCTCTTGGTTGTATCCTTGAGCTACTAGATGAGCTTTATTGCGAGTGACTGAACCATCTTTTTTTACTTTGTTACGAAAAACCCATTTAGTACCAATAATCGAATGGTTAGCTGGTTTAGGAACAAGTTCCCAGACCTGGCTTCTTTTGAATTGGTTGAGTTCTTCTTGCATAGCTGAAATCCAAAACTCATTATTAAAAGCTTCTAAAACAGTTTTAGGCTCAATTTGCGAATGAAAGTAGTGCTAGCAATGGAATCTCTTAACGATGATCGAGTACTTACTCCGCGTGATACCTCACCTATTATCAAGTTTTCTGGGTGTGACGTCTTGAACGCGAACTTCTTCGTTAAGCCCTCTAGAGAATTAGTTTTAGGGGTGGTATTCATCGGCGTGAAAGTTGGTGGTTCAACATCATCGTCGGGGATAGTTGTTGTACTATTTTCCTCATCAAAAGTCACATTAGTAGATTCTTCTACAATAATTGAACGTTTGTTGAACACTTTATATCCCTTACTCTTGGCAGCATAGCCAAGAAAAATACCATCGTCAGCTTTGGCATCAAATTTGCCTAAGTTGTCTTTGGTGTTTAGGATAAAACAGCGACAACCAAATACTCTAATATATGAGACATTAGGAGTCCTACCAAACCAAAGCTCGTAGGGTGTTTTCTTTGAAATAGGTCGAATAAGCACCCTATTTAAAATATGGCAAGCTGTACTGACAGCTTCTGTCCAAAAGTATTTCGAAAGTAAAAATTTATTCAACATGACTCTAGCCATATCGCCAAGAGTCCTATTCTTTCGCTCCATAACACCATTTTGTTGAGGAGTTCGAGGACAATAAAACTAATGATCAAAACCATTTGTTTTGCAAAACTTTTCAAAATCGGAATTTTTGAATTTGCCTCCATGATCATTTCGGATTCGAGTAATCATGTAGCCTTTTTCATTTTTGACCTTTTTGACAAAGATTTTGAAAACTGAAATAGCATCACTTTTGTTTGAAAGGAAGAAAACCCAAGTAAATCTTGAAAAATCATCTACTATAACAAAAGCATAGAGTTTTTCACCAAGACTGGCTACCCTACTGGGACCAAATAAGTCCATGTGTAGTAATTGTAAGGGTCTAGTAGTACTTACAGTGTTTATGGAATGAATTAAAGATTTGGTTGCCTTATTCAGTTCACATTCGGCACATACCGTGTCCTTTTTGAATGTGATGTCAAGCAGACATCTTACTAGCTTCTTTGTCGATAACCTGGATATAGTATCCATATTGGCATGACCAAGACGCTGGTGCTACAACAGTCTCTCATCCTTGTGGGCATAGAGACACCTTCCTGTACTGTTAGTATTTCTAGATAGATAAAAATATAAATGTTATCTTCTCTTATCCCTTCAAAAGCAATGTATCCCGTTGAGCTGTCATAAATATAGCATTTATTTTGTTTAAGGTTAATATCATATCCATGATCAGCAAGATGACTTATGCTGAGCAGGTTATGCTTTAACTCGGTCACTAAGCAGACATCCTTTATTACAGAAGAAAAAGGATAACCAATAGTACCATTACCTGTGATGTAGCCCTTTAAATTGTTATCGAAGGATACATATCCTTCCCTCTTCATCGATAGTGATGTGAAAAGATTTGCATCTCCCGTCATATGTCGCGAGCATCCACTATCGAGAATCTACTTGCTTTTAGTTGAGGAAGGAAGGTCTACCTACATCACGAGTAGATGTGACCTTTGGTACCCAAGTTCTTGTGGGTCCTGAATTGTTAGTCTTTGGTACCCATGCATATAGATTAATATCAACTAATTTCCTAATTCTACATTGTAGTGAGATATTACCATGTAATCTACAATATGCGCAAGTAGCATGCTTATTTGTGTTAGAAGTAGGTTGATGGTGATGTCTATATGCAGTATGGTGATAGTTATGTGGAACAGCAGGATAGTAACTATATGTAGCAGAAGGATGATAGTTATGTCTATGTGCAGTATGGTGATAGTTAGCAGGATAGTGACTATATGTAGCAGCAGGATGATAGTTATGTCTATGTGCAGCATGGTGATAGTTAGCCGGATAATGACTATGTGTAGCAGCAGGATAATAGTTATGAGTAGATTGAGATTGATGTCTATGTGCATGTGGTTTACGTGCTGCATGGGAGTACATGTACATATAAGCATGGTTACGTACTGTATGTGGGTGACGTGTTTTACTATTGTGAGTGGTCTTGTATTTTGTGTGTGTTTTGTGACTTTGTGATTGGTTTGAGGTTGAGCAACTTGTTTCCCCAATCTAATCTCTAATTTCTTAGAGACAGCATTCAGTTCATTACACTTAGCATTTAAACCATCAATCTTAGCAATAAAGATCTTGTGTTTGTTCTTTTCTTCAGCAAGCTCTTTGTTGAGTGCTGAAATCTCACGTGTTTGCTTTTCAATGAGTGCTTCGGCATCATATAGGCTTAACTTGAGCTTGCACCTCATCAATGACTTTCGTGGGTGGAGTGTCTCTAACATTATCAAGTAAAGAAGAAAGATTTTGAATCGCTATTTCATAGCCTTTGATTTTCTCCTTGGCATGCTTATATTTACTAATGACTTTCTTGTGATCATTTAGTAAGTCATTAAAAGAATCGCCAAGTTCATCAAAAGTAAAGTCATCATGGGTTTCTCTAGTTACCTTCTCGGATGTTGCCATTAGGCAGATATTAGCGGTGTCTTGAGGAGAGTCATCTTCTCCCTCAGAATCACTTGTTTGGCTTTCGTGCCAAATACTGGTGTTGGCGTACTTTCTTAAAGAAGGTATCTTATAGGGCTTCTCATATCTATTACCTTTCTTTGCGAAGGGACAGTCCTTTCGAACGTGTCTAATCTTTTTGCAGCCGTAGCATGTTGGTTCTTCCTCGTCATCTTCTTGTTGTTCCTTCTTTCTTCGATTGAAACGAAGGAACTTCTTGAAGTTGCGGACTAGAAGAGCTTGATCATCACCTTCAGAATTGTCGTCATTAGTCTCTTCAGGATCAGCCCTTCGACGATGAGCTTTTAGGGCAATCTCTTTTGCCTTTGGAGCAGGTTCGTCGAAGTTTTTGAGGTCGAGCTCGTGGGTCATCAGCTTTCCCATCAAAGTTTCCAAAGACATTTTGGTGAGATCATTGCCTTCTATAATAGCTGTTACCTTAGGGTTCCAGATCTTCGGTAGCCCCCTAAGTTACTTGCGGATCTTCTCATGATTTGTGTATTGTTTGCCAAGAGATGACAGAGGGTTGATGACGTCAAGGAACCGTGTGAACATTTGGGTGATCGTCTCATTCGGCTTTATCTTGAATGCCTCGTATTCTTGAGTAAGACGACTGATTTTTGATTCCTTGACTTGAGTGGTTCCTTCATGCGTCACTTCCAGAAGCTTCCATACTTCATGCGAGGTGGTGCATGTCGAGACCCTGTTAAATTCATTCCTGTCTATTACATAGAAAAAAGCATTAATAGCTCTAGCATCTAGACTCACCTATTTTTTTTTTCTTGTCAGAATATTTGTCGTTGGGTTTCTCGATAAGATCTCCCTCGATAACTATTCTGGCAGACTTTTTGTAACCATCGGTGACAATGGTCCACAGGTCGAAGTCTAGAGACTTGAGATAGAAACTCGTCCTAGTTTTCTAATAGGTGTAGTTGGTTCCATCAAATAGGGGTGGCCTATGAGTGGACTGTCCTTCACCATGATTGGAAAACATAGGTTGTGTGGTTGCCATGGATCAGCTCTAGGATGTTAGTCCTTGTAAAAAGAATAGAGCTCTGATACCAATTGAAGAACAGTTAGGCTACTCTAGAGGGGGTGAATAGATTTTATAACAGTAATAGCCAAATAAAAATTAAACTCTTTTCACCAACAGTAAATAATCAGAGTAGTAAATGCAGAAAAAGAAAGATTAAGAGAGCATACGCAAACACAGTCATTTTTAACCTGGTTTCCCTCATGGAGTACTAGTCCAGGCCTCAGAACTCTAGCTCAGGATTAAATCTACTATTTATGAAATAGTAGTTAAACCCTGTGCCTTTTCTTCAGAAGAGCACGTCAACTTCTTACAAAGATCGCTGTGGCGATGCTTGAAATTTTCCAAGCGACTTTCTTGACTCTTGCACAAACTTCTAACTGAATAGCACTGAGCACTTTGAGGCTTAGGAAGCTTATGGCTAGTAGATGAGAAGGTTAAGGCTTGTATTAGGCTTATAGAGAAGAGAAGAGAAGATAATTGGATTATTAAAAATGAAAGAATTCAAGGCCTATTTATACTATTTGGGATAGGCAAAATTCGACCAGAATTCTGTGTTAAGAAATCAAATTTTTGGCCGTTGGATAACTAGCATACAACAAACCCTAAAAATTAGGGTCCTATAATTTAGGGGATAGAGTTCGGTCCGAACTCTGTTTGGAGGCAGAGTTCGGCCCGAACTTTGTCTCCATAGGACATAATTGTTCAAATGCGCTTTTGTGGGCTAGTTTGGTTTGGTGGAGCTTTTGGTTTTGTTTGAGGATAAGGTATAGGCCCAGAATACCCAGTGCTACTCAGTTTATATTTAGCTAGACTCAATAAATGTAAAATAATACTGACACTAAAATGGAGTACGCTACAGGAGAGAGCCAACGTCCGTCTAGCACTGAGTTTTGTCTTGATATGTCATATTGAATTATGACAAGTATCATATTGTCAATTTTATCAATATTTGATTGACTGTGATTTGGGTCAACAGGATCTTCCAAGAAGATGTTGGTCGTACGTTTCGACCAACAAGATTTTGAAGATCTTCTTTCTGAGGAAAAGTCGAGTCCTTCGAAGAGGTTCGTAAAACCGAAGAATACTCGACGCACCTGGGTGCCTAAGGCGGCTACGACGAGCAGCACGACGGAGGGGACTGCGATCCAGAACCCTTTGAACGACGAAGCCCAGAAAAAGATTTTGGCTGCTGTTGCCTTGTCGCCTTGCTCGATTCCCACTCCCAAAAAGTGCAGCGAAGAGTGCGGCTCCCCTATGGTGGGCCTAACAAAGGCACAACACTGAAGGAAGCGCGCAGTGGCTCAAGTGCTTACGGAGGAAGCGGTGCCGGTAAGAAGATCTGTCTTTGACAGAATTTCCTACCCATCAGGTAAGGCTGCATTGGACTCTGAATGTTATGCACCTCCAAGGGGTAACTTAAAGAGATCCAAGGTAGCACGTGCCCTACGCGGCCAAAGTGCTGTGCCAACCACTCTGTTGGATTCTGAATACTATGCACCCTCTCAGGGTAGTACGAGGAAATCCAAGGTAGCACGCGCCTTGTGCAACCAACGCGCTGTGCCAATATCAGACCAAAGGCCCGCATTGACAGTCATGCATGCAGCCAATGGAAAGCTATACAAAATCGATCTGAGTGCTTCGATGCTACGACCGGTAGAACCCTGCTGTCGTTCGAGTACACATGTGCACAACTTGAGCCAGGGGTACACTCCACTGAGACAGACTCATGCAAACAGTTTTTATGTAAGCATGGAAGGAGTCTACCTCATCAGCAACTTTTTTATCAGGACCTAAACGTGTCCCACGCACAGGAACTAAGAAGAGAGAAGCTATCTCCGTATCCTCACTCCTGTGCGTAGCTTCCATGCGCGTGCAATGTTGGTGCAGGAATGAAGACCCCAACGCTTTTCCACAAGCGTAAAGCAGAAGAGGAGCCTGTGGCACAAGGTATGCCTAAACCAAGGCATACTTGTACCCAGATCACCATCAACTATTGCTGTCACCAGGCAGCCACATTGCCACCAAGTAGACAGTCCGTCTTCCAAAGATGACAACCATTGGCGGCTGTATATCAGAGACTCGACAGGGGGTCATCGAGCGAAGAAGAAGAGGAACTCCGTGTTGCTCCATGCAACACGGCACGACGTTCTTCATCTCTCAAGTAGCTATCCAAAAAACCCTTCCATCTCGGCCAACAAGCCCAAGAAGCAGCCTGGGAGTAGCAAGATGAAACTATCCAACATAGGTGTGTTCCAACACACGCATGCCAAGTCTAGCTCCTTGCCACAAAAAGATGCCACATCAGATGTTGGGGGTAGCCAGCTCTCCACCATTCATGACAATCTCGTATTCCAATCCAACGAAGGATTGTATGACACAAATACCTCTGTAGGCGCAGGTAGCCAAAAAGTGGAGGGAAGCAATTACAATGAGTCAGAGAATGATGCAAGCTGTCGGTCTATCCTCAAGACGATGTGACTCAGCCCTCTGAACCGGAGAGCGAAAGATCTACTGTCCCCTCTACCCACCCGTATATGGTGTCCGTGTTTATGGTCGAAGGTGACAACAATGCCGAAAGCAGCGAAGGCTCTAGTCAGCAAAAATATATAGAGGTTCTCGAGGAGGGCCTAAACACGTTGAACATTACTATGGAGTCCTTAGCTTCTGTAGTCCTGGAGATCAAGGAGAGATTGACCCCATTTGTCTCCACTTCTGCTCCAGACGCAGCGGCTAATGGTGGGTCCAATGTGCTTTCCATCGTGAGCCAAGCAGCGCCAACATCATCTACTCCATCAACAATCGGGCCTACAGTATCGAATGAAATGCAGCAGGCCATCAATGAATTATATGCTCGCTATGATGCCAAATAAAAGAGAGCAACAATCCAAAATATAGGGATTCGACAGCCATATCCTGCCGAATAGGATAATGTGATCTATCCTTCCAAACATAATTCACAGACGCTCATGCCGTTCGATGCAAAGGAGTCTCCCTGTCGATACTTGAGATACTTTACCTCAGTAACGGGGCATCTACCAAAGGATGACACCTTCCTCACCAGCATATTCGTAGGAGCCTTGCAGGGGGTGGCCTACAAATGGTTTTGCAGCCTTCCGGACAACTATATTTCATCTTTCGAAGACTTGAAGAACCTATTCCTCAATCGATTCTACGAAGGAGGAATGGACATGACGATGTCGACTCTTATGCATATCGTTCAGAAGGAGAAAGAGCCGGTGAGCGCATATATTGAGACCATGCTTACGGACTCCTGTCGCAAGAACATGCTTTCTGCAATCAAATTATGGCACAGTGCCCTATGTGTAGAGTGGACGCCTTTCATCACAGAGGTAGATGTAGCACAGGATGCACAATTGCTGGGACTGACCATCCCCTCTCTCGAAGATAAAGGAAAGCACTCATCTGGCAGCAAAGACGGAAAAAGGAAGCAAGCCATGACCGTCAACATCTCCAAAGGTTTGGCATCAGCGAACCCGAAGCCGACCGAAGCGCAGAGGCCGAAAGAGACCTACTCTTTCAATGACGAAGACACACTAGAACTCTTCGATATGTTGGAAAAGAGTGGCAAACTTCAGCTCCCGTCGCCTAAGCATCACGATAAAGTGGAAAAGGTGGACAATCCAAAATACTTCGACTACCACCAGTATGTCCACTATTCGACGCATGATTGTTACGTGTTGAAAAGACAAATCTAGTGTATAATCGACGCTAAAGTCATCTCACTTGACTATGAGGAGAAGACTGTTACCGCCAACATGGTCACTCGATAGTTTGGAAGTTTTCCTAGAACAGAGGCTCAAGACGGCATCGTCTCTATCCCGAGAGCGATGATGGAAGTAGTCAATCTTCCACCGGCCCGTGACAATGCCTAAGGCCTCATCCCATTTATAACGCCGTTAGGCGAAGTAATATGGGTCCATCCTGATCTTACTCCAGACATGATGACGCTTGCAGTACGCTCTGTCAAGGGAAAAAAGGTCAGGTCGTATCGCATGATCTCTACGACAACTGATGACAGCCTGGTTACCACTCGCTCGGCTCACCAGCAAGAAGAGAACCAAGCTCCAGAGGAAGAAACACCTCCGTCCGTCGCGGCCAACGCCCCTGATACATCGTAAGTAGACCCATCTCGAGCGCCTGCTACCGATAAATAGAAGCAGAAGGAGGTTTGCCTTGACAAGCCTCTGAGAAAAGACTCGACAGTAGAGCCAATCAAGCCCTACAATTTTGACATATTGGCATAGCTGGCCAACACTCCGACTCGACTATCACTCTTCGAGCTTCTCCGTCTCTCCAAAGAGACTCGAGACGTCCTCAGCGAAGCTTTACAGAATGCTAACTCCTTCTTCACACAGGTTCAATTGCCCAAGGAAAACCATGCTGAATGTCCACATTGTCACAGTATGGTCAAGGTGATCCCAAACATCACCTTCACTCAGTAGGACATGCTACTGAAGAACAACCGGCATAACCGACCCCTGTACTATATGGGGTAAGTTGGTGCCATTAAGGTCGATCACATCCACATCGACCATGGCTCTTCTCTCAGCATCATCCCTCAGTTTAATCCAAGCTTTGGGGATCCCGATGCATCGGCTGACCGCGTTGAACACTACAATCAGCAGTTTCAATGCTGGAAAGAGTGAATCCCTGGGCAAGATCCATCTGAAATGCCAAATAGACGATCTCCAGACTGACGTTACTTGCTACGTCATTGACGCCGACATAAATTTGAACATCCTGCTGGGACAACCATGGATTCATGAATACATGATCGAGCCCTCCACTCTCCATCAATACATAAAGTATGTGGCCAGCGACGGGACTATCAAGACCGAGTTCGCTGACATCGATCCCTTTCGAGGACTCGAAGCGTACTGTACAGATGATGATCTGTACAAATCAGTCCCATGGGACGATGATGCCAATGACGTCGACGACGAAGCAGAGGGCGCAGTTATCACTGAAGAACCGTTGAAGGTTCGATTAATGGGGAAACCTTCCAAGACGTTGGCTCCCCTCGTCATCAAGCTCCGAGGCAAAGCTCTAGCTAGATCATCCTCGATCATGTCAGAGGCTAGCTAGGAGCCAATGCAAATAAGGCTCCCCCGGAATGCTCCAAAGCCAACTCTGAGGTCATACGAACCTCTGACTGCAGCCCCCTTTGTAGTCAAGCTGAAGGGGAAACGTCCTCCACCTTCTCCCGCAAAAGCCCTGGTGCTCACAAATGAAGAGTTGAGAGACTACGTATGTGCCAATACCGAGGTACACTCTTTAGATGATGTAATCCCTCGAGATAAATTTTGCATTTCATTAATAGGGAGTTGTCTTTGAATTACTCTTGTGCGCATTAGAACACTAGGTATTTCTTAGACAACGTACTATATATGCTACAAACACAAGTGACAACCGCCAATCTCACAAGCCAAGTTGTCCCTTCTCAAGATGCCTACTTCTTGGTTCCAGCAAAGAAGAAAGAGGAGGAACCCATCATCTTCGACCAATTGGAGCACCCGCAGCGACTGACTCCGGCAGAACCAAAATCCGGTAACGGCAAGATGCAACTCTACCGTTACACTACTCAAGCCAAAAACCTTATCCAAAAAAAGGGTTACTACTTGAACAGTGACAGAGGACTAAACTATGGCAGAGGCTGACGCCTTCCCTTACGACTTCATGCCCCGAAAGGAAAGTCCAAAATTACTACCAACGTACTCGTCGGGGTTGGGTTACGTTACACCCACAACAACGTCGGAGATCTCTGAACCAGAGGTCCCGATGCATTCACATTCCTCGGACTCCTCAACTTGGAACTCCGATGCCAGTATCGGCCAAGCCCTCAAGAAGGTATTGTTCGATAATATGGTCTCCGCATATCCCCAGTCGAGGATGAAGACCAAATGCTGGAATACTTCAAAGATGACCATGGGCTCAGTGCCTCGGATTCCAATCACTACTAAAATCTGCTCCATTAGCGACGTTCATAAAACATCCCTAAATTGTGCACATTGGCGACGTTTAATTGTAACGTCGCTAACAGACGCTACTAGCGACGAAAATAGCGACGTGACAATGACGTATATTTGTTAAATGAGCTAGTCGTCGCGAAACGTCGCTATGACATCGCTAATAGAGACTAACTTAGCGACTTTAGTATGAACGTCGCTAAATTCTAATTAAATTAAATCCTGCCCCCCCCGATTCATTTCTCCTATTTTACTCTCTCACTCTCTCCCTCCGGCGCTCTCAGTCCCACTCTCTCCGGCGCTCCCACTCTCTCCGACGACTCTCACTCTCTCCGGCGACTCTCCTTCCTCTCCGGTACGTGACTCCCTCTCTCTCTCTTTATATATATATTTTGGTTGTTGGTGGTTGGGGGGGTACGGGTGGCTCGGAGGGAGGGGCAGGGAGATGCGAGTGGTTGGGGGTGAGGAATGGTTGGGGGTGGCTGGGGGGGTGGGGCAGGGGGGTGAGGGCGGCTGGAGGTGAGGAGGGGGGCTGGAGGGAGGGGAGGGTTAGGGTTTGGGTTAGGATTGGGTGCATGGAGGGGGAGGGGCGGGGAGGGGGGGGGGTGAGGGTGGCTGGAGGGTGAAGGCTTTGTTCGTTGGGGGGAGGGGAGGGTTATGGTAAGGGTTCGGGTTATGGTTAGGGGTGGTTGGTGGGGGAGGAGGGCAGGGGGGTGAGGGGGGCTGGGGAGGCTAGGGGGGCTGGTGGGGGAGGGATTAGGGATAGGGTTCGGGTTAAGGTTAGGGGTGGTGTAGGGGGGAGGGGTGCGGGAGGGCTGGGTCATGGCACCGATAGTACCAGAAAATCTGATAATTTAGTAATAATTATTTATTTTTCGACACCGAAAAATATGATACTCCGATTCGAAACCACCGATAGTGCCAATATTTGTAACAAGTAGTTTTGTTGGTTGGTTAATGCCGTCGTCTATTTACCTTGATCCCGATACTCATAGGAATGGTCCCGAGTCACGGCCGTACGTCGGGTTAGGACCTTCTTACTGCTCGTGGGGTTGGGGGGTCTGCTGCTCGGGGTGGGACCCCGAGGGGGCTCGTAGTATATATGTATGTATGTAGTATGTAGTATATTCGTGTTAGTTTTGAAGTTTATTCATGTTTGCAGATATCTAGAAATGGCTATATCCATGTATCTGCTAGACCGTTCGTGGATGTACAACCACATTCGAGATGACAGATGCGGTGTACGAGATGAATACATCGCCGGAGTAGAACAATTCCTCCAATTCGCGAAGGCGTTTCTCCAATCCATGGACGGCATGGACATTAAGTGTTCGTGAGCAAAATGTCGGAACATGAAGTTTCAACCAGAATTGGATGTGATGTATCACTTATACACAAAGGGTTTCCTTCCGAATTACTACCAATGGACCGCACACGGAGAGCTCGTACCTTTAGCATTCCAAGCGGAGCCTTATGTGGAGCCTTATGTTGAGCCTTATGTGGAGCCTTATATGAATGTCCACAACCGAACTGGTGTCGACAACGAGTACGTGAACAAGGTCTTCAATGCTGCGGGGCCTAGTTTCGATCCATACAATTGTGACGCAGCTGAGGAGGCACCGAATGTCGATGCCGTGAAGTTTATGGAGTTGCTGGCGAATACAAGGACTCCTTACCCTGACTGTGAGGACCATTCACCGTTAGAGGTGATCACTCGGCTCTTGAGCATAAAGTCTGACTTTAACATGTCGCAAAAATGCTACAATAGAGTGCTCGAGTTGATTACAGATATCTTGCCGGAGGGTGCCAAGTTACCGAAAGACTTCTACCGCTCTAAGAGGATGGTGAGATCCCTCTGGATGGGATATGACATGATCGATTCCTGTCAGAACGGATGCATGCTTTACTAAAAAGATTACAAGGATGCAAAAGTGTATAGATTCTGTGGTGCTGGTCGCTACAAGCCAACTACTGCAGGTAAGTCTAGAAGACCGACTGCTTTAATGCACTACTTGTCGTTGACGCCGCGGTTGTAGAGGTTGTTCATGGTGAAAGAGACTGCCAAAAACATAAGTTGGCACAAGCGACAACAGACCGAAGGAGTGTTGGATCACCCATCTGATAGAGAAACGTAGAAGCACTTCGATCGAGCATATCCTAATTTCGCTTCTGATGCGCGTAATGTAAGGTTGGGGCTCTGCTCTGATGGTTTCACCCTATTTGGTCTTTCAGGCTCCCAATATTCATGCTGGCCGAGAATCCTCACTCCGTACATCCTACCGCCATTGATGTGCGTGAAGACACCTTACATGTTCTTAACTATTATCATTCTCGGTCCGAATAACCCAAAGAGAAACATCGACGTGTACTTACAGCCGTTGATAGATGAGCTAAAGTAGCTATAGGAAACAGGGGCGTATACGTATGATGCTTCAAAAAATAGAATTTTTAGATACGGGCAGCACTAATGTAGACAATCAACGACTTTTCGGCTTATGGAATGTTATCTGGATGGAGCACTCATGGTCGGCTTTTATGTCTGTATTACATGGACCGCACTAAGGCTTTTCGTTTGAGACACGGAGGAAAGCCATGCTTCTTTGACTGACACCGGTAGTTCTTGGCGAAAGACCATCCGTACCGTAGGAACAGAACTGCTTTTCGTGTCGGAGCTATGGAGAAGGGCGATCCACCGCCAATGTGGTCCAGAGAGGACAAATGGGAGCAAGTAAAAGAAATCCCAAGTGCTATTGAAGATCCTACAACGAGCAGCCATTGCGAAGGATTTGGCAAAGATCATAACTGGACCAAAAGGAGTATATTCTGGGATCTGCCATATTGGAGCACAAATCTGATTAGACATAACCTTGACGTCATACATATCGAGAAGAACGTGTTTGATAACATAATTAATACTGTAATAGACGTCAAGGGAAATACAAAAGACAATCAGACGGCTAGATTGGACTTAGCCAAAATATACAGACACCCTATATTGCACATGATAGACAACGGAAAGGGAAAGCTTTTGCGGCCTAAGGCAATCTACTCGCTGGACAAGGAGGACAAAGTGAGACTTTGTAGATGGATTCAGGACTTGAAATTTTCGGACGGATACGTCTCCAATCTGAGAAGATGTGTCGGCATAAAGGAGTGTAAACTAACCGGAATGAAGAGCCATGATTGCTATGTATTCATGGAGAGGTTAATTCCTGTTGCATTTTAGGAATTATTACCGTCGGTAGTCTGGGATCCATTAACAGAGCTTAGCATATTCTTCAGAGATCTTTGTTCTTGCAAGTTGCTCGTCGATCGTTTAGAGAAGCAAGAGAAGGACATTGTGGTAACACCTTGCAAACTTGAGAGAGTTTTTCCTCCTGTATTCTTCGTCTCAATGGAGCATTTGCCGATTCATCTTATCTATGAGGCTCTTGTTGCTGGACCTGTCGGTTATCGTTGGATGTACCCGTTCGAGCGACAGTTGAACCCCCTCAAGAAGAAGGTGAAAAATAAGGCACGGGTGGAGGGTTCTATTTGTGAAGAATATGTCCTTGAGGAGATTTCAAACTTCTGTTCCACGTATTTTCAGTCTCATATTGCTACAAATAGATCAAGAGCTCCCAGAAATGACGACAGCTATGAAGTTGGTATTGAGACAAAGCTGAAAGTATTTACTGCCTACGGAAAACCATCTGGTAAAATAAAAAAAGATATCTAAATGACGATGAGGTTAGCGCTGCAATGTTATATGTATTGCTCAACTACGACGAGGAAGAAGTGGACAAGCTAGAGGGGTAAGTAAAATTATTTTGTGTGCTTCGTTGCTTCTTAATATAACTAATATACCTATGCTTTATTGCTTTTCAGCATGTTTAAGGATGAGGTAACGTCCAATAATCCGTACGCAACCGAGGAGAAAGTAGAACAGCAAATAAGACTTTATTTTCCTTTTCGGTTGAGAGCATATATACGGATATCTTCACAATTTACTTTTTCTGTACGTATATACTTACACAAAATAATTAAGTTAGCATCGTTTATTTGGTATTTAGGTTGATCGTCTGGAGGCATTCCTTGAGAATGAGTATATTAAAACTCTATCCAAGGAACCAATTTATCAAGTGAAGACCTGGCCAAGTTACTGCGTAAATGGCTTCAGGTTCAAGTAAACAAATGCTCAAATAAGAGACGACTTCTTGGATTTAGATTCTACGAAGAATAGTTGTTTATGCATAAATCTTCAAACTACAAAGACGTCGACCCAGGCAGTGACTTCTTTGGCGTCTTACGGGAGATTGTGGAACTGACATACAATTATGCTATAGAACCTTGTAAGATCATCTTATTCAGATGTGACTGGTTCGATCCAATCCAAGGTCGAGGTTGGAGAGTTGACAAACATGGTCTTGTTGACATAAATTATCGCCGTCGATATCAAGCTTATGAGCCATTTGTTCTAGTAAGCCAGGCTCAGCTAGTTTACTTTACCAGCTATCCAAAACGAGGAGCCAAAAGATCAGATTGGTGGGCAGTCTGTAAGACTAAAGCTCGAAATACCTTCGATGTCGACGAGATAGCTTATTAGGAAGACGAACTACCTCTTATTATAAATATTGTCGATGTGGACTCAACGGAAGTTCCTCATGACATGTTTCATCAATTTGAAGAGGTAGAAGTATCAGAAGAGGAAGAGGAAGTTGATAGAAGTAAAAAGGAAGAGGAAGATGAAGAGGACTTGGAACAAGATGAATTTTTAGAAGAGGATTAAATTGTTTAATTTTTCGATGTAATATGGTTTACCTTTGTTATTTTCAGATGTACTATGGTTTACTTTTGTTTTTTTAGATGTAGTATAGTTTACTTCTATATTTTTTCATATATGGCTCGACGTGGATCCTTTAGTTCCGGTTCTGGTGGGAGTCGACGAGGACGACAGTCTCCATCTACCACTCCTCCTATCGACTCGTCATCCCCCCGTACTCCAGTATACACTAGCGGTCTAGTCGTCGATAGTGTCTCCATACCCGACTCTAGCAGTTCCAGGCTAGGGCCTTCTTCTTCTACGTAGCCAGTACCGTCGAGTATTCCAGAGGCCAACCCCACTACTGAGGAGCAGGCCGAGGCCGAGGCCCACGCCGAGGGCTAGGGCAATGGCGAGGCCCACGTCGAGGACGAGGCCGAGGCCGAGGGGCAGGCTGCGGACAGGGACAAGGGTAGGGGCAGGGGGCAGGCTGCAGCTCCTATTTGAGTTAGATCCTCCGTATCGCCCGGAAGGGGATCTGAGGTTGGAGATTTGGGCCTGTACTCGGACCAGGCGGTAAGTAAAAATATTGTTGCATTTAATTTGTTTAAATTTATTATAAACTTGTTTAATAAATTTTAATTTCTATTTTACAGTTATTATCCCTCCTCCGTACACCGGTCGCTGGGTACATTCCTGTGACAGAACTACGGGGGGGCCTGGATCAACTGAAGGGATGTCCCGGCCGACAAGAAGGCCTTCTGGTTTGAGCACTTCTCGGTACGTAAAAGTTTATTTCCTTTTAACATTTAGTATGTTATGTTATAACTTACGTACTTCTATGATTTTTTCAGCGGACTTACTTCTTTCCACCCCACCGTGTCGTTGTTGTTGAGTCTATTTTTTCCAACATCGCCAGCAAGCTCATTAGGGACGCGATCCTCGACCAAAAGGATCATGAGCGCCGGGGAGAGCCTATTCAGGGTTGGATCTCTACCGCCGACTGGGCGGCAATGAAGAGGAGATTCGAGAAGGGAACCTACAAGGAGAAGTTCGCGAAGTCTAAAAGAGCATGACAGGCGGGGTCGCAGTGGTGTGGTTGGTCGTGGTCCATCATGGATTTCTTCGCTCATATGGTACATATCTCGCCGTATACCCATAATTAATACTTTATAGTAATATATTTCCTTCAACTTAACGGACAAATCATATAATAATTTTGTAACAGGTTGAATCGGGAGAAGACTCGAATATGGTGATCTTATTTCTCGCCATGCACACGAAAGGGGAGCGGTTCGTTGACGACAAGGCCCGGGACACCTACGTAAGTTTTACTTAATGCTAGTTCATTAATATTAATTTTTAGTTACGTAGAGAATTCATATAGATGTTATTTCTAGGCCGAGTTTTTGAAGTTTTGCTTAATGCTAGTTCATTAATATTAATTTTTAGTTACGTAGAGAATTCATATAGATGTTATTTCTAGGCCGTGTTTTTAAGACTTAGGAAGGCCGGGCCGACACGGTCAGAGGGAGCTGGTGCTAGCACTTCCCAGTAGCCCCCGACCGCCGCAGCTCAGTCAGATGACGAGCTGTGGATGAGGGCCGTTGGTAGCATACATAGGGGTACGTACTATGGTGTGGGCTCCTATGGTGCCTTCATTACGTCACAGGCCTCTACGACCGCCACTAGTGTGCCCGACCCCGTACAGACTGAGGAGTCGCTTCTCCACCAGCAGAGTGTCGATGCACAGATCGCAGCTCTATGTGACGAGATGCTGCAGAGGATGGTGGCGTCGCATACAGATGATTTTGTGCTTATCTCACACTTTGAGAGGCTTAAGGAAACTACTGAGGCACTGCGATAGATGACCCGCACGACGCAGGAGGGTACGCAGCGGTTGGTCGAGTAGATGCAGTAGTTCCGTGAGATGGCTACGGAGCGACCATTTGCTGGTACATCGGGAGCATCGTCTATATCCAGCGGTGCACGGGAAGACATGCTCGTCCACCTGTTGTCACCGGAGGAGTATCAGACAATCCTGGCGTTGCGACGACAGTCATTTGGTGGCGCTCCTCCTCCCGCTCCGGCTCCAGCTCCAGCTCTATGCGATTAGTAGTTTGTTTTTGCATTTTCAGACTTTGTACTATATTTTTTACTTTGTACGTATTTGGGGATATTGACTTTGTTCGTTGAGGCGATTGACTTTGTACGTCTTTGAGGATATTAACTTTGTTCGTTGAGGATATTATTGACTTTGTTCGTTGAGGATATTATTTTTTTTCTTTATATTTTTTGTATATTCTGGAATGTATTGTGCGTGCCGGTGTTGAGTGTTCCACCGAGGGGGTCGGCAAACCCAGGGATTGGATTCTGTATTTTGTATTTTGGATTCTGTATTTTGGCTCAAGCTCCAGCTCCATTTGCATTCTGGATTCTATTTTTTTATATTTTTTTAACTTAGCGATGTTTTTAGCGACGTTAATTAATATCGCTAAAAATGTCGCTAAATTGCTGACGTGGCAACATGTGGCACCGAATCTGATGTCAGCACATCGTCGCTAAAACGTCGCTAAACGACGACCACACAATAACGTCGCAAATTACGTCGCTAATTAGCGACCACGTGAGAACGTCGTAAATAACGTCGCTAATTAGCGACGTTAACAACGTCGCTAATTAACGTCGCCATAGCAACGTTTTTTTGATTAGCGACACGCTTTTCTCCGTCGTTTAAATAACGTCACTAAAAAAATTTAGTGACGTTTTAACTGGGTTTAGCGACGTTTAACTGGGTTTAGCGACGTTTGTGAACATCGCTAATTCGATAGATTCTGGTAGTGAATGGGAATGACGCTTCGAACAGCGCGAACCTCCCACTGAAGATGAAGTCGTCCAAGTCGAGCTAGGAGATGAGGTTTTCCCTAAACCCATCTTCATTAGCAAAAGCTTGACAGGAGAAGACAAAGTATCTCTGATACAGCTTATCCGAGAATATATCGATGTCTTTGCATGGAGCTACGAAGACATGCCGGGTTTAGACCCGCAAGTTTCCATGCACCGTCTCAACATCCTACCCGATGCTAAGCCTGTCAAACAGCAACAGCGACGTTTTCGCCCCAACATCATGGATGCTATCGAGGGGGAAGTCGACAAACTCTTAGAAAGTGGCTTCATTTACGAAGAACAACACTAAGATTGGGTAGCCAATATTGTCCCAGTCACTAAAAAAAACGGGAAAATTGGGGTCTGCATAGACTTCAGGGATCTCAACTCGGTCTGTCCAATAGACAAGTTTTCCCTCCTGATCATCGAAGTGATGATCGACAACACTTATGGCTTCGAGCATATGTCCTTCATGGATGGTTTCTCAGGCTACAACCAAATCAAGATGTTTCCCGAAGATGAAAAGCATACTTCATTTCGGACTCCAAAAGGGATATATTGTTACACAGTGACGCGCTTCGGGTTAAAGAATGTTGGAGCAACATACCAGCGGGCAATGAGCACCATATTCCGTAAGCACCTCTGAAAGATAGCAAAATGTTATGTTGATGACATTGCCGTTAAGAGCAAAAAGAAATCTAGTCACTTGGACGACTTGAGAACAGTATTCGACTTAATGCGAACACATCAACTAAAGATGAAACCGACCAAGTCATTTCTGGGAGTCCCTAGTGGAAAGTTCCTAGGCTTCATTGTCACGGCCCATGGTATTCACATCGATACTGAGAAGACTAAGGCAACCTTGGAGATGGCTGTTCCGAAGAATCTTTGTGAACTTCGAGGTTTATAAGGACATCTGGCATACATCAGAAGATACATAACAAATCTCTCTGGCCAATGTCAACCCTTTACCAAACTAATGAAGAAATGGTCTCTTATGTATGCACCGAAGAATGCCAACACACGTTCGACGACATCAAAGTGTACCTCACTAGTCCTCCGGTACTGGTAGCACCAGTCGTAGAGAAGCCTTTTCTGTTGTATGTCCGAGCCATGGACCATTCTCTCGGTGCTTTACTAGTCTGGAGGAGCAATGAAGGCCACGAACAGGCAATCTACTACCTCAGCAGGACCATAATTGGGGCCGAGCATCGGTATAATCCTGTGGAGAAGGAATGTCTTGCTATGCTCTTCGCCATCCAGAAGATGCATCATTATGTGGCCGGACAGACGATCTACGTCATCTTCCGAGTCAACACCCTCAGGGTCCTCATGACAATATCAGGGGCCTTAAACTCATGGTTAGCCTCATGGGCAATACTTTTGACTCCTTATGACATGGTGTTCATCCTCCGAAAGGCAGTCAAGGGCCAATCAATGGCTGATTTTCTAGCAGCACATCCTGTGCCAGAGACGTCAAGACTCTACTACAACATCCCCAATGAGGTCTTAGAGTCCAATGCCATCTCAGACAATCCAGTTTGGCTTATGTTCTTTGACGGTGCTTCGAGAAAGGGACCAAAGGGCGAGATCATCACAAGGATTAGAGTCGTTCTCATCACTCCCGACAGTCTAGTCATTAATCGTGCATATTCTCTCATGGAGTCGTGTACCAATAATGTTGCAGAGTATAATGCTCTCATCATCGGACTCCAACTTGCTAAACAGTTGGGGTGGACTACATTGAGGCCTATGGCGACTCGAAACTAATTAACAACCAAGTTCGAGGATAGTAAGAGGTCCGACACGAAGATCTGGTCCCTTACCACCAGGCAGTAATCAAGATCAATTCCACCTTCACAGGGTTCTTAATAGAACATGTACCTCGATTGCAAAACTTGGAGGTCGATGCACTTCCTGGCAGCTACTACTCGAACCCAACATACCGTCACGGTGATGGGTCGAGAGCTAGTTTTTCCAAAGAACAATCTACATACATGTCTAAGTTACTCAGTATAAATAGACACTAATATGGACGTACGGGATGGGCGATTCCTGTTTATAGATTATGCAGTCCATAGTATCCTACCTGAGGACCTGAAGGAAGCTACTTCTGTCAAGAGACACTCTCTCTGATTCTTCTACGACAAAGCTAACAAGATGTTGCATTGTCATTCATATGACAGGCTTCTCCTGTGATGTTTATCCAAGACAGAAGCACAAGAAGCACTCAGAAAGGCGCATAATGGGACCTACGGAGCCCATCAGCCTGGTCCTATGTTGCAATATTGACTGCATCACATAGGCTACTACTGGCCCACTATGATAGAAAATGCTGTTGATTATGCAAAGAAGTATCGGGTATGTCAGTTGCTTGCTGACTTCATCCACCGACCTTCGGAGTTTCTGTACCCCACGACGGCTGCCTGGCCGTTTGAAGCATGGGGAATGGATATCATTGGGCCAACCAGTCCACCATCCTCCAGAGGACACCAGTTCATACTTGCCATCACCGACTACTTTTCTAAATGGGCGAAAGTAGTACCTCTGGCCGAGGTAAAAATTGCAAACGTGATCAGCTTTGTCAAGCATCATGCCATATACCGCTTCGACGTTCCTCGAAGGATCATCCACGACAATGGTCCTCAGTTCGTGAGCCACGCATTCCATCTGTTCTGTGAGAAGAATTGAATACAGAATGTGACATCAACGGCTTACAATCCTCCAGTGAACGGACTAGCCGAAGCGTTCAACATGACTATCGTCAAACTACTTAACAAAGTCGTTTCTTCTAATAAGCGCAACTGGAATAAAAAATTAGGCGAATGCCTATGGGCTTACCGTACAACTGTTTAAATACCCACGGGCAACACACCATTCTCCCTTGTCTATAGAGCAAGGCAGTGCTTCCCTTGGAGATCCAGATCCTGTCCTTACGGGTAGCTATCACCAACCAGCTAACTGATGAAGATAATCAATGCCGACGGCTACAAGAGTTAGAGACGTTAGATGAAAAGCGTCTGCTAGCTCAACAAACGAATCGAGCTTTACCAAGCTCGGATTTCCATGTCCTTGAATAAAAAAGTTCGGGAAAGAATATTCCAAGTGGGTGACCATGTCTTATCAGTTCGAAGACCGATGGTAATAACTCACAAGACGGCTGGGAAGTTCGAACCCAAGTAGGAAGGATTGTTCCTCATAGAGACGGTCTACTCCAATGGTGCCTACAGACTGGCCAAACCCATTGGCGACTTGCTAATGATGCCAATCAACGACAAGTTCCTGGAGAAATACTACGTCTGAGGTTCAAACCAGCATAGGCTCCCACATCTCCTGTGGGTATTCATGGATTCTTTTAAAAGAATTCACCACTTCTATACTTCTCCCCAGTAAAAAATAATTTACGTCCATATCACCTCTGAGTTGTCTTCCTACACCCTAGCGAAGTTTACGACTACCACGTCCATATCACCTATGAGTAGTCGTCTCTTCTATGACGACCTCGTGTTGTCATAACTATTTAGAAAATATTTCACGTCCATACTACCTCTGAATTGTTATTCTTTACCATAGCGAAGATGTGCCTACCATGTTCATATTACTTCTGAGTAGACATCTCTTCCTTCACAATCTACCATAATTGTCATATTCATCTATAGAACCTTTCACGTCCATACTACCTCAGAGTCATTCTATACACCCGTAGAGTCTATCCTTGCCATGTCCATATTACCTCTGAGTAAGGAAAAGTCTACCACCAAAGGATTCCGTATTTACCATGTCCATATAACCTCTGAGTTAACACCCTATTCCCAACGGAGTTATCTCCATCCCCTCACGTCATACTGCCTCTGAGGTAATCCTCGTTCTTGTGCGAGGAAAAGTTCATAAGTAAAAAAAACAAGCAGGGAAATAAAGCCAATGTTTTCATTTATAAAGTGAAAAGGTTTTCTTTCTTTGGTTACAAAAAGTAGTCTATCACAAACCGAGAGACAAGAAGACAGAAAGAAGGTCAAAATTGAGAAGACCGGCGCTGAAGTTCTTCTAGCTGACTCCTCAAAAGAGCAACCCGGGGGCCAACCAATGCTTGGGCTCGACGTTGGGCCTCCTGATGGCGAGCACCTTCATCTTCAACAGGAGAGAGGCTTTGGCAAGCAAGGGCCAGCTAGGCCTGACGAATGCCAATGCTCTCCTTCTTCCGAGCCAGTCTCGATACGTTGCTAAAGTATCTCGTTCTGGTCCTCAGACTTGTCCCGGTCACTCTCAGCAAGAGCCAGGGTCTCTTCTAATTTCTGAATCTGGTCCCGAAGGGCCTTGCACTGATCCTCCATAGTTGCACGGTGACAAACCTGAGCCTCTTCGATATCAATCACTGCTTCAATCTCGGACTCAACCTCGGCAAGCCGATCAGTTAGTGCCCGGTGTTTCTGCTCATACTGAGATACTTCGGAGACCATCTTCTCTAACTCTGTAGTGGCTAGGATCGGAAGACCACATTCTAGATTATGGAGCTCCAAGGCAGCGGCTTCCCATTTAGCTAACATATCTTTTATAGCATCGTCCTTAGCCTCACACTCGGGATAGTCACGCAAGGCTACCAACTGGGCCTCCACTATATTTTGGACCCGTCTGAGAGATTGGTTGTTTCGTAAAATACCCTCTATGCCATGCATCAGGGCATAATGAGCTGTGCTCAGCATGAGACTGGTATAATATGCATTATCAGCCAAACTCATTGGGGTTACCGGAGATGCCGTGACAGAAGGCCCCGGGACAACAATAGCAGCGAGCACACACCTAGGTACTGCAGTCGAAGTAGATGGCGTCGTGACCATTACAGAGGTTGTTGGCGACACAGAGATAGTAAGAGCCGACACTATCTGACACACGGCTAGCTCCTCAGCAGGCTCCTTCGATGATTTTTCAAATGCATCTGCATTTGAAACCATAAGGGCTGGAGTTTGAGCCATCCGAACAGTTAACTTCTCGACGATCGCGGTGGCCGATTCCTCAGTAGTCTCCTGAACCTGCGCTCCAGCAATCGGCTCGTCGACAATTTTTTCGACCAGTTCTTCTACGTCCTCAATGGCCGGGTTCTTGATGGTGATATCAGCAGGCTCATCAGCGGTACGATCATCAACCATCAACCCCGTGGCTACCTTGCCTGGGACCTCAGTCATCGGTTCGTTAATGGCCATATCAACTTGTGCTACGTTGACATCATCAGTCATGTCCTCGAGGACAAGATCAACCAAATCTTCGATCGCCTCCTCGGCGGCCCTTCGAATAATCTTATCAACCTATTGTTCAACAGTTATTCTTGCTGGCCTTTCAAAAGCCGGACAGGCCAATGTTTCGACAACCTTCTCAATCAACCCTTCCAAGGGACCTTTGACCAATTATTGAGACGCATCTCCGAGGTTCGCCAAGGACAGGTCCTCAGCCGAATAACCCTCCTCCTCTTCCGGTACAGCGGGACTCCCCTCAACCTGTCTCTCAACATAGAGAGGGGGTACGATGGGAGGATCTTGGGTAATACCTCCAACATCTACCTCCTCCTGACCCGCCACGGGCGCAGACTCTGAAATCCCATCTTAGGCTGATACCACGTCGACCTCAGAAACCTTCACGGGATCATCAGCAATAGGCCACACAAAAGTTTCCTATGGGAGCGAGGCCAACGGCTCCATAGGACCCTGAGTCTCTTACTCAAAGGGGTGGAAGGAGAGACATCTTCTGAGTCGGTAGTCTTATCAGCCAATCTCCCTCTCGGTCCCGGCGACTTGAGACACCCCTGGGACAGGCTCCTCAGATAGCTCCCTGAGTCTCTCCGACCAAGTGGGCTCCGTCTACACAAGCAAAGTAGGGGTGAACAAAAAAAAGAAAAAAAATGAGGGTACGGAATAAAACCTTGAAAAAAAATACTAAAGGCTTACCCGTAAAGAAGATCCAACAGGTGGGGTATTTGGCTCCAGTGGAGACTGTTAGGGTTGGGATGGTCCACACCGCAGGGGTACAATAGCTATTTTTGTCCTTTTACCAGGAGAAGGGCTCACCCCGAAAGAAACCTGACATTTCTTCGGGTTACTCAGGAGCACTTCCTCATCTCTCCCCTCTCGGGATGAACCGGAGCCTTCTGATGTTCTGCTCTCCGATGGTGCGAGCCCATGGAGACGTTTAGAAGCCAATGAAGGAACCACAAACTTTATCACCTCAAGCAAACTTCGCTCTCGCTCGTACTCCGGTGAGAAGTTCTTCACTACACAGTAAAACTTCGAAGCAGAGTACAAGATATGAGTCTCCTCTTGCATTGAAGGGATCGTAAAATTCTGCTCCAGTACCACCGAAATTATAATAACGCTATGCCCTGGTGACATCCGGAAGACTTTCCTCATAACCAAGACAGGGGCTTGGATTGTCCACCATAGCCTGGCTATATAGCCAAACTGACGTACGAAGCGGCTAGGAAAATAAGGCTCCAAGTACTCCCAATTTTGGTTTCGATACTCCAAGTGGGAAGGACGGATGGACTGCAACCAGTAGAAAGCCCCGAAAGTTAGGTCACTATCCACTAACTCATCGTCCACAAGGAAACTATTGTATGTAGGTGAAACCCTGTGGAGAGCATAGTCGTCCAAACGGCCCAACATCCATCTACAGACGGGGACATCCTGATGAAGCCATTTCGCATATTGATAGTTACGCTGCCTCGTAACCGGCAAGAGTACATGGGACTATCACAGTAGGGCGGTGCAAAGCCAACCAACCCATCAAGTAGTGGAAAGGGAGTCTAACCCACGGGAATTCCTTATTTCTCCTGCAAAAATCTATTGTTCTCTTGGAAAACTCCTACAAATCACGCAGGATGTCGCATACCATGGCCGACAGTAGAACCAAGGAATATCGGAAGGCTAGCCTCACAGCTGGCAGAATCAAGTCCTGACTGAGCCATCCCGTAGGCCCAGAACCTTCCGGAACCATGGCCCTTCGCAGCCATATCATCAAAAAGGCGGCTAAAATTGCTTTCGGACTCAAAGCAATCATATTCTGACAGAAGTAATTATGACTCTGGAGGTGGGCCTCCCCTCGGCATCGACTGAAGGAGTAGATACCCCCGCTTCGACACTCATATCATCTACTTAATCAGCAGTATATACCCGATGCGCAGTGAAGTGTACCTTCTCTGGCATCGACGGATGCTTTATGAAAATATAATTCATCCAGGCCTTGATGTTTGGCGAAGCCTGCGTCCTGCCCAGGCGCGTACAAACTTGGTAGTGGCAAAACAACTCCTTATACACAGCCATCATCTCGGGATGTTTGTTCTCCAACACCAAGAATTCCTCCTTGCAAAGGGTATGTTCCTCGTATGGCACGTCCCTCCACGGCAGCTTCGAGATGGCACGCATCTCATAAAGGGCCAAACCCATCTCTCCACAAGTACTAAAGAACATCCCGGTATGGTGGTTAAATAACTCCAACAAAGCTGTGAACAGAGGCCGGTTGATCTCTATCCCATGCTCGGTGGCCATGATTGCACGACGAAGGCCCGTACCTTCCAAATCTTTCTTGAACCTATCCACCGCCCATTGGGTTAGCTCGCTCCACACCAACTTAGGAAAAATCCAACCTGTTACACGGAAGGTATCTTTCGGGTAGGTATGGCCTGTGGCCAGTAGCCTGTCGGCAAAAAGAGGGGCTCGGAACGGAGGCACTTCATTGGTAAAATCAACAAGCAGATGACCAGGGAGTAACACCCGCAGTGTAGCGGATGGACCATTGGACACAATCTTGAAAGGGTCTATCTAATTAGAGCACCCTTCCACTTTGATATGACCGATCATCAAACCCTTTCGCTTCGGGGTCAGATCCCACTTCATGAAATACTTCTCAGCCAAACAAAAGGAAGTCGAGAGCGGAAGGTGGCGGTTGATAGAAAAAACGTACAGAGGAATACCGTAGTTCTCGAAATACCAATTTTCGATTATCTCCAAGAGCTTGGTATTTTCTAGGACCAACTGATCACCAAAAAGAAATAGAGGTTTTAAGATCTTGACAGCATCAGACGGAAAAGACAGCTTTTCTCGATCCATCATACGACGCAAGTATGCAGGCTGTTGATCCCGAATCATTGCTAGTCGACCTCTCTGTAGAAGCATGGAAAATCTCAGCTGAAGACATCCCTTCGCCAAAGCGTAGAAGATGCAAAAGACTGAGGCTCAGAGTCGAACTCCCTAAGAAGGACATTTGCATACTTCTCAAGGGCAGCGATAGCTCCTTCTACATAGAGTTCTTCTACAAGAACATGGCTCCTACAAACAAGAAAAGTCTCAACCAGCAGCCAACTTACACAAGGTCGATCATCGCTCGAAGTTAAGTTTGGATCTCGCATGGTGGTGAAGGATGCCGAGGAAAAGATAGCGACTCTTCAGAGGAGAACTTCCCCTTTTATAGGATCGAGAATGGTCCAGAGCGCACGCCATGTCACGACCCGTACCCGCTTTTCGGGCGTGAGCTCGTGAGCAAGCCAGCTATGTATCAAGCGGACTCCAACCCGACTCGAATACATATAAGCTATCCAGAATAGGGTATCATGTCTAATCTAAACTATATCTTAATCCACAAGAATCATATAAAACAAGAATGAACAAGTATGGGTCCTGGTCTGTAGCCCACTAGCATATATGTCCGATTAGACTCCAAGAATAGTATGAGTCTATAAACTAAACTGATAAGCAGGATTTATCATGAAAGCACGAGAAAGATAGTAAATCAATAATACTAACAAAATACCTGAATCATGCGATTGAAGTCAACTACCACATGCTCAGCTAACTAACTCAGTGCAATCAGCTACCTGAAGAGATCATCAGGTCCTCATAGGACTAGCAAGATACATAAAACATGCCTACTAATATGACAGTAAATAACATATATGGAGGATAAGATTACTGCAAGAAGAACATCTAAGGACGATGAGTCGTATGGAAATGTAATACTAGACTTGGCTAACTATCAATCAGAACTCCTATAGCTTGTAGTACAATGTAAGATACTCCCAATCTATAGTGTTTCAATTGACGTACAAAGCAGGATACTCTCAGTCGAGATTAGCCAATTCTAGTATCGATCTCCTCTCCTAAAGGATACAAGGTCAAGCAGACTTCTACAAATCGTAGTACAATACAAGATACTCCCAATTCATAGTATCGCAAATCAAGTCAATCAATCAATATATGCTATAGATCATAGTACAATGTAAGATACTCCAAATCTATAGTATATCTCAAGTCAGGTCAATCAAGCAATATCAAGATAAAAGAATCGGCTATAGATCGTAGTACAATGTAAGATAATTCTAATCTATAGTATGTCTCAACTGTTGTACAATGCAAGATAATCCCAGTCAAGAATAGTCAAGTCAAGGACATATATAGAAACTGACAACTCAATCACGAGACAAGGTAACACGAAAAGATCAATAATCAAGCAATGTCGAATATTCTATACGTACACGTAATCTAGAACAAGAAAAATAATCAAGGAAAAACCAACCACAACATGGAAATCATGTGACAATATGAAAAAGGAATAAAATAGAGAAAGAGAAAAACAATGTAAATATTGTATATGTTCGGCAAGGTATACTTGCCTGTTGTCTGCTGCTGCGGTGCTGTCTGACTAGTGTCCTCAACCGAAAGTGTAGCGGATCCAAGTTGCCCTATATAATGTATTCTAATCAATACTAACACAAACTAATCTAAGCAATAACAAAGGGTAAGATCGTCGCACCACATCAACTAACACTGTGATGTTCGTGCCAACAATTCAACAATTACATGGCATTGGATAACGTACCAATAAACACATACCATGCTACAGTCTAACATGTCGTGAGGGTCTTGTACATCGTGGTATCATACGTACATATAGGCATTTACATGAATTAGATAAGTGTAGTCCTATACGTACGTAAGTACGTCACATTGTCGTAAAGCTCTCAATGGCACTAACCTACACATCGGGCATGCATGTGACCTCTTAAACACGTATCTCGACGTCAAATAAAACTGAAATAATCATGAATTAAATTCTGAAATTATTATTAGTTAGTGAAGAATTACTAAAATAATTACCATTGTATGCACAAAGTTCTGTTGCGCATCGACTAGGTGTTCTAGCAACTTGACAACTAGTTTGTGCATGCAAAGTTGCCAACTTGCATAAAAATTCATTTAATATATAAAAATATATTAATTAATATTCTGAAATTTATTATTTAATTTCTGAAATTTAGTTTTTAATAGTAAAAATAGCAACATGCATCAAACTAGGTTTAATATGGTTACCACGTTGTCATGCCTCAGATTTGTGTCATCTAAGAGTAGTTTTGCATATAAAATTAGGGTTTCTCATGCATGGGGATTTCATCATTGCCATATAATATGTTTATTGGTTCATACAAGCTTTTTCCCATTGAAAAATTAAATACTAAATAGAAGTTAAAGAACTTACGTAATTGTGATTACGACGGAGGCTTTTCTTGCGACACGGACCTTTCGGAGTGCCAAACGGACTCCAAACTTCATGAAACTTGAGGGGGTGCTTTGGGGCTTCACGTTGGGTGTAGAACTGCAGTTTGGATGGGTTTGGGGTGCTATTTTCCAGCGTGTACAGCAGGTGCAACCAGCAGCACTATTTCGGTAAAAAAAAAGGGTTTCGACTACTAGTTTAGGGTTTGTCGACTTGTGGGGGCTGTTTTGGTGTGTGGGAATGAGGGGGAAGGAAGTGGAGAAGGAGAGGAAAGGGGGAAGAGGTCACGGAAGAGAGGGGGGAGGCTGTAGAGGGGTTGGCCACAAGATGGAAGGAAGTTAGGGTTAGGGTTTTGAGAGGGGAGGCTTGGGCTTCATGTAAGGAGTTGGTTGTTGGGCCCATTGAAGAGATTTAATGGGCTTTAACCTATGGTTCAGATCTATGGGGTTTGGTTTATCGCTTAGTAAGGCTTTTGGTTCACTTGGGTCAAGTTGTTTGGTCTTGGTTGGATTTGAGTACAAGTGCACAAGAAGGTTCACTATCGGAGTCTTAAATATGAAGTTTGTTGTCTATTGGTTTTTTGTGCATCTACAATGCTTGAGTGTGCAAAATATATATTGTTGAGTAGGGAATTAGTGTGGGGTAGTGTACAGGTCTAATAGGAATTGGTTTGAGAGTCAAAGTAGGGTGTTTGGGCTTGGTTGGATTCAACAAGTCAAATAATGGTAGTTTTACGATAACAATGGTTCATGATGTTTGTTAATATTTATTTCATAGGTAAAGACGCAAGTATGTATGCATATAATCAAAAGATCCACAAAATTTACAAAATAGTTGTCACACTTTTTAGATAAAAATCTCACTTGAATACCAAATAATATTGACACCTATATTATATATATAAAAATACATACAGAATATATTTAATACATTATTAAATAAGTATCCCATACACACATAAGATATATATATATATATATATATATATATATATATATATATATATATATATATATATATATATATATATATATATATATATATATATTGACATAGACGTTTTTGGACACACCGCATGACTACAATGGCTTGGGTTCGGTTTGGCTCCAATCGGGCTAGTTTGGGTTTGGGTTAGGTCCGAGCTAGTTCGGTCTAACCGGGTCTCCTAAAAGTCAATATACTTAATAATAAAAATTTAAATTATTTATAGGTTCATGTCACAACTTAGCTTGGTTTTTCTAGTTCGAACACACTTATGAATTGGCCTTCCCTACCATTGCTAATACACTAGTCAAAGCACGTCACTGCAGTATTCGTGCCACAGTTTCTAGTCATCTTGTAATCCATAACTCAACTATGACTTAAAAAATTCTACCGTAATAATTAACTAATTAATATTATTTATAAAATTCTAAAAATCACCATTCAAATCAAATAAATAATAATAAAAATATTTCAAAATTTTTGGGAAGGGAAGCTACACGCCACATGGCCAATAGTTAGAATTCTCGCATTAATGGGACGAAACTAAGACTCAACACTTTGAATGTTAGTCTTAGACCTTTGGAATTCCACATATTACGGTGGCAATTAAGAGGGAAGTTCCTTAAAGAGCGGATATTTATTGCTCTTTGCTTCAGAAGCCAAAGCCTTCAAGCCAGAGGCGCAGCCACCTGTATGCGCCAACCTCAAAAGCAAGATAGTGGAAGGCCCCCCTCCCCTTCTTTTATTTCAGAAGCCAGTGTCTTCACTCCAGAGGTGCAGCTACCTGCCTGCGCCAATCTCAGACGTGCAAGGGTGTTATACCCTTCCCTTCGCAGCCAACACCTTCATTGTTCAGAGGTGCAGCTACTTACCTGCATCCATATAAGGCGCAGGATAATGATATGCTCACACCATCTCCATTCCCATGGCGCAGTCATTTTCTCCGGTTCAGAAGCTTAAGTTACTTCTCTACAAGAGACTTGGAACTCCCATCGCAACCAATACAAGTCAGTCTGTCGCTCCAAAAGTGCAGTAACCTCGCCAACCTAAAGCACAAGCCTACTTTTTGCCTATAGCACAGTAACTCCGATATCCTGAAACACAGCTTCATAAGTTGCTCTATATGTACAGAAGTCTCGTCGTCATTCGAAGCTGAGTCCATCCGTCGCCTGAACACACAGAGTCGTCTCCAGAAGTACGGTCTACTCGCTGCCCCAGAAGCACATCAGTACTTGGTCCTCACCAGAGGTGCAGGAAGCATCGGTCCACCCCAATTGGTTTGTTTAAATGCCTCTTACAGAGAAGATTGGGATTCAATCATGATTGATATCATATCATATTGATTTAAATCTTAGACGAGGATCAATTAGACTCCAAATCTAGGATGAAATCCCAAGATTTACTCGGCTGTATTCAAGCAAGCAAATCGGCATGCACCACGTGTCATCTCCTTCGGTTATGTTTATAGCCACAAGAGATCTCGTTTAAGGAAAATCTCGATGTCTGCCACGTGTCAGTGCTGCAGAAGCCCATACCATACAATAATGGCAGATTCTTTCATATCTCAGGAACCCTAATGAACATTACATATGTGTTCGGTTCTCTATAAATAAAAGAAGTTCTTCCTCCACCAAAGCATCTACAAAGGAAAATCAACAATCGACAATCTTCAAAGGATCAGCAATCTCTATCCACGAAGAGTCAACCACCCTCATCCACCAATCAACCAAAGGACCAACCAACTAACCATCTTCAAGGGATCTTCTCCTCCAGATAGCCTCTTGATCGGTGACCCTAGAGTCCCATCAAAGCGCCAAAGAGCCATAGCAAGGTTAATTCGTCGTCAGATCGTTAACGGAGTAAAGGAGCCGCTGCACTGCTCGATCTCCACCGTCATACTTTCCCACAAACCTCTTCTCTCATACTTAGAATATTCTATTTAGGACTTCCTTCTTTGTACACAGATACCTTGTATGTTCAATAAAGCAAAACAATCGTTCAATCTTTTGTTATTTTGAACAAAATAGCGACTCTGCTGGGGACTACCTTCTCCTCCAATGAGAAGGCGGTAATGCAATCTGATGACAACTTACTGGAAACTTCTCAAGACATGTTGGTCGTATGCTTCGACCAGCAGGCTTTTGAAGATCTCCGCTCTGGTAAAAAGTCGAAGACTTCAAAGCTGTTTGTACAACCGAAGAAGACTTGACGTGTCTGGAGGCCTAAGGTGACTGCAGCCAGCAGCATGATGGTGGGAATTGTGTCTCAGGCCCCCTCAATATCAAAGCCACAGAGAAGATTTTGGCTGCTACAACCTTATCCCCTCGTCCGATTCCCGTCCTGGGAAAGCAAGGCGAGGAAGATAGTGGTTCCATGGTTGATCTAACGAAGGAACGATGCCAAAGGAAGCACACACCGTTCTAACCCCTCACGACGGGAGTATTGCCGGTAAGAAATCTATTTTCGACAGAATCACTTTTCCTTCAGGTAAACCTTCGGCAGAATCTGAATACTACTCGCCCGCTGGGGGTAGTAGGAAGAGATCCAAGGTGGCTCGCGCTTCATATAACAAGCGTGCAACACCAACAGCAGACCAGAGGCCCGTGTTGACAGTTACATGCACAGCCGATAGAAAGATATACAAGACTGGCTCTCGCACTTCGATGCCTCAACTAGTCGAATCTTCCTTCTACTGGGGTACTTCTGTGCGTAAGCTAAGCCAGGTGGTATGTACCCCGGAGAGGGAGCCACACGAGCGGCGTTCCCGTAGAAGCGACAAGAGGCTTCCTCGCTAGACCCGCTCTGACCGTACTTACATGCAGCCTTCCTACATGTACAATGGGAGTGCTACGACAGAAGATCCAACCCTCTCCCAAGCGAAAAAAGAATCTGTAGCAATGGCGTGCCTAAATCAAGGCATTCTTGTACCTAGATTACCATCAACTGCTGTTGTCAGCAGACGGTTGTGCCATCGCCGAGCAGGCGTTCCATCTTCCAGAGGCTCTACTCCACGTCGACCCCCCGCCAGAGGCTTAACAGGGGGTCGGTGGTTCGCCACATGCTACGCAGCGCAGGGTTCCAGAACTTTCAAGAAGCCCTCCCAGAATCCTTCCATATCGGTTGCTAAACTGAAGAGGAGGTCAGAGAGCAGTAAAGCTAAGGTACCTGATGCAGGTGTGTTCTAAGGCACTCATTCTAGATCTACATTGGGTGCCTTGTCAAAAACTGGGGGTAACCAGCCTCCAACTATGCACGACAATCCTGTGTTCCAATATGAGGAGGCACAATACGACACAGATGTCTCCATTGCCGTAGCCAGTCACCAGACTGGGGGTAGCAACCATACTGAGTCCGAAGAAGATCACAATCTTACGGTATATACTCAGGACATCGAGGCTCAGGTGTTTGAGCCAGAAAGTGAAGGATCCACGGCTACTTCGAGTCACCCTCACACTTGGTCTGTGTTTATGGCCGATGGCAATGAGGAAGACAACAACGAAGCTCTCAGACGTATCAAAGTCCTCGAGACGAAGTTAGATACGCTGACGGACACCATAAAGACCCTGTCCTCGATCATAATTGACCTCAAGAATAGCATGGCCCTCGCTGCCTCTACACATGTGTGTGATCTACCAACCAATGACTAATCCAACAGGATGCCTACTGCCAATCAGGCAGGACCATCCTCATCTACTCCATCGACTACAAGCACCGCAATGTCGACCAAAATATAGCAGGCCATCAAGGAGTTGTATGCTCGTCATGATGCCAAGGAGAAGCAAGCAACGCTCCTGAAGATGGGGATCCGGCAGCCATAATCTGCCGAGTGGGACAATGTCGTCTACCCTCCCAAATACAATCCGCAGATGCTTACACCTTATGAAGGAAAGGGGTCTCCCAGACAATACTTGAGGTACTTTGCCTCAGTAATGGGGCACCTGCCAAAGGATGACGCCCTCCTGTCTAACATATTCATAAGAGCCCTGTAGGAGGTAGCCTATGAGTGGTTCTGCAGTCTTTCGGACGATTGTATTTCGTCATTTGAAGACCTGAAGACTCGGTTCGTGGACTGATTCTACGAAGGAGGCATAGATATAACCATGTCGACCCTCATAAAAATTGCCCTGAGGAAAAAAAAGCATGTCCGTGCATACATCGAGCGCTTCCACCAGGCAGCCCTTAGATTACCATCCGGCATGCCCGAGCCCATGCTTATGGACTCCTGCCACAAGAAATGTTGTCCGCTATAAATATGTGGCACAGTGCTCCCTGCACGGAGTGGACGCCTTTTATTACAGAGGTAGATGTCGTATAAAGGAAAGCTCATAACGCACAGCCCCTAGGGCTACACTTTCTTGCGCCCGAAGACAAGGGGAGATGCTCGTCTAGCAGCAACCCTAAAGACGAAAAAGGCAAGCAAGCCAAGACCGTCAACATCTCCAAAGGTTCAACAGCTGTGAACCCTAAGTCTGCGGAAGCGCAGAGGCCGAGGGAGACTTACTCCTTCAATGACATGGATACGTTGGAGCTCTTCGAGATGCTTACGAAGAGTGGCAAACTGTCCATCCCGGCACCCAGGCGTCCTGATGAGGTGAAAAAGGTGGACCATCCAAAGTACTGCCATTATCACCAGTACGTCCATCACTCAACACAAGACTACTATGTGTTGAAGAGGCAAATTCAGTGCCTCATTAATGCCAACGTCATATCGTTGGATTACAAAGAGAAGACCGTCATAGCCAACATAGTTACTCTCCAGTTTGAGAGTAGTCCAGCCGCAGAGGCGCAGCGTGACATCACTCTTGTCCCCGAGGTAGCAGTAGATGTGGTCAACCGTCTACTAGCATCGGGCTACGAGCAAGAGTGCACCCTGTATTCTGATGCCAGGGTCGTTCGGGACTTCGAGAAAGCGCTATCCGCTAACATAGTCTCGCTAAACCCTCCAGTCGAGGACGAAGACCAAGTATTCGCATACTCCGAAGACAAACCCTGGGCACAGCGGTTAGGATCCCAGTGGAAGTGGCATTTCGAGCAACGCAAATCCCCTACGGAAGATGAAGTCGTCCAGGTCGAATTAGGAGATGAGGCCTCACCTAAGCCCATCTTCATCAGCAAAAGTCTAACAAAAGATAACAAGCAGCCCCTGATATAGCTCATCCACGAGTATATCGACGTCTTCGTCTGGAGCTTCGATGATATGCCAAGACTAAACCCTTAAGTAGCCATGCATCGCCTCAATATCCTGCCCCATGTTAAACCGGTCAAGCAGCAATAGCGTCGGTTTCGCCCCAACATTATGGATGCTATTGAGGAGGAGGTCGACAAACTCATCGAGAGCGACTTTATCCGCGAAGAGCAGCACCTAGATTGGGTCACAAATGTCATCCCGGTCACTAAGAAGAACGAAAAGATACGAATTTGCATAGACTTCAGGGACCTCAATTTGATATATCCTAAAGATGAGTTCCCTCTCTCGATCACCGACGTGATGATTGACAACACCTGTGGCTTCGAACGTATGTCCTTCAAGGATGGGTTCTCCGACTACAACCAGATGAAGATGCTCCCGAAGACGAAAAGCATATGGTGTTCCAGACTCCGAAGGGGGTGTATTGCTACACAGTAGTGCCTTTCGGATTAAGGAACGCGGGAGATACCTATCAAAGGGATATGAGTACCATATTTTGCAAGCATCTCATGAAGACGGTAGAGTGTTATGTTGACGACATCACTGTCAAAAGCAAGTACAAATCCAAACACTTGGATAATCTACGGACGGTGTTCGATCTAATACGGACACATCAGCTAAAGATGAATCCAACCAAGTTCTTCCTGGGCGTTTCTAGCGGTAAGTTCTTAGGCTTCATCATCACAGCAAAAGGAATTCATATCGACCAGGAGAAGACCAAAGCAATTCTGGACATGGCATCTCCAAAGAACCTTCGAGATCTTTAAGGTTTGTAGGGACGACTAGCGTATATAAGAAGGTTCATAACAAATCTCTCTGGTAAATGTTAATCCTTCACTAGACAAATGAAGAAAGGGGTCACTTTTGTATGTGTAATGACCCGCTCTGCCCTAGCGGAACGTCGATTCAAACGACAAGTGCAACGACTCAAACGAGCCATCGACCCGAAGAGTTAGCATCGACCTGATAAAGAATCGATGCAAGGCTTACATTGGCCACCGAAGATGAATCCAGACTTAGACTATCAAAGGTGCGCTCGAAGTATCGCTCGGCCGATACGAACATCGCTAAGGTGGGTGGCTCCGATGAACCCGTCTTTGCTTACCCTAGACACATAACAATACGGACGCTATTGCTATAATCGCTAGGCGATAACACCGCGCATGCTAATAAATGACTCAACGCACCTAGCTAAGGGAATAATCCCATCTTGTATGCTTGTATAGAATATGGAAAAGAACATGGAAAATGTGAGAACTCTCGCACCGTGCTTCACGCTCGTGCTGAGGCACAAGCTTACGCTCAAGTCCCTTAGGCGTTCAACAACGAAACAATGAATGGTTTACAATAATGAAACAGGAAGGCTATCAACATAGTCGTTCTGAGTAGAGTATAGCAACATTGAAAGACTATGGGACCGATGGGTCGCCAAGGCGACTCCCGCATGGGGAGTTGCATAAAGAATGAACGAATAAGTGAATGAATGAATCAACGAATGAATGAATGAATATGTGAATGAATCAATGAATGAACGAACAAGTGAAAGAAAGAAAAGAAAGAATAAATAAAAGATAAGGAAGAAAGGAATGGTTAGCGACAGGTATGACGGGCACGTGCAACGAGGCTCGCTACCCGTGCTGTACGGACGCCAACCTGGTCGATAACGCATTAAGGCTAAGGGTTAGCCTACGGCTCGGTGACAGCCGTTAAGTTAAAATGACAAAGAAAACGAAATGGTCGTGGACAATCCATTAGTATACGGGAGGTGGAAGATATAAGGGATTTCCAGCGGCATAGTCAAAGTGTGAAGGACGTGCCGGTCCGGACGGAAATCAAAAGATGGCTTACGGGCTGCCTGAGTGCGGGCTTGGCCACCAGGGGACGTAAGGCCGGGTATTTCAAAAGACTATCAGGGTGTACCAAGCCGTACGCCATGATAGGTGAGGAAATTACCAAAGGGGAAGACATGTCCAAATTGGCTTGTAGTGCCAGCGACCGATGCATATAGATTAAGTGGGCTTTGCTGGTGATAATCCACGTGCAAGTCTTTGCATTGAAATCAAAGTAGTCTAAGTTAACTAAATAAAGTGCCTTATGAATATGCTTGAAATGTAACGCACCAAATGATAAGGAGTACTTCGTGCAAATTAATTTAAAAACACGCCTACGACGTACAAGAACCCGAGGCAGGGACACGCCCTTGATATTGAAAGTTCACATGAATCACGTTAAGCTATTTCCTATGAATTGTTGACTAACTTGGTTTACTTTGGACAGGAAAGGCCGGACGGTAAGTAGGGGTAAGTCATGCATGTATTTACCATGCAACACATTGAATTTGGCAACACGAGATAGGTTATGAAATATACATGAAACTGATCCTAAGGCAAGATTAGAAAGACAATGAATGATAGACGGTGTACAAAAGTAAATAGAACGTGTTTGGTAATAATAGCATTGTGGGCGAGCTAGCCTCCCTACCAGTGCATAACAATGTACTGATAACCCCACAGTCTGCTTACAGGAAGCAGAAAACGTCGACGGGTGTGGAGCTTCCATCGAATGTGTTAAGGCGCGGAGCCAACTCTGGGGCCTTGGGACATTGCAAGAAGCTGAAGCACCCTATACAGGATATAATGTATCGGAACATCGCTATGAATCATTCCATCTTCTAAGCCACTTGGCACTCCTTCTATGTTTCAGAAAGAGAGAGCTTGAGCGATTTGTAATATCGGCCTAGCGCCGCCTGTAAACTTCTTGAATATCAATAAAGCACTTGAATTCGCTTCAACTTATGTTCGTTTACTTTCTGCTGCAAATGGGGGACACTCTGTGCGACTCTGTGGCCTAGCTCAAATCGGCCGTTTCTGGACTTAGCCTTGCACGGGCGCAACCTAGGCCCGTGCGGCATCACGCCTTAGCGAGGACTATCGCTCCTACGGGAGCGGGGCATGACAGATTGGTATCAAAGCACGACTTTACGTCCTTGGACTTTATTTCGATTCTCTCAGTTTTGAAAGCTCGTTTGGAAATAAAAAGAAGTGTACGCTCTCTCTCATTGTGCCTTGGAATGTTCCATACAATAAGTCTAATATTTTTAAAAGCTCGTACGAGTACTCGGATGAAGGGATCGATAGGCGAAGGCCTTTGTGCCGAACCACGACGTACTTGAGTTGGAAGGAACCGATGCTAAGAGTTAGCAAAACACAAGACGTGCTTGAATAACCTTACGCTGATAATAGAGAACGAGCACGCGAGACCGAAGTATAGTTCGAACGGGATAGTTATGCACGCAGCCTTTTGGCTAAGTTGTGCCGCGTATCGTGCACCTCAACTTCTGGTGCAATTGAGTTGCGAGAGATATCAAATACCGCTCGGTCGGGAACGGAGATACACTTAGAGTGTACGTCGATAGGAATGCTATCAAACTAACACTTAGGCGTGCACGAAAGATTTATTGGATTTTGAGGATAGTACGAACGACTTAGTACGTCGAGGCGACGTGATGCGGTTACGCTAGAGATTCGTCGAACGAATCTAAAGGATGTCTTAGCGCATGACGCGAACGTGATTGAGGACTAGATCATATGGCTTGAATCCGAGTGGTGTATGTGATAGGTTCGAAGAAGAATAAGAATGAATGTCGATGATTAGTTGAGTGGCTCGAACCCTGAGTGGTGTATGGACGTCATAGTAATTGTTCGAGCAAGACTGAAGGATTTACGGATCGTACGAGTATGTCGACGAGGCGATGCGATCACGCAAAGCCTTAGAATACGTCACGCTTAGTTGGTCGTGACTTCGAATGTCCCGAACGAGATGTCATTCGGACAACTTGTCAATGGGCAACGCAAGTTAGAAAATGATTCGAAACGATGAATGAAAATGAATGGTCTTGATCGAGGAAACTTAGAGGATCACGCGCACGATTTTGGATTGATTCAAATAAATTGTGACTTGAGTTTGGACAACGATCTTGAAACTAGCTTGAGGAATAGCAATCAAACTTGATCTCGAATATCGAGGAAATTGTGGAATATCCAACTCGGACAACAGCATAAACGCACGACTCGAAATCAGTTGCAAAGGAAGATCGTCAGGTTACGCATATCGTCGATGGTATTGAGGCGTATCAAAGATCGATATGCGATAACTCGGGGGTACTCTGACTCGGCAAATGGCGATCGTACAAATGTCATTGTTCCGTTGGATGCTATACTTGGGATGTTAAAAATGTGTCGAGGAAAAGATAGATTTGACTCGAGGATTTTCTAGTTGAAAGCACGACGGTCAGACTATCGAATTGATTTGGCTTGGATGAAAATGTGAATGCTTGGATTTGCTTCGTTGACAACCACAACGTTGACGTTCTTGTCTTATGCGAGCGCAACTCCAGCCTCGCACATGCGTCGTGCCGGATTATGACGATCACTCCGCGTGAGCGCTGATATGGTGATTCATACAGTGGAAGTGATTGAACTTGGATGGCGTGGCAATCTGATTGCTTCGACTTGTGGTTTGATGCGAAGGTGGACTCGAGAATGAATTTGTGTGCTTGAAGAATTGAACTTGAGGGTTGAGTAGGTCCAATCCGCGTATCAAGAATGGGTTAGTCTAAAACTCAAACAAGAGTTACGCCCCGATGAGAATGATTATTTCGCGGGAGCGTTGCATGGTGATTCATGAACCGCCGTAGATAATCGGACTCGCGTGAGATTGGGGCACAATGTATTATCGAGCTGGATGACCTCGTGATCGAATACATGAATTGGTTAGAACTGGTGATTGAACGGAATTGAATATGTGCAACATAAGTCTTGATGCGAATTAGGCGATCATGCTCGATGTTTAGAAATTTGAGTAAAACGAACTTGGGTAGAAACTCTCGTACAAGCGAACAAATGGTTTGACCATAGGATTTGGGGCGAGCGTCGTGCAACGACCTTGCACGACGAGCCACGGACCTGGCATGTAACTATGACCTTGTGAGCTGACCTAGCGGATAGGCAGACGACTCTATACCGAGTGATTGAACTTGTGAGATTGACCTTACAGTATCGTCTGGACGGACGATAGACTTGGGCAGCAATACTTAGAGTAGGACGGGAACTGGGAGTGTGCGTGAACGACGGCGAGATTGGCCCCAAACGACAAAAAAGATATGAATGGATGATGCGCAAGTAAAGTTGGGATAACGAATTGAATCATTGATTGGAAGACGTACTCGATGATAATGCGATACTTAGTCTCGAATCAGACAGAAATTACTTAGACTTGGTCGACCCCGCTAAGAAGAAATTATACTGATTTTATGGACAAGAATGCTTGAGTAGCCAATCGGATCATCTCGATGACCGAGATAAACGATAGTGAGATGCACACGAGTTCGGTTTTAAAATCGAAGTTAGTAAAACGATCGGCAAATCAAAACTATCACGAGTTGCTTGTCCGACTTCGTTAATCGCTAAGCCCGGTTGAAATGTACGTATTCGGAGGACGCCTTGAATATGTACACAGTCCCCACGCAGCGATATGATGAAGTCGAATGCAACTGCAAGTGGGTGTTGAGATGCGCATGAACGACAATTGAATAAGTACCATCAACTCTAAAATGAATGAAAAGTTGTTCAATAAAATTGCCCAAACGTACGTAGATACGGAACTTGGAAATGTATCGAGTATAGTTCGATGCCAACGAGCGATAAAGCCAGACGATAGAAATTGTCTACGATACGCACACGACATGAGTTAGGGAACGGTAGGATGACCTGCACTCAGGAAGTCTCAAGGACGAGACTTGTTTTGAGTGGTGTATTATGTAATGACCCGCTCTACCCTAGCGGAACGCCGATTCAAACGGCAAGTGCAACGACTCAAACGAGCCATCGACCCGAAGAGTTGGCATCGACCTGATGAAGAATCGATGCAAGGTTTACATTGGCCGCCGAAGATGAATCCAGACTTAGACTATCAATGGTGCGCTCGGAGTATCGCTCGGCCGATGCGAACATCGCTAAGGTGGGTGGCTCCGATGAACCCGTCTTTGCTTAGCCTAGACACATAACAATACAGACGCTATTGCTAGAATCGCTAGGCGATAACACCGCGCATGCTAATAAATGACTCAACGTACCTAGCTAAGGGAATAATCCCATCTTGTATGCTTGTATAGAATATGGAAAAGAACATGAAAAATGTGAGAACTCTCGTACCGCGCTCCACGCTCGTGCTAAGGCACAAGCTTACGCTCAAGTCCCTTAGGCGTTCAACAACGAAACAATGAATGGTTTACAACAATGAAACGGGAAGGCTATCAACATAGTCGTTCTGAGTAGAGTGTAGCAACATTGAAAGACTATGGGACCGATAGGTCGCCAATGCGACTCCCGCATGGGGAGTTGCATAAAGAATGAACGAATAAGTGAATGAATGAATCAACGAATGAATGAATGAAAATGTGAATGAATCAATGAATGAACGAACAAGTGAAAGAAAGAAAAGAAAGAATAAATAAAAGATAAGAAAGAAAGGAATGGTTAGCGACAGGTATGACGGGCACGTGCAACGGGGCTCGCTACCCACGCTGTACGGACGCCAACCTGGTCGATAACGCATTAAGGCTAAGGGTTAGCCTATGGCTCGGTGACAGCCGTTAAGTTAAAATGACAAAGAAAACGAAATGGTCGTGGACAATCCATTAGTATACGGGAGGTGGGAGATATAAGGGATTTCCAGCGGCATAGTCAAAGTGTGAAGGACGTGTCGGTCCGGACGGAAATCAAAAGATGGCTTACGGGCTGCCTGAGTGTGGACTTGGCCATCAGGGGACGTAAGGCCGGGTATTTCAAAAGACTATCAGGGTGTACTAAGCCGCACGCCATGATAGGTGAGGAAATTACCAAAGGGGAAGACATGTCCAAATTGGCTTGTGGTGCCAGCGACCGATGCATATAGATTAAGTGGGCTTTGCTGGTGGCAATCCACGTACAAGTCCTTGCATTGAAATCAAAGTATTATAAGTTAACTAAATAAAGTGCCTTATGAATATGCTTGAAATGTAACGCACCAAATGATAAGGAGTACTTCATGCAAATGAATTTGAAAACACGCCTACGACGTGCTAGAACCCGAGGCAGGGACACGCCCTTGATATTAAAAGTTCACATGAATCACGTTAAGCTATTTCCTATGAATTGTTGACTAACTTGGTTTACTTTGGACAGGGAAGGCCGGACGGTAAGTAGGGGTAAGTCATGCGTGTATTTACCATACAACACATTGAATTTGGCAATACGAGATAGGTTATGAAATATGCATGAAACTGATCCTAAGGCAAGATTAGAAAGACAATGAATGATAGACGGTGCACAAAAGTAAATAGAACGTGTTTGGTAATGATAGCATTGTGGGCGAGCTAGCCTCCCCACCAGTGCATAACAATGTACTGATAACCCCACAGTCTGCTTGCAGGAAGCAGGAAACGTCGGCGGGTGCGGAGCTTCCATCGAACGTGTTAAGGCGCGGAGCCAACTCTGGGGCCTTGGGACATTGCAAGAAGCTGAAGCACCCTATACAGGACATAATGTATCGGAACATCGCCATGAATCATTCCATCTTGTAAGCCACTTGGCACGCCTTCTATGTTTCAGAGAGAGAGAGCTTGAGTGATTTGTAATATCGGCCTAGCGCCGCCTGTAAACTTCTTGAATATCAATAAAGCACTTGAATTCGCTTCAACTTGTGTTCGTTTACTTTCTGCTACAAATGGGGGACACTCTGTGCGACTCTGTGGCCTAGCTCAAATCGGCCATTTCTGGACTTGGCCTTGCACGGGCGCAACCTAGGCCCGTGCGGCATCACGCCTTAGCGAGGACGATCGCTCCTACGAGAGTGGGGCATGATAGTATGGACCGAAGAATGCCAGCGTACGTTCGACGATATCAAGAAGTACCTCACCAGCCCTCTTGTACTGGTAGCCCCAATTGTAGGGAAGCCATTCCTGCTGTACGTCCAAGCCATGGATCGTTCTCTTGGTGCGTTATTAGCCCAAAAGAATAAAGAAGGCCATGAACAGGCGATATATTATCTCAGTAGGACCATGATTGGAGCCAAGCACCGGTTTAATCCTGTTGAGAAGAAATGTCTCGCCCTTCTCTTCGCCATCCAGAAGACACGACATTATGTGATCGGACAGACGATCCATGTGGTATCCAGGATCAACCCTCTCAGAGTCCTTATGACCAAGCCAAGGGCATTGGATTCACGACTAGCCACATGGGCAATCCTCTTGACTCCTTACGACATGGCGTTCGTCCCACAAAAGACAGTCAAAGGCCAAGCATTGGTAGATTTTCTGGCGGCTCATCCGGTGCCAGAAACTTCAAAACTCTACGAAGAAATCTCCGATGAAGTACTGAAGTCCAACGCAGTTTCGGACAACTCAATATGGCGCATGTTATTGGACGAAGCCTCAAGAACGGGGCCAAAGGGTGAAATCATAGCAGGGGTCGGGATTGTCCTTATTACTCCGAACGGCCTAGTTATCAATCGTAGATATTCTCTTACGGAGTCATGCACCAACAATGCTACAGAGTATAACGCCCTCATCATCGGACTCCAACTCGCCAAACAGCTGGGGGTGGACTACATTGAGGCCTATGGAGACTCAAAATTGATCATCAGTCAGGTTCGAGGTCAGTACGAGGTTCGACATGAGGACTTGATCCCTTACCATAAGGCGGCAATCGACATTATCTCCACTTTTACAGGATTCTTTATAGAACATGTGCCACGATTGCAGAACTTGGAGGCTGACGTACTAGCCGATCTTGTCGCCTCTTTGACCGCCCCCGTTAGATCTTATCATACCGTTTCAGTAACGGACTGGGAGTTAGTCTGTCCAAAGAATGCACTACGCGTATGTCAGAACTGCTCGTTACGAGTAGGTACGGATGAAGGCATTAGGGATTAGCGGTTCCCATTTATAGACTATACAGTTTATGGGATTCTGACTGAAGCCAAAATGCAATATCGTCGCTCATACGACGGACTTCTCTTACGCTGTTTGTCTCATACAGAGGCACAAGAAGCACTCAGAGAAGAGCATGATAAAACCTACAGAGCCCACCAGTCGGGCGCCAAGCTACAAGACCGGCTGTACCGTATGGGCTATTACTGGCCCACTATGATGGTAGATGCCGTTGAGTATGTAAAAAAAATGTCGGACGTGCCAATTTTATGCAGATTTCTTCCATCAACCTTCGGAATATTTATACCCCATGGTGGCCTCGTGGCCATTCAAAACCTAGGGTATGGATATCGTGGGGCCAATCAGCCCACCCTCCTCCAAAGGATACCGGTTCATCCTTGCCATTACGGATTATTTCTCCAAATAGAAAAAAGTAGTACCATTGGTAGAGGTGAAGACTTCCAACGTGATCAGTTTCATCAAACATCATGTCATTTACCGTTTCGGAGTTCCCAGAAGGATCATTCACGATAACGGTCCTCAGTTCGTAAGCCATACATTCCATCAGTTCTGTGACAAAAGCCGAATTCAGAATATGGCGTCAACGGTTTATAACCCGGCAGCTAATGGATTGGCCGAGGCATTCAACAAAACTATTGTCAAACTCCTCAAAAAGGTCGTCTCCTCCAACAAACGTGACTGGAATGAGAAGTTAGGCTAATGTCTATGGGCCTACAGAACGACTGTTCGTACACCTACAGACAGTACACCATTCTCCTTGGTCTATGAAAGCAAGGATGTCCTCCCCTTGAAGATTCAAATCACGTCCTTACGGGTAGCCATCACTAATCAGTTAACCGTCAAAGACAAACAGTGCAGACGGTTACAAGAGTTAGAAGCGCTGGATGAAAAGTGCTTGCTCGCGCAGCAAAGGATTGAACTTAACCAAGCTCGCATCTCCGGGACCTTCCACAAAAAGGTCCGTAAAAGATCCTACCAGGTGGGCGACCTCGTCTTGGCAGTACGAAGACCGATGGTAATGACCCACAAGATGGCTGGGAAGTTCGAGCCCAAGTGGGAAGGACCATTCGTCATAGAAACGGTATACTCCATCGGTGCTTATTGGCTAGCTAAGCCAAATGCTTGCTAATGATGCCCATCAATGGCAAGTTCCTGAAAAAGTATTATGTCTGAAGACTGAACTAGCATAGGCACCCATATCCCCGAAAATGGGTGCCTATGAGTTCTGGTAAGGGAATCTCTCTTCTTCTCTCCTATATATTCTCTCAAGTAGATGAAGCACTTCACGTCCACATTCCCTCTGGATTGCTCCTCTACACCTAGAAGACGCGACTACCATGTCTACATTACCTCTAAGTACTCGTTCTTCTCGTATCAGTTCTATCATTATCCCGACGGTCTAGAAAATAGTTCACATCCATATTACCTCTGGATTGTTGTTCTATACCCCGACAAGGATCAAGCCTACCACGTCCATACTACCGCTGGTCAGGCAAATCCATTATGAAGATTCCTTCTTTATTCTGAATACAATACAAAGCGAACAAGAAATCTTCTATATATAAAAATATGTAGCTACAAAGACCTATTACAGACTCTTTGTAGTTACAAACACAGAAGCAAAAAAGCTGAAATTATGGTACAAGCTCTCAATAGCACGGGCGAGGCGGTAATAGAGCCAATCACTACCTGGTTAATAGGAAGCCACTGTCCGGAGCTACTACTGGCCCGAGCTGGGGATGAAGACCAGCACAGGACTCCCCTATCTCCCCAGCTGGCCGGAAAGAGCAACCACAGCAGCAGGCCTTGTCATTCCTCGGTCGGCATGGCAACCAAATATGAATTCAGGAAGCAAAGGTTCGAGATACCATTGATGCCCACGACATCCAGGATGGGGGACGTCTCGAGATCCAGTAGTAGTACTACTACAACTTCTTTGGATGAAAAAATTTGCCACGGACGGCCGCCTCAAGCAAACCCCAGGGTCGTCAAGAGCCGACCATCGGGCAAACAAGGCCATTGTTGAAGCAGCTTAGTCTTCTCTTGAAGGGGATAGTCCTTTATATAGGCTATTCGTATGGTCCAAGCACGAGTCAGACATCGGCCAGAAGGAAGCTTACAAGTAAAGCTAAAGCTCCACTCCATGATAGATGACAGTACTATGAGTGACCGAAGGAACGTGACTCTGAACCACCTCTGTTAAAGAGATTCGTGATACCTGCAAAGATGCAAGAGGATCCAATATCAAGAAGCCATCAGGAGCCCATGCTCTAAAACGATGACTTAGGACAATTAATGCTAAGAGCTAGGTGTGACACCAGCCATTACCCAGCTCGTACAGTCCTGACACGTGTTCATGCTTCTGTTCAAAGCATCCCGAGCTTGACTCAAGTTCGGGACACTTTGAAGGGGGTCTTGTAAAAGCATGAAAAATCCCAGCTGAAGACATTCCTTCGCCAAAGCACAGAAGATGCAAAAGACTGAGGCACAGAGTCGAACTCCCTAAGAAGGATATTTGCAGACTTCTCAAGGGCAGCGATGGCTCCTTCTAAACAGAGTTCTTCTATAAGAACATGGCTCCTACAAACGAGAAAAGCCTCACCTAGCAGCCAACTTACACAAGGTTGATCGCCGCTCGAAGTTAAGTTTGGATCTCGCATGGTGGTGAAGGATGCCAAGAAAAAGACAGCGACTCTTCAGAGGAGAACTTTTCCTTTTATAGGACCGAGAATGGCCCAGAGCGCACGCCACATAGCCGGTGGTCAGAATTCCTGCATTAATGGAACGAACCTAAGACTCAGCACTTTGAATGTTAGTCTTAGACCCTTGGAATTCCCCATATTAGGTGACAATTAAGAGGGAAGTTCCTTAAAAAACGAATATTTATTGCTCTTTGCTTCAGAAGCCAAAGCCTTCAAGCTAGAGGCGCAGCCACCTGCCTGCACCAACCTCAGAAATAAGATGGTGGTAGCCCCCCCTCCATTTTTTTACTTCAAAATCTAGTATCTTTACTCCAGAGGTGCAGCTACCTTCTTGCGCCAATCTCAGACGCGCAAGGGTGTCATACCCTTCCCTTCACAGCCAACGCCTTCGCTATTCAGAGGCGCAGCTACTTAATTGTATCCACATGAGGCGCAGGATGGTAATATGCTCACACCATCTCCATTCACATGGCGTAGTCGTCTGCTCCGGTTCAGAAGCTTAAGTCACTTCTCTACAAGAGACTTGGGAACTCCCATCGCAACTAATACAAGTCAGCCAATCGCTCCCAAAGCACAGTAACCTCGCCAACCTGAAGCACAAGCCTACTTGTCGTCTATAGCATAGTGACTCCGGTATCCTGAAACACAGCTTCATAAGTTGCTCTATATGCACAAAAGTCTCGTCGTCATTCGAAGCCAAATCCACTCGTCGCCTGAAAGCACAGAGGTTCCGTCGTCTCCAAAAGCACGGTCTACTCATTGCCCCAGAAGCAGCACAGCAGTACTTAGTCCTCACCAGAGGTGCAGGAAGCATGGGTCTACCCCAATTGGTTTGTTTAAACTGCCTCTTACAGAGATGATTGGAATTAAATCATGATTGATATCATATCAGATTGATTTAAATCTTAGACGAGGATCAATTAGACTCCAAATCTAGGATGAAATCCTAAGATTTAATCAGCTGTATCCGAGCAAATAAATTGGCACGTGCCATGTGTCACCTCCTTCTATTATATTTATAACCACCAGAGATCTCGTTTGAGGGGAATCTCGATGTCCGCCACGTGTCAGCGCCGCAAAATCCCATACCATACAATGACGGCAGATTCTTTTATATCTCAGGAACCCTAATGCACATCGCATATGTGCTCAGTTCTCTATAAATAGAAGGAGTTCTTCTTCCACCAAAACATCAACAGAAAAAAAAATTGGTAATCGACAATCCTCAAAGGATCAACAATCTCTATCCACGAAGAGTCGACCACCCTCATCCACCAATCAACCAAATAACCAACCAACCATCTTCAAGGGATCTTCTCCTCCAGACAGCATCTTGATCGGTGACCCCAGAGTCTCATCAAAGGCGCCAGAGAGCCATAGCAAGGTTGATTCGTCGTCAGATCATCAACGGAGTAAAGGGGTCGCTGCAGTGCTCGATCTCCACCGTCATACTTTTCCAGAAACCTCTTCTCCCTGTACTTAGAATATTCTATTTAGGACTTCTTTTTTTGTACACAGATACCTTATACGTTCAATAAAGCAAAAAGTTCGTTCAACCTTTTGTTATATCGAACACTCTCGGTTGACCATAGGCAATCAACTGTTCGATAGAGTGGATGAGTGCCTCGTTGACGTCTTTGCCCATGGCACAACCTGTTAATGTGAAGAGAATGTCCTCGAACAGAGACAACGACACAGGAACTACACATAAACAAAAATGTGTCAGAAAAATAAAACGAAAGCACTACGCCAGAAAAAGAAGGTATCTAGGTGGCCCTTGCATGGAGCATCCGCGCACGTGCTATCAAAGTGCACCACACATCAGCTAACATACATCCGCGTAGGTATAGAAGATGTTGTGCATCGATATTGCATGCTAGAAGCTTTAGCGTCTAGTCAATACTTTGTAAAAAGTAACAACTATGCGCGTCAATCGACAGAACTTTAGCACATCGTCGGAATACCACCCCGAAGAGCGGTGTCCATACGCATCAGCAAGAAAAAGCATCAGCATATCTTTGAAATGATGCTTCTAAGAGTCGATAATCATATGCATCAGCAAACCAGGAAGTGAAAACAAACAGACATCTACCAGCAATGGGTGGCCGCACATCCCCTACAATAGGAGCTTGCTCAACGATGACAGCTTCAGAGGCCAACTGCTTCCCTTTGTCCTGTCGAGTAGCCTCCCTGGCTTGTCTCACTGACGACATTCTAGTCTGCCTCGCAGTCACTGCAGGCGGTCGGGGGCTAACCGCTTCCCCAATAGTCTTTTTGGAGCTCGCCGCAGGAGCTTTCGGGATTCTTCATTTCTTATGAGCCATGGCGGGAAAAGTTAGGGTTTAAAAGAGGAAGAAAACACATACAAAAAGCTGCTGTGGTAACGTAGGTGAAAGTAAGAGTTTTTCTCTCTTCCTAACGACTCCTACTTATAGGGAGCAGCCACGTCAGCGAAAGAAGAAACGCTTCGTGATCGAGGAAACTCTTCGAATAACGTGGGAATGAAAAGTTGAGATCATGATGACCGTTCCCTAGAAAGGAGAAGTTAAGATCAAATTAATGAAGCGACGGCTCAAGGCATTTAATGTCGAAGCCTAAGCGTGACGACATTCTTTTAGTAGGCATATCGAGCATTCGCTTGAAAAGGATACGTATCATGCTTCTGTTCAACGTATTCTGAGCTTGATTCAAGTTTGAAACACTTTGAAGAGGGTTTTGTAGAAGCATGAAAATGTGCAGACATATTAAAGGTGCATGTAGTGTTCTCGTTACACAAAGCTTCACAAAATCGCAGGTACCCGAAAGCGCAGACAGAAGATCAGAAACCAAAGTTCTTAAAGAGTTTTTTATTAAAACATGTCTACAAGGATCTATTACAGATTCATCATGATTACAAGAAAAGAGATTCTTTTAAATCATGCCTACAAGGATCTATTGTAGATTCATCATAAAAAAACTAAAGCATCTAGAGATCTACAAGAGGGTTAATCTTTATAGGTGCCATACAAGGGGGTTAATCTTCACAGACACGTAGCCCCCCAGACATGTAATATTGTCCGAGTGAGCCACTTCCTGAAGCAGCTATTTGCCTAAGTAAGAACTTAGTCCACAGCACAGGCCGTGCCACCGACATTGAGCAGAGCAGAGCACAACCTGTTGCTCTCTGGATTGGCAACTAATCTAAATCCGAAAGTTTAGATCTCGAAGACCTCCAAGACGTTGTTCAGCTTCGAACTCCTTATCCCAAACGCTCAAGTGCATCTCGAAACTAAGCAGCAGTTCTTCTACAAAGGTGCAACTTCTTTGAACGAAGGGATCCACAACCATCAGCCAACTTGTGCCAGGCTAATGGTCGATCGAAGCTAAGACAGGATCGAGCATAGCATTTGGAATGCTAAGAGAGGAAGACGACTCTTCAAAAAAGCTCTCATTTATATAGGGTGAGTATGGCCCAACCAACATGCCACGTGGCCGTCGGTCAAAAATGCCTAAATTAATGGGATGAACATAGAACTCAGCACAACAAACCTCATTTAATAGGTTCATTTTACTGAGTTCTAGGCCACAGACTTCTTAAATTCCCCAAATGACGACGATAATTAAAGTAGAGGACGACCGACTTGTCCATCAAGAAGAGTAGTCATTAATTGCTCTTAAATATTTTGACAGAAACTAGCTCCTTCGATTCAGAAGCGCAGCCTCCTCACTGCGCCCTCGCTTTGATTCAGAAGTACAGCTAGCTCACTCCCTCATACAGCACCCTCATTTCAACTTCAACGCACAGTAGCTCTTTCGTCTTCAAGACCAAGTCTACTTATCGCCTAAAAGTACAGTAGATCCCTTATCTTCGAAACCAAGTCCACTCATCGCCCGAAAGCACATTGACTCTATCGCCTGAAGCACAGTCTATTCGTCGCCCTAAAGCACAGTAACTCCGTCGCCTGAAGCACAGTCTACTCGTCGCCCTAAGGCATAGTGACTCCATTGCCTGAAGCACAGCCCACTCGTCGCCCTAAAGCACAGTAACTCCATTGCCTGAAGCACAGTCCATTCATAGCCCTAAAAGTGCAGTAACTCCGTTGCCTAAAGCACAAACCCGCTCATCGCCCAGAAGCGTAGTGGCATCAAAGCTGTGTCAGAAGCGCAGCTCGCATAGCGGCACAGCCCGACGAAGTGACATGGTTCCATGTGACCAGATGGGTGTGTATATTTTTTTAGGATACCACCCTATCGGTTTGTTTAAACCACTTTTCTTAAGATAAGACATAATTTGATTCTCTTGATAAGAACAATGTCTTATCGGTTTGTTTAAACCACAGATAAGGACGGAGTTTGTTCTTATGGACGAGAGCCATATCCTATTGGTTTGTTTAAATGAATGTCCCTCTAAGATAAGACAAAATTCAACTTTAGGGATAGAAAACGAATCTTCTTAGATTTATCCAATCAACATATAAGCACACGCCATGTGTCATTTATTTAGTTATGTTGATAACCCTCCGAAAGATCTCGATAGAAAAGAATCCCCATGTCTGTCACGTGTCAGCTCAGCAATAGCCCTCACCGTGCCGACTCAAGATTCTTCTATATCTCCACGTGTAGCATATCAGCACAATCCTTATGCACATCACATATGTGCTCCCTCCTATAAATAGAAGGACTTTTCTTCGATAAAGAGGCTTCAAAATTTTCAACTTCGGCATCATCTTGATTGGTAACCCTAGAGTTTCAATCACTAGCACTAGAAAGCCAAAGCAAATTCAACTCGTCGTCAGATCGTCAACGGAATAAAGGAGCCGCTGCAATACTCGATCTCCACCGTCATACTTTTCCAAAAATTTTGTACTTAGATCTCATGTTTCTGAATCAATTGTACTCTTTTTACGTTTAAAATACAAAAAGTTTGTATAACCTTTTGTCATGGCAAACATAGGTGTGTGTCCATGCATATCCATATGTGTACGTCGTGTATGTGTGTGTGTCCGTGTCTGTATTAGGGTTGGGGTTTCTGTCCGCATGTGTTAGTGTGTCAGTGTGTGTGTGTCCAAGTTAGCGTTATTGTTCGCGTGTGTGTGTGTGTTCGAGTTAGGGTTAGGGTTTACCGAAGGAGGGGGTAGCCGGAGAGGAGGGGAAGGAGAGCGCCGAAGAGGAGGGGAAGGAGAGCGCCGAAGGGGAGCAAAAGTGCCAAAATGAGAAGCAGCGGGGTCGCCGGAGGGCAGCGGGAGCGCCGGGGAAGGGGAGGGGCGGGGTCGCCGGAGGAGAGCGGGAGCGCCAGAAGGGGAGGAGCAGTGGGGTCGCCGAAGGGGAGCGGGAGCGACAGAAGGGGAGGAGCAGCGGGGTCGCCGAAGGGGAGCTAGAGCGCCGAGAGGGGGAATTTCGATTTTGGGTCAAAAATGTGGAGATGGAGGAAAATGAATTCTGATCAACTATTTCATAATTTGGTAGTAAAAATTAGTGACATCTAGGACAGACGTCGCAAAATATCGCTACATATTAAAAAAATTAGCGACATGACACTTAAAGTCGTCGCGATACGTCGCTACTATGAAACATTTAGCGACATGTCACGACTCCTAGCGACGTACGTTTAGATACATTTGACACTAGTCACTATTTGTCGCTATTTGACGCAAAATTCGATGTAGTGAGATATTTTATGTATGTCATCGCCAATGTTGTGTAATTTAGCGACGTTCCTTCTTGCGTTGCTAAATACGTCGCTAAATTGACTTCTTTTGGTAGTGTACGCTATAAAAGTGTACTAAACCTATGCTATCACAACTATATCTCAATTCACATATAAGTAAATAAAGCAAGAATGAACGATATGCAATATAGTCGGCCACCCTATAATACACATGTTCGAGGAAACTTGAGTACAAAAATAAGTTTGCAAAGCTAGGCTAATAAATAGAGTATATAATGATAAAAAATATATAATATGGAAGAATGATGAAATAATACTATAAACAGTACCTGAAGCATGAATACACAAATATACCATCCATTTATCAATCTATAAGTGCTTCGCAATAACCTGGAGAGATTACCAGGTCCTCAGAGGGACATAACAAGATACAGATGGAACATGCCATAATACGAACTGAATAAATATAAACATGAAATAAATAGCTTGGATCACAACACGGTCTAGTATTATGAGACTCATCTCACAGTATCGGTATTTATATAAAGATACGTATTTTTATACTGTATTTTGTATTTTTTTGGTTTTCGAAATGCTTTAAAAAATTTCCAACTTATAGATTTTCTTCTTGATCGGCATACCGCCAGTATACCGGTGTATACTGACGGCCTACTGTCTGGACATTTTTTATATTTTAGATATTTTTGATTTCAGATATTTTTATGAATAGTGTTTTCGATATATTCGTGAATAGTATTTTGTATATTTGATGAATAGTATTTAGATATTTTCGTGAATAGTATAGATGCATCCGATTACCCAATGGATACTTGGTTTTCTTTTGAATGGTTAGGATCGATTTAGATCGTGACGCGGATCATGATCCAACGGTCACGATTAATTCTCCTTTTATATATACCCTCTCACTTTCTCTCTCATTTCTCTTTTCATTCTCTTCACTCTCTCTTCTCTCCCCTTTAGAGCTTGCCAAGAGCTTGGCCATGAGGCCTTGGGTGTGGTGTCTAACCCCCCTAAGAGTAAGAGTAGAATATTAGGCTTGGTTGCTAGAGACCCTAAGCAAGTACATCTTGCCAAATTCTTGAACAATATTGTTTTATTGTCATTTTTGTTTTCATTGGTATTAAATGCTTAGAATTTTTCCTAAACTCATTTTGTTAAATATATTTTTCTGTGATTCTCCTCTATATGCATGTTTCTAAATTTGGTTTGAACTAGGTTTTGATTTTCTGTTAAAATCCAATATTGATGTAGTAGAAAACTTCGTATCGAGAGTGATACTGGTATTACCATCATGGATCTTGGTCCCATATATTATATGAGGCCCTCGCCTAGTTTGTATTCCGTGGATTTTAAGTTTGGTGGAAATCGAAACCCGTTTCGGTATCCCAAAAACCTATTTTTGGAGTATTTTGAGGTATTAATCTATCAAATATTTTAATTTATGAAACTAATACTTCCATACGATTTTGACTTTTGAAAATCCGAAATTCGATTTAAAATGAAGTTTTTATGGCCGAAACAAGTTTTGGTAAATTTTGGAATTTCGTTATTGTCTAGAAAAACGAAATTCCAACGGAATACCGATTTTCTACCTTAAAACTCTCTATCTTTGGTCAAAATACCGCCGGTATACAGATTTTGGCTATTTTTGGCTATTTTTTTTACTGTTTGCCCCTTTTTCTCCATTTTTGAGATTTTTTTCGACTGTAATAATTTCTTAACATGATTAGATAATCTTATATAATTAGAGAATGATTGTACCCTATATACACTTGACACTAGCACATGTTCAATTATTGTTTTATGTCACGTACTTACTTTTATTTATTTCTTCTCACGTGCCATGATATGTCTTTCCTATCGATTCTTTCTTACATACTATGCTATGTATTGCCATGTTTTTCTAGTTTTATTATACTTTACAGTCTATGTCATGTCTAGTACTTTTTTGTTGTGGCCCGTCATGGCGCACTCTTGTTACATGCCTTCTTTGCTTACTAGATAGTGACCCATCATGGTACACTCTTGTACATGTCTTTCTTTGCTTACATGATAGTGGTCTGTCATGGCACACTCCTTATTTCTCTATAGTGGCTCGTCGTAGCGCACTCCTAGCTTCCACCTTATTATATTTTCTTGTTGTGGCTTGTTATAGCGCACTTTCTTGTATTGCCAATCTTTCATATCATGTCTAGGATGGATTCTGCGGAATGCCACACCCAGAATCCAGCAAAAAAAATATTAAGGACTAAACAACTAGCTTGATTACCTAGATGCATTGGGAGGGGAAAATTTTTCGGTTGCCTGCAAGCCCTTTGTTCTGGCCCTTACATGATGAATTTGGAGCTATCTGTCATAGTGACCACACTTCTAGCGCACCATCAAGTTTTGCACCTTTTATATATCTATAGGATACATTTGTCTCCCAGACGATGTATTCTCTATGCACCTACACTTAGGGTACATTTGTCTCCTGGGTGATGTACCCACTATTATATGTCTTATGGTACATTTATCTCCCGGGCGATGTACCTATTATTAGTTCTTAGGATACATTTGTCTCTCGGGTGATGTATCTAATATTACTTTCTTTTTCTTTTGGCCTGGATAAGTCGGGTAGTCTGCAGGGCAAGTAACTGGATTTGATTTCTCAAAAGTGCATATGTTAGTAATTATGATTGTGATAACTCTAGTTAGCTAAAGTATAAAGCCGTACTCATTGCTTGGCTATGATTGTTGTATGGAGTCCATTCTAGTCTAGTTTTGTCTAAGCAGTGTCTGGATTTGTTTATTTCAGTATATCATTATTTATGCTTTAATTTTGACAGTAAATGATTAAAGACTAAGTTTTGTTCAGGAGAAGGGTTATAACCCCGGTTCTTGTTTAGTTTACGGGTTAACTTGGGTTTCGGAATAGTTTCTAAGCCATCTTATCATTTGTCATTCTATATAGTTCTTACATACTCATATGTCCCAGTTATCTAACATGCTCACATGTTCAGTTATCTAACATGCTCACATGTCCCACTTATCTTACATGCTCATATGTACCATTTCTTTTACATTATTCAGTTTATCTCACATTTTTATATGCTTCCGTTTAATTCACATGTCCACAGTTTACATTATGTCACATATTATTTACTTTATGCTTCATATTGCTTTGTTTATTGTCTTATTTATTCTCGGGATAAGTGCATTAGTAGTGCACGAGTCACGATCCGCATTTACTTATTTATGTCTATATCCGTTGCTATATTAGTTATTGCTGGTTTTAGTTCATAGTTTGGTTTCCTTTGTGGTACTTGCTATTAGGGGTCTGATCCTACTGGTTTTGTTTGTCCAGATCTGATAGATGAGCCCGAAGGATCTTTCGTACCATCTACTCGACGGTGACTGTCCGGAGAACCAGAGTACCTTAGCGGATTTTTGATATCTTTCTCCCACTAGTCATGTACATTATTCTTTTGTGGTATTTAGCCTCCGAGCACGAGTTTAGCTCGTGTTTTGGATCTTGACATTTAGCCTACGGGCCTAAACATGATTTACATTATTCTAGACTATAGCTAGAGCTAATCATGTATAACTATTACTCTTGCTAGTTCTTCACTTTATGTTACTAGCTTCATGATCATCCATGTATATATAGTTTGGGACGCTTTACTATTTTATGTCTGATGATCATACTTCTTGTACTTCATATATTTGCCTATAATTGAAATACCTAGGATTGACTGTTGGATTGTAGTAGTAACCCCCATGTTTATCAGTTCATACGTTATTTCAGGGTACTGGAGTACTTTGGTATACGTAGCTGGCCTGGTCCGTCCCTACATGCGAGTATTCTGGTTCTGGGATGTGACAAATATCTCGCCATCGAAGCAGTGAACCACCCGTACAACTAAACAAAGATAAGGGATGGCAAACTATTCCGCGACAAGACACTATCCTATGCCATAATACGAACTGAATGAATAACCCGAACCACCACATGGTCCACTATCTTATTGTCGAAACAATATACCACACCCATAACCAAATAATGACAAGATGTGGCCCACTATTCCGTGACAAGATATTGTCCCATGCTACGGTTAGGGATAAATACAGCATCTCACCATACTATGTGAATGCATATTAAAAATGATGATGGGTGTATGGGTAGGTGATAAGGATATAGCACCAAATCACAAGCCGGTGTTGGATCACGAGCCGATGATATGAACTAAGAGCTACGAGCCAAATAAGCAACTATAAAACTATCATGCTCATGACTCCGTAGTCTCCTCCAGATATTACGTAATCTAAAGGGGCTATCCCATATGCTTACTAATAGTCTTCCCCGCCCATGAATGGTACAAGTCATATCCATGGCTCGACCAACCCATATCTCAATGTGAGTCACTAAACTAGACACAATCTAAATTCTACATGCACCGACATACGAACCGCTCGTACCGGTAGCTAGCCGAATGCGAAAGCTCATACCAACACAATGAACCCTCACTCACAGTGCCATGTAATGCGATTGTCATGGCATAGAAGTTAGACAACTTTTAGGAAACGTCTTCTACGCAACTAAGTCACACACACACACACCTATCATATTGATGCCATTATCGATATCGCCCAAGCCATACTCGGACGCACACCACTATAACTACTACCAACAGAAAATAAAAACAGACATAAATATTTAAAAGAAACAATTGATGGCAAGGTATCCTGCCTTGAACTTCAGAAGCAAAGTAAATCCCGGTCCGGCTCCAACTGTAGTCGAATGATCACAAACTCCAAAAATATAAATAAACTAAAATAAATACTAATTCTAAAATAACATATCTACCATAAATATGTATATATTTATAGACTTTATTACATATAGTAGCTAACTAGTTTACAACTACACATATACGCCCTATACAAGAAGTATTATGCCAACATAAAAATAATACTTCATAATATAATAATACTCATTTTAAATCCTGAAATAATAATATAAATATTTTTAGAGAGATATCTAAAATTAATACAACCATCATATATATATATTTTATATATATATATATATATATATATATATATATATATATATAAAACAAATAAATATATACATATTCTAGCTATTCTACAAGCACATGTAAATCATGCTATTAGATAAAAGTAGTATTTCTATGGACTAAAAAAGTTATAAATTCTGTAATATTTCTTAAAAATATTTAATCATAATATTTATAGAAAGATATACTTTGACTAAGTTTATCAACTTATTCGCTTGATAGGCCAACTTGTTAATTAAATCGAAACAAACAAGTATAAAATTAATATATTTAAATTATAAAATAAATCGAAGTAATTTGAGAAATAATAGGAATTGATGTCAAAATTACACAAAAAGGATCACATACTATATATAGGTACAACTAGTCAACAACCATTTATAACACTTAAACATAATATATATATATATATATATATATATATATATATATATATATATATATATATATATATGAAGAAACCAAAATTTATTGAAAGAAAGGCACAAAATGCCGAAGCCTTTACAAGTAAACGCGCCACGTGCGAAAAACGACAATAAAAGCAACATTAAGAGACAAAATATTGCCCATAAAACGACAGCTGGACCGAGCATCGAAAGGTTAGGCGGTGAGAGCTAGCACCAATGGAAAGACCGCCCCTGAACCCGCAGTCGTTACCACCCAAAGTGAGCCAGATCACGACACGCGGAGCCCAGATCAGTCCAGGGCATCCCAAAATTGGTGCGAGGCGTGAGAGCAACGCCTCTTTCATTTGTAGATTTGTCGAACGACCTCTCTGTACAATTGTGGGGGCAGGAATTGATGGACCTCGTATCTGTATTTATTTTTGTTTTTCTACAATACCCAAAAGGCGGCGGCGGCGACGATCTGATGCCCGTGAGACAAGTTCCAACTGGCAAGCAGATCGTTGATGCCCCCGATCGTGGGGATAATCCTAAACTTGTTGTGAAGGTTCGTCCAAATTTTAGTGGTTGATTCACCATGAAGAAGGACGTGATCGGCGGTTTTCGATTGGTGTTCCACACAACAGTGGCATCTGGACGCCAGACTAAAACCGAAGGATTTGATGGTATCGTCCGTAGGTAGTTTCCGGCGCGCGGCACGCCAAATGAGAATGGACCATTTGGTGGGAATACATGTATGCCAAAACTTGGCAGAAGAGGGGGACGTTTCATGGGTGCCTCTTGCAACGGATTTGGCTGAAGCCAGGATGAAGAGTCCACCCGGGTTGGGGGACCATCTGAGCTCGTCATGTGCGTCATTGATCGATAGATTAGAGGCTCCCAGGCTCGCCCTGGCCACTGGGCCAAGCTAAGCTCTAACTCTATCCCAATTCCACCCAGACACGTTATCATCCCATAAATCACGTATCTCGCACAGCGACGGTATTAGGGCGTTGGGCCTGAGGATGACATCCCCCAACCATCGTTCCTTGCATGCCTGCGAATGACCGTTGCCCAATATCAAACGTAAGTACGGTTCTACAAGGCTACGGCCGCGGATTATGCGCCGCCACGATACAGAAGATCTGTTGTTGGCAGACGCCTCTGTCAAATAACAGAATCTGGAGTATCTCGTTCACATAAACCTGGTCCAGATCGAGTTTTCGGTACGAAGTTTCCACCATAATTTTACTGAGTGTACATCTATAATGTGGACTAGTCTCTAGAAACCCAGACCACCCTCATCAGTGGGTTTGGCCATGGTATCCCAACTGGCCCAGTGATGCTTATCCTTGCCCTCGAGATGACCCCAAAAGAAATTGGCGATGAGGGATTCAATAGAGTGAAGCACTTTGATGGGAGGCGAGCAAACTGCTAGGGTATATAGGGGGTTGGAGGATAGGACGTGCTTTATGAGAATCAACTTCCCCTCTGGGGAAAGGGTTGCGTTGTGCCAACCCGCAATTTTCTTACGAATCTTGCCCACCATGTGGTCGAAGATGCCTGAGTTCGCTCTGTCGTACACCAACGGGCAGTCTAAGTAAAGGAAAGGGAGGTATGCTGTGAAAAAAAAGGTCATGGTGGACAGCACAGCCGAGTGAGTTCTATCGGCTTTGTGATGAGTGTAGATCACGCTCTTACTGTTGTTAACTCTATGTCCGGAACATCTAGAGTAGTTAGCGAGCGTCCTAATAACCACCTCAATGGATCCAATATCGCCAACGGAGAAAATGAGGATGTCGTCCGCATACGCAAGATGAGTTATAGTAGGGCAACCAGTCGTTGTATGAAAGTGATGGAATCCAGGAGACCTGGGCATGCTTTTGAGGTTTCTGTTCAGCGCTTCGGCCGTGACGATGAAAATGGAGGAGGAGAGGGGATCTCCCTGTCTGACCCCGCGAGTAGCTCTAAAAAAACCCTGAGCTTGGCCGTTGATGACTGTAAAAAACCAGGAGTTGTTGATGGATCTAAAGATGATGTCGATTACAGGTTCTGAAAAACTGAAGGCTCTGAACACCCAGATCATGAAATGCCAGTCAAGACGATCTTATGCTTTTTTCATGTCCAGTTTGATGGCGACGTTCCCCCTGGATGGAAATTTCATGCAAGTGGTCATTTCTTGTGCCAGGAGGATATTATCGGTGATATTGCATCCTTTGACGAAACTGCATTGCTCTTCGAAGATGATCTTGGGGAGGAGGTCCGACATCCTGGTGGCGATGATTTTAGAAATAATTTTGTTGGTGAAAGTGCAGAGGCTGATCAGTCTAAATTTTTTAAAGGTCTCCGGGTTGTCTTTCTTAGGTATGAGGATGATGTGGGCGGAGGATATGGATTTCGGATACGTAGCTCCTTAAAAAAATGCCGTTGTGGCCTCCAAGAGGTCGGACTGAATAATGTCCCACCACATTCTGAAGAAAACTCCGTTGAACCCGTCAGGTCCCGGGGCAATGTGCGCATTAATGGACCACACAGCGGCCTTAACCTCTTCGACAGTGGGGGGAGCGATGAGGATATCGTTATCCCTGTCGTTAATCAGGGA